>WNWK01001859.1:50000-235000 GCA_009830355.1 Cherax destructor | reverse complement strand
CATAGTGGTGAACCATCAACGCCCTTGTAACACTAGTGGGAGAACCATCAACGCACTTGTAACACTAGTGAGAGAACCATCAACACACCTTGTACACTAGTGGGGAACATCAACGCACCCTGTAACACTAGTAGGTGAACCTTGTAACACTAGTGAGGAACCATCAACACCTTGTAACACTATTGGGCGAACCATCAACCACCTTGTAACATAGTGAGTGAACCATCAACACACCTTGTAACACTAGTGGTGAACCATCAACAACCTTGTAACACTAGTGGGGAACCATCAAGATACCTTGTAACACTAGTTGGTGAACCTTAACACTAGTGTGAACCTTGTAACACTAGTGAGGAACCATCAATGCACCTTTAACACTATTGGGCTAACTATCAACGCACCTTGTAACACTAGTGAGTGAACCATCAACACACCTTGTAACACTAGTTGGTGAACAATCAACACACCTTGTAACACTAGTTGGTGAACCATCAACACACCTTGTAACACTAGTTGGAACCATCAACACACCCTGTAATACTTGTGAATGAACCATAAACACACCTTGTAACACTAGTTGGTGAACCATCAACGCACCTTGTAACACTAGTGAGTGAACCCTCAACACACCTTGTAACACTAGTTGGTGAACCATCAACACACCTTGTAACACTAGTGGGTGAACCATCAACATACCTTGTAACACTAGTTTGTGAACCTTGTAACACTAATGAGTGAACCATCAATGCACCTTGTAACACTATTGGGCGAACCATCAACGCACCTTGTAACACTAGTGAGTGAACCATCAACGCACCTTGTAACACTAGTGAGTGAACCATCAACACACCTTGTAACACTAGTTGGTGAACCATCAACACACCATGTAACACTAGTGGGTGAACCATCAACGCACCTTGTAACACTAGTGGGTGAACCATCAACACACATTGTAACACTAGTGGGTGAACCATCAACGCACATTGTAACACTAGTGGGTGAACCATCAACGCACCTTGTAACACTAGTGGGTGAACCATCAACGCACCTTGTAACACTAGTGGGTGAACCATCAACGCACCTTGTAACACTAGTTGGTGATCCATCAACGCACCTTGTAACACTAGTGGTGAATATCAACACACCTTGTAACACTAGTGAGAAAACCATCAACGCACATTGTAACATCAGTGGGTGAACCCTCAACGTACCTTGTAACACTAGTGAGAGAACCATCAACGCACCTTGTAACACTAGTAAGTGCTCCATCAACACACCTTGTAACACTAGTGAGAGAACCATCAACGCACCTTGTAACATCAGTTGGTGAACCATCAACGTACCTTGTAACACTAGTGAGAGAGCCATCAACGTACCTTGTAACACTAGTGAGAGAACCATCAACGCACCTTGAAACACTAGTGGGTGAACCATCAACGCCCCTTGTAACACTAGAGAGAGAACCATAAACGCACCTTGTAACACTAGTAAGTGAACCATAAACGCACCTTGTAACACTAGTGAGAGAACCATCAACGCACCTTGTAACACTAGTGGGTGAACCATCAATGCACCTTGTAACACTAGTGAGAGAACCATCAACACACCTTGTTACACTAGTGAGAGAACCATCAACGCACCTTGTAACACTAGTGGGTGAACCATCAACGCACATTGTAACACTAGTGAGAGAACAATCAACACACCTTGTTACACTAGTGGGTGAACCATCAACGCACCTTGTAACACTAGTAGGTGAACCATCAACGCACCTTGTAACACTAGTGAGAGAATCATCAACACACCTTGCAACACTAGTGGGTGAACCATCAGCACACCTTGTAACATTAGTGAGAGAACCAACAACGCACCTTGTAACACTAGTGGGTGAACCATCAACGTACCTTGTAACACTAATGAAAGAATCATCAACGCACCTTGTTACACTAGTGGGTGAACCATCAACGCCGCTTGTAACACTAGTGGGAGACCCATCAACGCACCTTGTAACACTAGTGAGAGAACCATCAACACACCTTGTAACACTAGTGGGCGAACTATCAACGCACCCTGTAACACTAGTAGGTGAACCTTGTAACACTAGTGAGTGAACCATCAATGCACCTTGTAACACTATTGGGCGAACCATCAACGCACCTTGTAACACTAGTGAGTGAACCATCAACACACCTTGTAACACTAGTTGGTGAACCATCAACACACCTTGTAACACTAGTGGGTGAACCATCAAGATACCTTGTAACACTAGTTGGTGAACCTTGTAACACTAGTGTGTGAACCTTGTAACACTAGTGAGTGAACCATCAATGCACCTTGTAACACTATTGGGCTAACCATCAACGCACCTTGTAACACTAGTGAGTGAACCATCAACACACCTTGTAACACTAGTTGGTGAACAATCAACACACCTTGTAACACTAGTTGGTGAACCATCAACACACCTTGTAACACTAGTTGGTGAACCATCAACACACCCTGTAATACTTGTGAGTGAACCATCAACACACCTTGTAACACTAGTTGGTGAACCATCAACGCACCTTGTAACACTAGTGAGTGAACCATCAACACACCTTGTAACACTAGTTGGTGAACCATCAACACACCTTGTAACACTAGTGGGCGAACCATCAACATACCTTGTAACACTAGTTTGTGAACATTGTAACACTAATGAGTGAACCATCAATGCACCTTGTAACACTATTGGGCGAACCATCAACGCACCTTGTAACACTAGTGAGTGAAAAATCAACGCACCTTGTAACACTAGTGAGTGAACTATCAACACACCTTGTAACACTAGTTGGTGAACCATCAACACACCATGTAACACTAGTGGGTGAACCATCAACGCACCTTGTAACACTAGTGGGTGAACCATCAACACACCTTGTAACACTAGTGGGTGAACAATCAACGCACCTTGTAACACTAGTGGGTGAACCATCAACGCACCTTGTAACACTAGTGGGTGAACCATCAACGCACCTTGTAACACTAGTGGGTGAACCATCAACGCACCTTGTAACACTAGTTGGTGATCCATCAACGCACCTTGTAACACTAGTGGGTGAACCATCAACGCACCTTGTAACACTAGTGGGTGAACCATCAACGCACCTTGTAACACTAGTGGGTGAACCATCAACGCACCTTGTAACACTAGTGAGTGAACCATCAACGCACCTTGTAACACTAGTGGGTGAACCATCAACGCACCTTGTAACACTAGTGGGTGAACCATCAACACACCTTGTAACACTAGTGGGTGAACCATCAACGCACATTATAACACTAGTGGGTGAACCATCAACGCACCTTGTAACACTAGTGGGTGAACCATCAACGCACCTTGTAAAACTAGTGGGTGAACCATCAACGCACCTTGTAACACTAGTGGGTGAACCATCAACGCACCTTGTAACACTAGTTGGTGATCCATCAACGCACCTTGTAACACTAGTGGGTGAACCATCAACGCACCTTGTAACACTAGTGGGTGAACTATCAACGCACCTTGTAACACTAGTGGGTGAACCATCAACGCACCTTGTAACACTAGTGGGTGAACCATCAACGCACCTTGTAACACTAGTGGGTGAACCATCAACGCACCTTGTAATTAGAGAAAACACACAACATAAACTCTTTGCTGTGCATTAACCATAATGAAAATGTTAAACTGTGAGGAGGTAGACAGCGCGAGGGTGAGCACGCGAGAGTGAGCACGCGAGAGTGAGCACGCGAGAGTGAGCACGCGAGGGTGAGCACGCGAGAGTGAGCACGCGAGAGTGAGCACCCGAGGTGAGCACGCAGGGTGAGCACGCGAGAGTGAGCACGCGAGAGTGAGCACGCGGAGTGAGCACGCGAGAGTGAACACGCGAGAGTGAGCACGCGAGAGTGAGCACGCGAGGGTGAGCACGCGAGAGTGAGCACGCGAGAGTGAGCACGCGAGAGTGAGCACGCGAGAGTGAGCACGCGAGAGTGAGCACGCGAGAGTGAGCACGCGAGAGTGAGCACGCGAGAGTGAACACGCGAGAGTGAGCACGCGAGAATGAGCACGCGAGAGTGAGCACGCGAGAGTGAGCACGCGAGAGTGAACACGCGAGAGTGAGCACGCGAGAGTGAGCACGCGAGAGTGAGCTTGCGAGAGTGAACACGCGAGAGTGAGCACGGGAGAGTGAGCACGCGAGAGTGAGCACGCGAGAGTGAGCACGCGAGAGTGAGCACGCGAGAGTGAGCACGCGAGTGAGCACGCGAGAGTGAGCACGCGAGAGTGAGCACGCGAGAGTGTGCACGCGAGAGTGAGCACGCGAGAGTGAGCACGCGAGAGTGAACACGCGAGAGTGAGCACGCGAGAGTGAGCAAGCGAGAGTGAGCACGCGAGAGTGAGCACGCGAGAGTGTGCACGCGAGAGTGAGCACGCGAGAGTGAGCACGCGAGAGTGAGCACGCGAGAGTAAACACGCGAGTGAGCACGCGAGAGTGAGCACGCGAGAGTGAGCACGCGAGAGTGAGCACGCGAGAGAGAGCACGCGAGAGTAAGCACGCGAGTGAGCACGCGAGAGTGAGCACGCGAGAGTGAGCACGCGAGAGTGAGCACGCGAGAGTGAGCACGCGAGAGTGAGCACGCGAGAGTGAGCACGCGAGAGTGAGCACGCGAGAGTGAGCACGCGAGAGTGGGCACGCGAGAGTGAGCACGCGAGAGTGAGCACGCGAGAGTGAACACGCGAGAGTGAGCACGCGAGAGTGAGCAAGCGAGAGTGAGCACGCGAGAGTGAGCACGCGAGAGTGTGCACGTGAGAGTGAGCACGCGAGAGTGAGCACGCGAGAGTGAGCACGCGAGAGTGAGCACGCGAGAGTAAACACGCGAGTGAGCACGCGAGAGTGAGCACGCGAGAGTGAGCATGCGAGAGTGAGCACGCGAGAGTGAGCACGCGAGAGTAAGCACGCGAGTGAGCACGCGAGAGTGAGCACGCGAGAGTGAGCACGCGAGAGTGAGCACGCGAGGCGTTCCCGCGAAAATTTCATATCTCCCGGCTTTTAACTAGATTGCGGTAGCGCGTTCTCCAAAAAAATGTCTAGGAATTATAATGCTGGGTGTGTGTGTGTGTGTGTGTGTGTGTGTGTGTGTGTGTGTGTGTGTGTGTGTGTGTGTGTGTGTGTGTGTGTGTGTGTGTGTGTGTGTGTGTGTGTGTGTATGTGTGTGTGTGTGTGTGTGTGTGTGTGTGTGTGTGTGTGTGTGTGTGTGTTCTTCACTAGTGGCCTCTGAGGGAAGTGTATTGATGTGAATCAAGAGCTCTTGATCCGAGGAATTCGGTTTCCTGGGATCAAACCTGATTACCTCCCACAGTTGATTGTTGCTTCTATGCACTTAGAACTTAAACATAATAATAATAATAATAAAAATAATAATAATAATAAAAATAATAATAATAATAATAATAATAATAATAATAATGATAATAATAATAATAATAATAATAATAATAATAATAATAATAATAATAATAATAATAATATATTTTTGCAGTGCCAGGTACCACAACATCTCAGTGCCAGGTACCACAACATCTCAGTGCCAGATACCACAACATTTCAGTGCCAGGTGCCACAACTTCTCAGTGCTAGGTATCTCAGCATCTCAGTGCCAGGTACCACAACATATCAGTGCCAGGTGCCACAACATCTCAGTACCAGGTACCACATTTCAGTGCCAGGTGCCACAACATCTCAGTACCAGGTACCACATCTCAGTACCAGGTACCACAACATCTCAGTGCCAGGTATCACATCATCTCAGAGCCAGGTACCACAACATCTCAGTGCCAGGTACCACAACATCTCAGTGCCAGGTGTCACAACATCTCAGTACAAGGTACCACATCTCAGTGCCAGGTACCACAACACCTCAGTGCCAGGTACCACAACATCTCAGTGCCAGGTGTCGCAACATCTCAGTACCATGTACCACTACTTCTCAGTGCCAGGCGCCACCTGGGGGACCTTTCACGGAGACAATTTATCACCTCACCTCACTGAGGATCGACAGGTAATATTGCCGAGAGAGCACAGATAATCAATGGTAATATCACGAGTATTCATCACAGTCCTGACATCCTTCTGACATCACATTAGGGCAGAAATAATGGGAAAAAATATTTCACCTACGCCTGAGTAATATTTCAGCAGTATTCCTCCTGCACCTCCAGGAGTCTTGCTCTTCGTCTTGACGTAAAGTCACAAATTTTCGCTATATGATTTTTACCAAAGTATTTGGCGTTAATTAAAGACTGTTAAGAGCAATTTAGATAATATGGGTTTTGAATGATTTTATTCAATGATTATTTTTGCTTTGTTTTGATATTTTGAAGACGAGGGATGGGGACACTTGCCTTTTTTTAACTGTTATCGGCGACCCTCTGGTAAGACAGTGGATGTAGTAAGTGATGGTGAAAGTGTTTTTTCTTTTTTATATGGGGGGACGGCCACCCTGCCTCGGTGGGAAACGGCCATTGTGTGTGTATTAAAAATATATATTATTGTTTCCACAGTGACCTACCAACCTGCAGGTTGGTAGGTCATTGCAGCCTGCAGGTTGGTAGGTCATTGCAGCCTGGAGGTTGGTAGGTCACTGTGGCTTGCAGGTTGGTAGGTCACTGCTGCCTGCAGGTTGGTAGGTCATTGCAGACGGCAGGTTGGTAGGTCACTGTGGCTTGCAGGTTGGTAGGTCACTGCTGCCTGCAGGTTGGTAGGTCACTGTGGCTTGCAGGTTGGTAGGTCACTGCAGCCTGCAGGTTGGTAGGTTACTGCAGCTTGCAGGTTGGTAGGTCACTGCAGCCTGCAGGTTGGTAGGTCACTGCAGCCTGCAGGTTGGTAGGTCACTGCAACCTGCAGGTTGGTAGGTCACTGCAGCTTGCAGGTTGGTAGGTCACTGCAGCCTGCAGGTTGGTAGGTCACTGCAGCCTGCATGTTGGTAGGTTACTGTGGCCTGCAGTTTGGTAGGTCACTGTGTCCTGCAGACAGACAGTAGAGGCTACCTCCACACATATGCAAGAGAGGTCATAGAATCTTGACTCTACACACACACACACACACATATACATACACACACACACACACACACACACACACTAGTGTGATTCATCAAGGAAAAAAATCAGGCCTGGTTAAAGACCAACATAAAGACCTGGTTCCTCTTCGCTCACGAAGTGAACGAGGTCCCAAGACCCAAATATTTCCAGAATTAAGTGTTTACTCACCCGCTTGTAACCGGGACTTGTCAGTATTGAATACCGAGTTCTCTGACCTTAACTAATACCTTAAACGGCTTGACAAAGCTCCTGGAGAGCGAAACGTTGCCTCGATAAAATGTCGCGTTAGTTTCACTTGTTTCCTTTTACCAAAGTAATATACTATACGGGCGTATTCAAGAGGGAAGATAAATGCGATTTATTGCGCTCGTTCGCGGAAATTTCGAAGGAAAAGTTTGGAGAGCATTTTTGTTGGAAAGTTAAGACAAATTTCTGCAAATTAGAGTTGCGTACATGTCAGGATTTATATAGAGGAACTCGGGGGAGACCCGCTAGTGTTACCGGGGTTGAAGGGAATTAGGTACTTTACACGGTGCTGCTTGTGCCTGACGTCTCCTGTTTAATAACAACGCAGGAGGCTCACAGACATACGTAAAAAAACACAGATATATATAGAGACACACGCACACACATACACGAACAAACAAAAGTATACTCACGCGTGCACTCAAACACGCAAACACGCACACATTACACAGATACAGTCGCACACAGACACATAGACAAAGAAACACACACACAACACACACACACACACGCGCACACGCACACGCACATACACACACATACATACACACACAAACAAAAAACAAACAAACAAACACACACACAAACAAACAAACACCCTCAGCCATATGAAGATGTACACAATCACAGTCAGTACAAAATCACACATTACACAATCACACATTACACAATCAAACAGTACACAATCACACAGTCAGTACAAAATCACACAGTACACAATCACACAGTCAGCACAAAATCACACAGTACACAATCACAGTCAGCACAAAATCACACAGTACACAATCACACAGTCAGTACAAAATCACACAGTACACAATCACACAGTCAGTACATTATCACATAGAACACAATCACACAGTCAGTACACTATCACACATTACACAATCACACATTACACAATCACACAGTACACAATCACACAGTACACACTCACACAGTCTGTACACAATCACGCAGTCAGTACACTATCACACAGTACACAATCACACAATCAGTACACAATCACACAGTCAGTAGGTAGCTGAGATGTAGACTGGAATATTAACCCGAGTATTAACCTGCTGAGCCAAGTTACCACAATACTCCGGT
Source organism: Cherax destructor (assembly GCA_009830355.1). Lineage (NCBI taxonomy): Eukaryota > Metazoa > Arthropoda > Malacostraca > Decapoda > Parastacidae > Cherax > Cherax destructor. The sequence goes on along the minus strand of WNWK01001859.1, from coordinate 226,542 downwards.
CAATATTGCCCTTCGAAATTAATGTAATTTCTGGTACTGTGTTGAAACATGTTATGAACTGATATTAAGTGGTATTAACTGATATTACCTGGTATTATCTGATATTTTTTGACATTTCGCCAGTATTACGCTAGTGTTATTGTTGTGAGAATAACCTTGGCCTGGGGAGAGAGAGAGAGAGAGAGAGAGAGAGAGAGAGAGAGAGAGAGAGAGAGAGAGAGAGAGAGAGAGAGAGAGAGAGAGAGTTCATTACTTGAAGAACCATCCGTCACGCTCTTTCTTATTTCTTAATATAAAGGAAAGTAGTTTTTAATCTGAATTAATGTTACTATTGTTCTTTCTCTAATTCCCTCTCTCTTTGCCTCCTAAGTGGAGGTGGAGGTGGATGAAGAGGAGAAGGAGCGGAGGTAATGGAGGAGAGGAGGAGGAGGAGGGAAACTGGAGGAGGACCAGGTGGTATACCAGGTGGTGGACCAGGTGGTGAACCAGGTGGTGGAGGTGTTAGACCTCACAAACTATGTGAGGTCTTCTTGAGTACCACTTATTTATGTGAAGCGCTAAACAAGTGTGGGCGAGGCGCAAGGAGAGGTCCAGGCTCCATCCTCCGTCCTCTAATAACGAAAGGAAAGGCTTTGTCATTGTCGATAATTACAGTTTTTCGCCATTTAGCTCACAACCGGAGGATCCGGGCTCGATGCAGGGCGAGGCTAAACATAGAGACGAGAGGCAGGGATGGCCACACACACACACACACACACACACACACACACACACGAACACGCCCCGATGGCATGGTGGCTAGCGCTCTTGCTTCACGCCCGGGTTCAATTCCCGGCGGGGCCGAAACATTTCGAAGTGTTTCCTTACACACACACACATACATACAACAGGCCTAGTGTCTAATCGACATGTGCCTAGGACAAAATGGTAACTAACACACACACACACACACACACACACCAGGTGTATTCCTGTCTTCAATGATCTTAAATGGATTCCTTCATACTTTTTTTAAAACGTGTCACCCATGCTGAAAAACAGCATGAAAAACAGCACAAAAACAGCACAAAAAACAGCATAAAAACAGCATAAAAAACAGCATGGAAAACTGAGTGGAAAGTAAGAGAAGTGTGTGTGTGTGTGTGTGTGTGTGTGTGTGTGTGTGTGTGTGTGTGTGTGTGTGTGTGTGTGTGTGTGTGTGTGTGACCTGCTTCCCCAGGACGAAATTCCTCACAATTCTTGCTTCACAAAGTTGAACGTTATTGTGTTATTGGTACACTGACCTGCAATAGCAACTGCGTAATCACCTTTATTGCTCTTAAAATGTTCATTCGCCTTTTTATATCTGCTTTCCTAACTGGTTTGTCCCCGCACTCTTTAAACTTCTGGCGTCCAGTCTCTTGGCATCCATGTAAGTCAGTTTCTCTGTCTGTATTTCTCTCTCTCTCTTTCTCTCTTTCTTCTCTCTTTTTTTATTTACTCTCTCTCTCTCACACGACGCAGCGAACGGTGATAGTGATATGAGAGTCAAAGTGAAGCAAGTCAGGTCCCTTAGAATCCATCTTTGCAAGAGAATAACTAAACGAGTGTCTGGCCAGGACCCATGTTAGTGTGTCTTGCCAGGACCCATGTTAGTGTGTGTGGTCAGGACCCATGTTAGTGTGTCTGGTCAGGATCCATGTTAGTGTGTCTAGCCAGGACCCATGTTAGTGTGTCTGGCCAGGACCCATGTTAGTGTGTCTGGTCAGGACCCATGTTAGTGTGTCTGGCCAGGACCCATGTTAGTGTGTCTGGCCAGGACCCATGTTAGTGTGTCTGGCCAGGACCCATGTTAGTGTCTGGTCAGGATCCATGTTAGTGTATCTGGCCAGGACCCATGTTAGTGTGTCTGGCAAGGACCCATGTTAGTGTGTCTGGTCAGGACCCATGTTAGTGTGTCTGGCCAGGACCCATGTTAGTGTGTCTGGCCAGGACCCATGTTAGTGTGTCTGGCCAGGACCCATGTTAGTGTCTGGTCAGGACCCATGTTAGTGTCTGGTCAGGACCCATGTTAGTGTGTCTGGTCAGGACCCATGTTAGTGTGTCTGGTCAGGACCCATGTTAGTGTCTGGTCAGGACCCATGTTAGTGTATCTGGTCAGGACCCATGTTAGTGTCTGGTCAGGATCCATGTTAGTGTGTCTGGCTACGACCCATGTTAGTGTGTCTGGCCAGGACCCATGTTAGTGTGTCTGGTCAGGACCCATGTTAGTGTGTCTGGCCAGGACCCATGTTAGTGTGTCTGGCCAGGACCCATGTTAGTGTGTCTGGTCAGGACCCATGTTAGTGTGTCTGGCCAGGACCCATGTTAGTGTGTCTGGTCAGGACCCATGTTAGTGTGTCTGGTCAGGACCCATGTTAGTGTGTCTGGCCAGGACCCATGTTAGTGTGTCTGGCCAGGACCCATGTTAGTGTGTCTGGTCAGGACCCATGTTAGTGTCTGGCCAGGACCCATGTTAGTGTGTCTGGCCAGGACCCATGTTAGTGTGTCTGGCCAGGACCCGTGTTAGTGTCTGGCCAGGACCCATGTTAGTGTCTGGTCAGGACCCATGTTAGTGTGTTTGGTCAGGATCCATGTTAGTGTGTCTGGTCAGGACCCATGTTAGTGTCTGGTCAGGACTCATGTTAGTGTGTCTGGTCAGGACCCAGTTTAGTGTCTGGTCAGGACCCATGTTAGTGTGTCTGGTCAGGACCCATGTTAGTGTGTCTGGCCAGGACCCATGTTAGTGTGTCTGGCCATGACCCATGTTAGTGTGTCTGGTCAGGACCCATGTTAGTGTGTCTGGTCATGACCCATGTTAGTGTGTCTGGCCAGGACCCATGTTAGTGTGTCTGGCCATGACCCATGTTAGTGTGTCTGGTCAGGACCCATGTTAGTGTGTCTGGTCAGGACCCATGTTAGTGTGTCTGGCTATGACCCATGTTAGTGTGTCTGGTGAGGACCCATGTTAGTGTGTCTGGTGAGGACCCATGTTAGTGTCTGGTCAGGACCCATGTTAGTGTGTCTGGTCAGGACCCATGTTAGTTTCTGGTCAGGACCCATGTTAGTGTGTCTGGTCAGGACCCATGTTAGTGTGTCTGGTCAGGACCCATGTTAGTGTGTCTTGTCAGGACCCATGTTAATGTCTGGCCAGGACCCATGTTAGTGTGTCTGGCGATGACCCATGTTAGTGTGTCTGGCCATGACCCATGTTAGTGTGTCTGGTCAGGACCCATGTTAGTGTGTCTGGTCAGGACCCATGTTAGTGTGTCTGGCCAGGACCCATGTTAGTGTATCTGGCCATGACCCATGTTAGTGTGTCTGGCCAGGACCCATGTTAGTGTGTTTGGCCAGGACCCATGTTAGTGTGTCTGGTCAGGACCCATGTTAGTGTGTCTGGTCAGGACCCATGTTAGTGTGTCTGGCCAGGACCCATGTTAGTGTGTCTGGCCAGGACCCATGTTAGTGTATCTGGCCATGACCCATGTTAGTGTGTCTGGCCATGACCCATGTTAGTGTGTCTGGCCAGGACCCATGTTAGTGTGTCTGGCCATGACCCATGTTAGTGTGTCTGGTCAGGACCCATGTTAGTGTGTCTGGTCAGGACCCATGTTAGTGTGTCTGGCCAGGACCCATGTTAGTGTGTCTGGCCAGGACCCATGTTAGTGTATCTGGCCATGACCCATGTTAGTGTGTCTGGCCAGGACCTATATTAGTGTGTTTGGCCAGGACCCATGTTAGTGTGTCTGGTCAGGACCCATGTTAGTGTGTCTGGCCAGGACCCATGTTAGTGTGTCTGGCCATGACCCATGTTAGTGTGTCTGGCCAGGACCCATATTAGTGTGTTTGGCCAGGACCCATGTTAGTGTGTCTGGTCAGGACCCATGTTAGTGTCTGGCCAGGACCCATGTTAGTGTGTCTGGCCATGACCCATGTTAGTGTGTCTGGCCAGGACCCATGTTAGTGTTCTGGCCAGGACCCATGTTAGTGTGTCTGGCCAGGACCCATGTTAGTGTGTCTGGTCAGGACCCATGTTGGTGTGTCTGGCCAGGACCCATGTTAGTGTGTCTGGCCAGGACCCATGTTAGTGTGTCTGGTCAGGACCCATGTTAGTGTGTCTGGTCAGGACCCATGTTAGTGTGTCTGGCCAGGACCCATGTTAGTGTGTCTGGCCAGGACCCATGTTAGTGTGTCTGGCCAGGACCCTCATTATTTTGTAAATTTACAGTACTGATGAAATGCAGTTACTTCTTTATCCACATTGTTCCATTTAATAAAGATCTTCACACTGAACAACTTCATTCTGACATCCATCCTTTGACTCATTTGCGTCTTTAACTTCAGTTTCAACCTATGAGTTTCCTCCCCTCAAACAGATCTGTGTTTACCCTACTGAGGCCTCTGAGAATTATGCCTTCCCAGGTCTGCTCTCTCCCAGGCACTGTAAGATTCAGTTAATTCTGTCTCTCTTCTTAGTTCATTCCTCTTCTGCATCGTGATTGGCTTGGTAGCAGATCTCTGGACTTACTTTAGTTTTCTGATGTGTTTCCTCAGGTAGAATTTCATGCCGGCTGTGTGAATTCTATGATAGGTCTGACATGTTTGGTAAAGGACACGTGTGCAGCTAATGCGACATTTTTATTGTGGCAACGTTTCGTTCTCCAGGAGCTTTGTCAAGCCGTTACAAACAATATAATTGTTTGCAACGGCTTGACAAAGCTCCTGGAGAGCGAAACGTTGCCTCAATAAAAATGTCGCATTAGTTCAACATGCGTCCTTTTATCTAACATATTGTCGGTAATTCTATCAACATTATTACAGTAGGTTTGACATATGTTTTATATAAGGTCATGAAGGTCTGATGAGGTAATCGAATGCTGTCCATAATTTTACCATACATTTCATAGTATCGTATACATCCTTGTTTGAATTTGCTCTGCGATGAACTAGGTACGATTCTGCTATCTACAATTCCAAGAGCAGTTACCGATTCCATAAATAAAAGCGACTCAAAGTGGATAAACTTACATTAGAGGAATCCTAGGGCAATTTTATTTGTTACATTTTTTTTGCATTTCATCTCAGGTAAATAACATGGAAAGGCTGGACACGTAGATCCATTACACGAAATAGAACTGGCTTTGCCCAGGAGACCCGTCAATTCCCAGATGAGATCGCGGTGACTGACTCTTCATTCAGAAACTGCCGCAAGAGACATTAGTCAAATTGAACAACACCATCACTCTCCACGCTGACCACAGTCTCGCTACCAGAGACTCTCAGGCTGACCACAGTCTTGATCCCAGGGATCTTTACACTGACCACAGTCTTGATTCCAGCGACCCCTAAGGCTGACCACAGTCTTGATCACAAGGACCTTCACAATGACCACAAGCTTGATCCCAGGGACCCTTAAGGCTGAACACAGTCTTGATCCCAGGGACCCTCACGCTGACCCCAGTCTCACTACCAGGGACCCCTCACACTGACCCCAGTCTCACTACCAGGAACTCCTCACACTGACCAGTCTCACTACCAGGGACCCCTCACACTGACCACAGTCTCACTACCAGGAACTCCTCACACTGACCACAGTCTCACTACCAGGAACTCCTCACACTGACCACAGTCTCACTACCAGGGACCCCTCACACTGACCACAGTCTCACTACCAGGGACCCCTCACACTGACCACAGTCTCACTACTATTACTTATTACAAGCCTGATGTTCCGGGGTACGGGAACCACCGCCTAATTTCGGCTAGGCACCGATACTAATCTGTGGTCTGGCTGTATGGCTAATGCACTGCGTACCTTGATGCAGAGTGTACAGGTTCGAATCTTGCTGTGGACTGAGAGATAGTGTGTAAACCCGTAAGTGTCGCATAGCGCCTCCAACTCCTTGAATGAAGAGCACTCTCTAGCATGAATGCACTCGCCTTGATTATTAGAGATGTCATTGGAAAATATAATTAGATATATACCTTCGTGTGTTAGTGTGACTTGTAAATTGTACAAGTCGGACCGAAACGTCGTCATAAGTTATAGATATATAAATGTATAGATATATCCTCCAACAAGTGGTACCAGGCTGGTTAGGACCCATGTTAGTGTGTCTGGTCAGGACCCATGTTAGTGAGTCTGGTCAGGACCCATGTTAGTGTGTCTGGTCAGGACCCATGTTAGTGTGTCTGGTCAGGACCCATGTTAGTGAGTCTGGTCAGGACCCATGTTAGTGTGTCTGGTCAGGACCCATGTTAGTGTGTCTGGTCAGGACCCATGTTAGTGAGTCTGGTCAGGACCCATGTTAGTGAGTCTGGTCAGGACCCATGTTAGTGAGTCTGGTCAGGACCCATGTTAGTGTGTCTGGTCAGGACCCATGTTAGTGAGTCTGGTCAGGACCCATGTTAGTGTGTCTGGTCAGGACCCATGTTAGTATGTCTGGTCAGGACCCATGTTAGTGAGTCTGGTCAGGACCCATGTTAGTGAGTCTGGTCAGGACCCATGTTAGTGTGTCTGGTCAGGACCCATGTTAGTGAGTCTGGTCAGGACTCATGTTAGTGAGTCTGGTCAGGACCCATGTTAGTGAGTCTGGTCAGGACCCATGTTAGTGTGTCTGGTCAGGACCCATGTTAGTGAGTCTGGTCAGGACCCATGTTAGTGTGTCTGGTCAGGACCCATGTTAGTGTGTCTGGTCAGGACCCATGTTAGTGAGTCTGGTCAGGACCCATGTTAGTGAGTCTGGTCAGGACCCATGTTAGTGTGTCTGGTCAGGACCCATGTTAGTGTGTCTGGTCAGGACCCATGTTAGTGAGTCTGGTCAGGACCCATGTTAGTGAGTCTGGTCAGGACCCATGTTAGTGTGTCTGGTCAGGACCCATGTTAGTGAGTCTTGTCAGGACCCATGTTAGTGTGTCTGGTCAGGACCCATGTTAGTGAGTCTGGTCAGGACCCATGTTAGTGTGTCTGGTCAGGACCCATGTTAGTGTGTCTGGCCAGGACCCATGTAAATGTGTCTGAATTTCACCTCTTTCAGAAACGGAAATTTCCCGACGAGTGCTACGTCAAATTGTCAGACAAAAGTTACGGCTCCATCTTTAAGATGTGGCAGCCTGGGAGGTGCAGTAAGGAATAGTGAAGAGCAGTATAGAGCTGTACGGAGCAGTAAGAAGCAGTAAAAAAACAGTTAAAAGCATTAAAGAGCAGTAGGAAGCAATGAGGAACAATAAATAGCACTGATAAACAGTGAGGAACAGAAACGAGGCGCAGTAAAGATGATAAAAGAGAGACAGAGAGCAGTAAAAAGGTAATGAGCAGTAAGGAACGGTCATTGAGCAGTCACAGATGACTGGTTCGGAAGACTTAGCTGCAGGAGATGATGTCCTGCAGGTGTCTCAGCAGAAGGAGGCTGAGGAAGATCATCGCGCCGGAAGTAGGCACAATTTGGGGAGAACCAGAGAGAGAGAAATGGCTTCGAGGAAAATTTGGAATGTGTGAAGATATGAAGGAAGGGAGATGTAAAGGGATTCAAGGGAGCAGAGATTGAATGGAAGGGAATAAACGAGGGGAATAAGAATGATGAAACAAGGCTGGGAAGGTCAGGAGACTTAAGCTAATTTTTAATGTCAATAGTTTAGCGACAGTCGATATTCCTGCGGTAATATTTACATAAACAACAGGTAATAATTCCTCATTAATATTAATATTAAAAATCAGTTGGTGAACTTATTATAAAATACTGAGATTATCAGTGTTTATAGACCGAGGGATTTATTTATCAGTACAAATGCACTGGACATTTTAATATATCCCTATTTTATGGGATTAAATAGTTTTGACCGAGGATATACAGCATATATGCAGCATTAATGACCATCGTGTGATTGACAGCCTTTAACCCAAATTTAAAATATTTTATTTCATTCAAAAAAACATTCAGAATTTTAAACATAATGCAAGTTATCTTGCTCTTCAAAACAGAGACTTTTAGCTGGGTGATCTTATGACTGATGATAAAGGCACATGTGTGCCACTGGGTGTCTCTGTTGCCATAACTTATCGGCGATAAAGATGCTCAGGTATCACACATGTTTATGATTCATCGACTTGTCGATATTATGAATCATTAATGTAACGATAATCTTAAGAGAGCCACGGGTCGAGTCCTGTACTGGATGTCTGACTCATACACTCACAAACACATCATGTCAGACACATGCCCTCACAAACACTTATGTCTAACTCACACACTCACCAACGCTTCCTGACTAAACACCCCTCCGAAATACCTCACTTCTCTGGTATTCCATCTGTCGCGTCGACACTTCTTCCTTAAAAACCACAAACCTCACGTCATGTCACTCTTACCTCTCCCTGGACACCTACAGTTGCAACACGTCCACACTAGATACAACAAGCTCAAGAGATTCCAGCACCGTCGGCTGGGTAATGTGACTTGAATTCCTTCAACTCAGCGGCGTGGCTTGGAGGTGCTTCGTCTTGATTAGAAAACGTTTCGGTCCTGGGACAGGAAGTGATCAAAGGCCCAGGACTGAAATGCTTTCTAATGAAGATACTCCGTCGTAAATTATGTTGCTGGGAAGAATACGTTGACTGACTGCTTGGTAAAGTGTAACTTAACCAATGGGGAGACCTGACCTCTGGTTAGAGCCGAGGTTGACATGGACGACAGGGACTGGCTCAGCCAGTAAGATGGCTGATTGATTATGTTGGGGGTGATCGAGTAATTTCCACTACTGTTGGTGGTTTTATAAGGCAACTTAGGCAACCGAAGGGGCAAGAGGGTGCAACGGACAAGTGTAGTAGTAACAACAACAACAACACACACAGCAAGAGGCATTCTTAAGCTTCCCGAGCGCTCGGGCTTAATGCCCTAAGCTGGGGGGTGACTCCAAAAGGATCCTGTAGTGCTTGCTGCCTTTGCACCTCCTGGCATCGTCTGCTGTTATGCAGCTGTCACACCCTTCGAACCCAGTGTTGGGCGGGGTTTGTGGCAGCCCTAGGTGCCCAGCTTCTCCCTTCGAGCCCCGTGGGGGCGGGGAATGGGGCTAGGCCTGGGAACAGCAGCTCCCAGAAGACGAGTAGGTACTCGTACCTCCTCCCATGGCAGACATTGGTCTGAAACACTCCCTCGACAGAGAGCCAAGGCCGGGCCACCTCTTGGAAAAGGCCCGGGCCGGGCGATTATACCGGCGAATCTACAACAGAACAGCCGAAGGGGTGTTCAGCTTGGGCACTTCAAAAGGACAGGAAGCATTTAATATCCCCCACCTTCAAGTCCCTTAAAGGTGGGGATATAGATGGGTTGACTCAACAATAACAAGACATAGGGCGTCGGCACCAGAGTGTGACTGTTCCATCCCACGCCAGAGATGGAACAGTCGTCCACGAGTACAAAACCGACCCTTCTTCAGGAGCCAGTGATGCGTCATCATTTTTTTACGACCTGTGTTCGGACAGTGGTCGCGTCGACTATAACAACATCAAAAAGACCCACCCAGAGGCGAGTTGCCAGCCGTCAACCGGACAGTCAGACAAGGAAAAGTCTTCAGAAGACACAAGGACACCGTGTGATGCGGCTGGTACACACATGGGCCCTACACTGCCTAGACACGACAGAGAAGGATATTGGTGGCACTTGCTGGTCATCGTTCATCGCCGTCGCTCAGTTGATTGGCCCCTGGGTGTTGTGCCAATTTCCCGTAGGTCAGCAGTCTTCGACCAGTAGAAGGATGCCAGCACCCTTACAACCCTCCAAGGTGACACAGTAAACAAGAAAAAGGCACAGTACCGTGACTGGAACAATACACAAATAACCCGGATATAGGAGAGAGAAATTTACCACAACGTTTCGGTCCGACTTGGACCATTTACAAAGTAAATGGCGAAATATAGCGATGTGTCCGGGCATTTAGTGGTAATGTGATAATTAGTAATGTGTCACGAGGGATTTGCAGTATTGTAAGTAATGATATTGTGTTGCATGAAGGTGGAGCGGTGATAACCAGTGACACACACACGCACGCACACACACACACACGCACACACACACACGCACACACACACCTGAGACTGTCTGGTAACTCCTCTCCATACATTAATTTTTATCTCCCTCCCTTCCATCCCATTACCCTTCCCTCCCTCGAGTCCTCCCTTCCATCCCATTATCTCCATTGATTCATAACATACTACACTCCCCCTCCCCCTCGCTCCCCCTTCCCCCACCCTTCCCTCTTAACAACATGCAATCTCTCTCTCTCTTCCATTCCACCGCCCATCATCCCTCCCTCCCTCCCCCTCCCTCTTCAATCATAACATCCCTCCTCCTCCCTCCCATCTTCCCTCCACAGGCGATTATTCATATTTCCCAGATAGTGAGAAACATATTTCCTTTCATACCTCCACGAGGATTACTTCCTCCCATTGTACTCCATCTCCTCCCCTCACTCTGCCTCCTCCCCTCACTCTGCCTCCTCCCCTCACTCTGCCTCCTCCCCTCACTCTGCCTCATCCCCTCACTTTGCCTCCTCCTCCTCCTCTCATTCTGCCTCCTCCCCTCACTCCGCCTCCTCCCCTCACTCTTCCTACCCCTCACTCTGCCTCATGGCGACGCCACAGACTGCTGGGATAACATCCTTGATGCTATCTTTGTGGGGATTACCTCATTGCTGCTATCTTTATTGTAGAAATAACATCCTTGCTGCTATGTTTACTTTAGGGATAAAAACATCCTTGTGGCTATTTTTTTTTTTCAATGTCCCATTTTCCTTGCCCACAAATCCACTTCAAATAATATTTCTTATAACATTCAATTCATCCTTCTTTCATTCTCTGATTATTCGTTCCTTCTGCTTACTCTCATTACTCTTATCGTTTATCCAGGATTTCTTGCACACACACTTTCTTCTACTTTACTGCTATCTCCTCAAATTCCTAGATAATACACGATAGCCCTTAATCTAGGGTGCCCCGTGGCTCGGTTGGTAGCGCACACAGCTCACATACTGAGTGTCTAGGGTTCGAGATCTGGTACGGGTGGAAAAGGTGGGCATGTTCCCTTACACCTGCGGTCCCTGTTCACCTAGCAGTAAATAGGTACCTAGGTGTTAGCCAACTGGTGTGGGTCGCATCCTGCGGAGTGATAGTATACCTTAGGTAGGGTTGGGTTTTGAAATAAGCTCAGGTAGGATGGCAGCTCGTAGCGTGTAAAGCTGATTTGTATATAAATAGTGAATATGACTCAAGAAATCGTAATGACACGATTGCAAATAAACCATACCACAGGTGGGGTTCGAACCCGCGGTCATAGAGTGGATAGTTCTACTCAGCAGATGGTCTGGGTGTGGACTCTGACAGTCCTCTGCCCTCCTTATTTTCCCATGTACTCTCGTGCACCTTCTGCAACTTTTTTTTTGTTTTGCTTGTTGCAGCTTCGTTGCTTCCACAATCTTCCACTTTGTTGCCAGCAACTTCTGCAATTTTTCCGCGTTGCTTCTTGCACACATCTCTTCCAGTCTCCTCCATCAACTTCCGCAACTTCTCTTCGTGTAGCTTCCGGCAGTGTTGCGTCATCTCAAGTTTCTAACTTCCTTATTCAAGTTTCCTTATTGCAAGATACCTTTCTGCACACCAGCCTTGCCTTGCACACTCCTCTCTCGGCGACACAGCGTCTCTACAATGAAGAAATTATTTGATATTGTTTTTCGGAGTAAATGTATCATGCCTTCCCCTTCCCCTTCCCTCGGGGAAGGGGAAAGGGGAGGGGGACGGAGAGAGGGGGTAGAAATTGCAAAAGTTAGTAAGAATTCATAAGTGAAGCGGAAGTGTCAAGGCTTCTGACACTGTTTACAAATATTTGTCATAGTTTTTTTTCTTTGTTTTAGCAGCTTGTTGGTGGGCGTGGGGAGATGGGCGTGGGAAGGGAAGCGTGGGGAGGAAAGCTGGGGAGGTGGGTGAGGAAAGGTGGGCGAGGAGAGGTGGGCGTGAGGAGGATTGGTGTCGAGAGGTGGGCGTGGAGAGACGGAAGTGGAGAGTGGGCGTGGAGTTGGTAGGCGTGTAGAGGAAGGCAGAACAGAGGGATAAGACACACGCCGGCCCAAGGTGGCCCCTCATGCATACACAAACAGCCTGGTGGAGCGCAGCGGCTCACAGGATCAACCTAACTAAAACTGTCCCTTGGCAGATCTCTTTAGTGTCGGGCCATGACGCCTGGTCAGCCAAACACACACACACACACACACACACACACACACACACACACACACACACACGCACACACACACACACACACGCAGCTAAAGGGGAATGTCCTACGAGGAAAAATTAAGGGAAATCGGCCTGGAGGACAGGAGGGTTAGGAGAGACATGATAGCGACATATAAAATACTGCAAGGAATTGACAAGGTAGACAGAGATAGGATGTTCCAGAGAGGGGACACAGAAACAAGGGGTCACAATTGGAAGTTGAGGACACAGATGAGTCAGAGGGATGTTAGGAAGTATTTCTTCAGTCATAGTCATCAGGAAGTGGAATAGTTCGGAAAGTGACGTATTGGAGGCAGGAACCATACATAGTTTTAAGACGAGGTTTGATAAATCTCATGGCGCAGGAGGAGAGAGAGGACCTAGTAGCGATCAATGAAAAGGTGGAGCCAGGAGCTAAGTCTCGACCCCTGCAACCACAAATACGTGAGTACACACACATACACATACACACACACACACACACACACACACACACACACACACACACACACACACACACATGGAGAAGATTATCAGGAGAAGAGTGGTGGAGCACCTAGAAAGGAATGAGCTTATCAACGACGGCCAACACGGTTTCAGGGATGGGAAATCCTGTGTCACAAACCTACTGGAGTTCTACGACAGGGTGACAGCAGTAAGACAAGAGAGAGAGGGTTGGGTAGATTGCATATTCTTGGACTGTAAGAAGGCGTTTGACACAGTTCCACACAAGAGATTAGTGCAGAAGCTGGAGGACCAGGCAGGGATAACAGGGAAGGCACTACAATGGATCAGGGAATACCTGTCAGGAAGACAGCAGCGAGTCATGAAACGTGGCGAGGTGTCAGAGTGGGCGCCGGTGACGAGTGGGGTTCCACAGGGATCAGTCCTAGGACCGGTGCTGTTTCTGGTATTTGTGAACGACATGACGGAAGGAATAGACTCCGAAGTGTCCCTGTTTGCAGATGATGTGAAGTTGATGAGAAGAATCCAATCGGACGAGGATCAGGCAGAACTACAAAGGGATCTGGACAGGTTGCAAGCCTGGTCCAGCAATTGGCACCTGGAGTTCAACCCCACTAAGTGCAAAGTCATGAAGATTGGGGAAGGGCAAAGAAGACCGCAGACGGAGTACAGTCTAGGGGGCCAGAGACTGCAAACCTCAATCAAGGTAAACGATCTTGGGGTGAGTATAACACCAGGCACGTCTCCTGAGGCGCACATCAACCAAATAACTGCTGCAGCATATGGGCGCCTAGCTAACCTAAGAACAGCATTCCGACATCTTAATAAGGAATCGTTCAGGACCCTGTACACTGTGTACGTTAGGCCCATACTGGAGTATGCAGCACCAGTTTGGAACCCACATCTAGCCAAGCACGTAAAGAAGCTATAGAAAGTGCAAAGGTTTGCAACAAGACTAGTCCCGGAGCTAAGGGGTATGTCCTACGAGGAGAGGTTAAGGAAAATCGACCTGACGACACTGGAGGACAGGAGAGATAGGGGAGACATGATAACGACATATAAGATACTGAGAGGAATAGACAAGGTGGACAGAGACAGAATGTTCCAGAGATGGGACACAGCAACAAGGGGACACAGTTGGAAGTTGAAGACTCAAATGAATCGCAGGGATGTTAGAAAGTATTTCTTCAGTCATTGAGTGGTCGGGAAGTAGAATAGCTTGGGAAGCGATGTAGTGGAGGCAGATTCCATACATAGCTTTAAGGAGAGGTATGATAAAGCTCATGGAGCAGGGAGCGTGACCCAGTAGCGGCCAGTGAAGAGGCGGGGCTAGGAGCTATGACTCGACCCCTGCAACCACAACTAGGTGAGTACACACACACACACACACACACACTATATATATATATATATATATATATATATATATATATATATATATATATATATATATATATATATATATATATAAATATATATATATATATATATATGTATATATATATATATATATATATATATATATATATATATATATATATATATATATATATATATATATATTTTAATATTATTGTAACCACGAACGAGTGGTATTGATCAATAACAACACTGAGCTAGCCAGGGTTCGAACCCATGTTGTACTGGCCCGTCATTGTGAGCGAGAACCACATGATGCCTTAAACCACAGGACTACCCAATCCTACAAGAACCAAGCACCCAGCAACGCTAGGTGTGTCACTCTTGGCCCGAGGAAACGTTTCGCCACACAGTGGCTTCATCAGTCAATACAAAGAAGAATCGTGAAGAACAGGAGGAGTTTGAGGTAATCAGTCCCTCGGCCTTGAGTCGATGTTGTCAGTCCATCAATCTTGAAAAGAATACAGCATATGTGCGAAGAGGTAGCTTATATACCGTAGGCAGGAGAGGTGCAGCAGTCGTAGGTGGTGTCACATTTGACCAATGTGGAAGTAGGTCGTGCCCAAGGGTTAGGCAAGTGAAGAATTCTTCGCACATATGCTGTATTCTTTTCAAGATTGATGGACTGACAACATCGACTCAAGGCCGAGGGACTGATTACCTCAAACTCCTCCTGTTCTTCACGATTCTTCTTTGTATGGACTGATGAAGCCACTGTGTGGCGAAGCGTTTCCACAATAAAGATACCCAAATGTTGCATATGTTTCTAATTTATCAACTTGTCGGTTCTTTGAACCATTCATCTACTTTATGTACGTCAACAAGGTACCAGTGGTATCAAGACACAGTTATCTGCTAGTTTGTGTATGTCAACAAGGTACCAGTGGCATCAAGACACAGCTATCTGCTAGTTTATATGGATCAACAAGCTACAGAGCCAGTGGTAGCAGCTACAGACAACTAAGTTCTGGTGTAGATAGGTCAACATGGTACCCATTCTGGAGTTTGATTAGTACCTGAGGTACTGGAATAAATTCTTGGGTAATTTTGGTCAAGGGTTGGACAGATGCGTGGGGGGTTTTGATAAGGACCTGCCTTGTATGGGCCAGTAAGCCTGCTGCAGTGTTCCTTCATTCTTATGTTCTATAATGGGACCTTCGTATGTATAGGTGAATTTGTATTAAGTACTACAAAATACCTTGGAAAGCACCGTGAGTTGTCTGCCCTCTAACATCATGAGCAGAATTTTAGAGAATCCTTGAAGTGGATTTAGCTTAATTATCGAATTTGGTAATGCAATACTCTCGCTGTACTGCTCTTCCCGACAGATGTCAGGACGGTCGCTGCAAGAATTTGTTGGCTGTATCTGTACGACGCTATCTATGTTTGCCGGCTCTGTGTGGTGCTGGCTAACAAGGTCGCTATGTGAGTTTGTTGGCCGGATGAGTGTAGTGCTTACACTGTTGCTAGAGGAATTTGCTAACTGGGTATGTGTAATATTAACACTTCTGCTTGTGACCTGCACTGTGTATGGAGGAAGCAACAATGGTCGAGGCAACAATGGTTGTAATAGTGATGGTACAATTCCAAACGAACAGCGGTGCTTTAGGACAATATTGGAAAACAATTACTAACCTTTTTACCAAGCTTGCGAGACCTTCCCTTCCAATATTCATATTTTCTTCGCGTTTAGCAAGCCGATGGTGGACATTCTTATGCACCTTCAAAAGAGACTCTTTCCGCGATTTATAATTAATACATTGACAGAGACAAACCACCCGGATATACACGCTGTTTATGCAATGATTCACACGCTTACCATGTGTGGTGTGCCGTCCTGAGGTACGCCAATTCACATGTAAGAGTCCATAAGAACATAAGAAGGGAGGAACACTGCAGTGGGTCAGTTAGCCCATACTAGGCACGTCCATTACAAATCCAACCCAATAACAGAATAAACGCTACCCAAGAAATAGGCTTTGACAATTCTATTTACTCACGTGCAAGTCCCACTCATATCCAACCCCTCGAAGAAGAACTTCTGAAAAGAAACCTTTAAGGCTGCCTAAGCACCGGAACCCTTTCTGGAATGCTTGACGTTCTCCTGATCCACCTATTAAAGTCTCCCACTCACGTTGACATATTTCAGTTGGTAATGTAAGACAGGATGTAGATGAATGGTTCAGAGAACCGACAAGTTATAAATTAGACACATATGCAACACTTGGGTATCTTTATTGAGGAAACGTTTCGCCACACAGTGGCTTCATCAGTCCAATACAAAGTAGAAAGTTGTAAGGAGAGGAGGAGTTTGAGGTAATCAATCCCTCGGCCTGGAGTCCATGTGTTCAGTCCATCAATCTTAATGGACTGAACACATGGACTCCAGGCCGAGGACTGATTACCTCAAACTTCTCCTCTCCTTACACCTTTCTACTTTGTATTGACTGATGAAGCCACTGTGTGGCGAAACGTTTCCTCAATAAAGATACCCAAGTGTTGCATATGTGTCTAATTTATAATGTAAGACATCCATCCTGCGTGATGAATATGACAAGAAAACACAACTGGCTTTTGTTAGAACATAAGAACATAAGAAAGGAGGAACACTGCAGCAGGCCTGTTGGCCTATACTAGGCAGGTCCTTCACAATCCGTCCCACTAACAGAATATTTGCTCAACCCAATTTTCAATGCTACCCAAGAAATAAGCTTTGACAATTCTACCCACTCATGTGCGAGTCCCACTCAAATCCAACCCCTCTCACTCATGAATTTATCCAACCTAAATTTGAAACTACCCAAGGTCCTAGCTTCAATAACCCTACTAGGCAGACTGTTCCACTCATCAACTACCCTATTTCCAAACCAATACTTTCCTATATCCTTTCTAAATCTAAACTTATCTAACTTGAATCCATTATTGCGGGTTCTCTCTTGGAGAGATATCCTCAAGACCTTATTTATATCCCCTTTGTTAATACCCATTTTCCACTTGTATACCTCGATCATGTCTCCCCTCATTCTACGTCTTACAAGTGAATGTAATTTTAGGGTCTTCAATCTTTCTTCGTAAGGAAGATTTCTAATGCTATGTATTAATTTAGTCATTCTACGCTGAATGTTTTCTAACGAATTTATGTCCATTCTGTAATATGGAGACCAGAACTGAGCTGCGTAATCTAGGTGAGGCCTTACTAATGATGTATAAAGCTGTAATATAACCTCTGGACTTCTGTTGCTAACTACCTGGACTTCTGTTGCTAACCTGGACTTCTTGTTTTCACCTTGTAACGTCCAAACGAATAGAGAATCTGCACTCTGAGTTTGTGGTGCGCTTAATAAACAAAATAAAATGAAGTCCAATAGTTGACAACGACTGCAAAAACTTTTACGAGGTTCAGGGGTTTTCAGGCTCCTGGAGTGTCTGCTTTGTTAAGACTTCTGGAGTGTCTGCTGTGTTAAGACTTCTGGAGTGTCTGCTGTGTTAAGACTTCTGGAGTGTCTGCTGTGCTAAGACTTCTGGAGTGTCTGCTGTGTTAAGACTTCTGGAGTGTCTGCTGTGTTAAGACTTCTGGAGTTTCAAATTTAGGTTGGATAAATTCATGAGTGAGAGGGGTTGGATTTGAGTGGGACTCGCGCATGAGTGGGTAGAATTGTCAAAGCTTATTTCTTGGGTAGCATTGAAAATTGGGTTGAGCAAATATTCTGTTAGTGGGACGGATTGTGAAGGACCTGCCTAGTATGGGCCAACAGGCCTGCTGCAGTGTTCCTCCTTTCTTATGTTCTTATGTGTCTGCTGTGCTAAGACTTCTGGACGTGTCTGCTGTGTTAAGACTTCTGGAGTGTCTGCTGTGTTAAGACTTCTGGAGTGTCTGCTGTGTTAAGACTTCTGGACGTGTCTGCTGTGTTAAGACTTCTGGAATGTCTTCTGTGTTAAGACTTCTGGAGTGTCTGCTGTGTTAAGACTTCTGGAGTGTCTGCTGTGTTAAGACTTCTGGAGTGTCTGCTGTGTTAAGACTTCTGGAGTGTCTGCTGTGTTAAGACTTCTGGAGTGTCTGTTGTGTTAAGACTTCTGGAGTGTCTGCTGTGTTAAGACTTCTGGACGTGTCTGCTGTGTTAAGACTTCTGGAGTGTCTGCTGTGTTAAGACTTCTGGACGTGTCTGCTGTGTTAAGACTTCTGGAGTGTCTGTTGTGTTAAGACTTCTGGAGTGTCTGCTGTGTTAAGACTTCTGGAGTGTCTGCTGTGTTAAGACTTCTGGACGTGTCTGCTGTGTTAAGACTTCTGGAGTGTCTGCTGTGTTAAGACTTCTGGAGTGTCTGCTGTGTTAAGACTTCTGGAGTGTCTGCTGTGTTAAGACTTCTGGAGTGTCTGCTGTGCTAAGACTTCTGGAGTGTCTGCTGTGTTAAGACTTCTGGAGTGTCTGCTGTGTTAAGACTTCTGGAGTGTCTGCTGTGTTAAGACTTCTGGAGTGTCTGCTGTGTTAAGACTTCTGGAGTGTCTGCTGTGTTAAGACTTCTGGACCTGTCTGCTGTGTTAAGACTTCTGGAGTGTCTGCTGTGTTAAGACTTCTGGAGTGTCTGCTGTGTTAAGACTTCTGGAGTGTCTGCTGTGTTAAGACTTCTGGAGTGTCTGCTGTGCTAAGACTTCTGGAGTGTCTGCTGTGCTAAGACTTCTGGTGTGTCTGCTGTGCTAAGACTTCTGGAGTGTCTGCTGTGCTAAGACTTCAGGAGTGTCTGCTATGTTAAGGCGTCTGTAGTGTCTGCTGTATTATTACTTCTGGAGTGTCTGCTGTGTTAAGACTTCTGGAGTGTCTGCTGTGTTAAGACTTCTGGAGTATCTGCTGTGCTAAGACTTCTGAAGTGTCTGCTGTGCTAAGACTTCTGGAGTGTCTGCTGTGTTAATACTTCTGGAGTGTCTGCTGTGTTAAGACTTCTGGAGTGTCTGCTGTGCTAAGACTTCTGGAGTGTCTGCTGTGCTAAGACTTCTGGAGTGTCTGCTGTGCTAAGACTTCTGGAGTGTCTGTTGTGCTAAGACTTCAGGAGTGTCTGCTATGTTAAGGCGTCTGGAGTGTCTGCTGTATTAATACTTCTGGAGTGTCTGCTGTGCTAAGACTTCTTGAGTATCTGCTGTGTTAAGACTTCTGGAGTGTCTGCTGTGTTAAGACTTCTGGAGTGTGGGCTGTGTTACGACTTCTGGAGTGTCTGCTGTGTTAAGACTTCTGGAGTGTCTGCTGTGTTAAGACTGCTGGAGTGTCTGCTGTGTTAAGATTTCTGAAGTGTTAACCTCCCACACACACAATCTTCCCTCCCACGTACTTGGCCACTAAAGGGCCCGAGTGTGTGGGAGGGAAGGCGAGCGTGTGTGGGTGAGGGATTTGTTTTGTGAAGGGGAATGAGTTTATATGTTGGGATGAGTTCGTATGGTTGATGACTTGATGGGTGTGGTTGAATGAGTTTGTATGTAGGGAAAGAATTTTTTTAGGGATGAGTGTGTGTGGGGGAATGAGTTTGTGTTTGTGTGGGAGGGGAGGGAGGAGGTGAGGAGGGGATATTGTGTGAGGTTTGCGGGTAGGGTAGCGTTGTGAGTGTAAACAAGGTGGGAGGGTGCGGTATTGACTCTGATTGGGCCCACTGGTGTCCTTGGAGAGTCAGTGAGGATCCTAGGAAGGGTCACTGAAGACCCTGGGGTCACTGAGGACCCTTGATGAGGCCCCTTGGGGTCAGTAAAGATCTTGGGGGTTTATGATGTCTTTTAAGGGTTACAGAGGACCCTGAGGTGGTCACTGCGAGCCCTCATGAGGGTCACTAAGGAATCTTTGGGGTCAGGGGAAATCCTGGGACTTACTAAGGACCTTTGATGGTCACTGAGGACCCTTGATGATCATTGAGGACTCTTAAGGGGTCACGGAGGACCCTCGGGGAGTCTCGTTGGAAGGGCTTCCGGGATCCGCGAGCAGATCCAAGGATCACGCAACTAATTAATCCGTGGCGGCTCAAGCCTCCACTGAGGGATTGTTGAAGGAGTGTTGGCTTCCCTGTCAGACTCACTCTGCTACTGCTCTTACACCCCCTGCCAACCCTGTCATCCCTTAATCTCTGTCATCCCCTTCAAATATATATATATATATATATATATATATATATATATATATATATATATATATATATATATATATATATATATTTATATATATATGGAAGAAATCACAATGAAACGCGTGATTGTAAATATGTAAATACCACAGTAAAACAGGAAATAAAACCTGAGCTCTCACATATCTTGAGTAGAATAGGAAGAAGAGGCAAGAGAAACACGTTTTAAATGTGAAACACTGAGGTGACACGTCACTCATAGAAGGTGACACGTCACTCAGAGGTGACACGTCACTTATACAAACCCGTCCTGCGTATGTCAAACAACACTCTGTATTTTTTTGAAAAATATTTTGACTTTTATGATTACGAGCACTATTCTGGACTAAAAAATTGTCAAGTTTATAGATACTAGAACTCAAATTTGAAATATATTGTGCATCATACTTTATAAGAGATGATTTCACAATATTTCGTCTATATTACTGCTATGTATGATAATGCATGTAACTGTATTTATGTGTACCTATACCTGAATAAACTTAGTTACTTACCATCATATTTTCATTATATTACCATATAATGAAAATCTTTCTCTCCCATAAGCTCTTGAATATTTAAATGTTTAAAGTTGTCTTTAAATATGACAGTACCGTAATATAAAAATAATTATAAATTCTCCAATGGAATCTTTGTGTTGTGTATACGTCATCCCTTGTAAAAGTTGTGATACCTTCTATTTAGGACAAACTGGCAAAATCTCTTGAGACCAGCTGAAGATCTTTCACACTTTCGTGCTTCGTCAGGAGCTACGCAATGTCAAGGAGAAAATTTTATCAGAGGTAATGTAGAGAGTGTGTTGATGCTGGTCCATTCCACCAGGCACTCTTCTCCCACGCATCCTGTTTCCCTCACTCCCATGTGGGGTAGACGCAAGGTCAACACTCAAGATTTACAGAAAGTCACAGAATAATATGGAAGTGATAATCAGCCCAAAGTCACTAACAACTAGTCCTGTACTGCATGAGATCATATTACTTGAGTAGTTAATACACTCAGAACACTCACGTTTTATGTAAAACTTTATATTAATATGTGAGTTCAATAATAATAATGATAATAATAATAATATTAATAATATCTTTATTTACTACAAGTACATGTATACAGCCCTAGCTGACATCAATGACATACTACTATATAGAAAGCCCCTTGTTATGCAGAGCATTTCGGGCAAATTAGGTCAGTTTTGTCCCAGGATGCAACCCACACCAGTCGACTAACGCCCAGGTACCCATTTTACTGATGGGTGAACATAGACAACCGGTGTAAGGAAACACGTCCGATGTTTCCATCCCTTCGCCGGGAATCGAACGCGGACCCTCACCGTGTGAAGCGAGAGCTTTTGCCACCAGGCCACGGGACGCCAGGCCACGGGGCACCAGGCCACGGTGCGCCTTATATTACCATACGTACGATAAAGTTCCAAAAAGATTGATTACAAAATTTCCTAAATACTGCTTTCAGAAATCTTGAATGTTCCCTTTCACCAAATATCCTGAATATTCCTTGGTATCCTGAATATTCCTTGGTATCCTGAACATTCCTTGGTATCCTGAACATTCCTTGGTATCCTGAATATTCCTTGGTATCCTGAATATTCCTTGGTATCCTGAATATTCCTTGGTATCCTGAATATTCCTTGGTATCCTGAATATTCTCAATCGTTTAACATCCTTGATATTCCTGAATCTCCTCAGTATCCCTTTTAAAATAAAATATCTCGGATATTCCTTGGAGAAAATGTCCTAAATATCCGGATCATATTTAGCTGTAATCTTAGATATCCGGATCATATTTAGCTCCATTCAAAAGGCTTAGTTACACATCCTAAGTATTGTAATAGTAACTGTTCACCTGTAATCTTAGATATTCTTAGGAGCCTGACTGTCTCCTTTCACTAGGATCCTAGAAGTGTTACTGACTAGCTTCCTTGGGATATCCTGGACGACTCGTGTATGGTACAGCTATCATACATAGTAGCAAGAACCTAACCTAATTTAACTTTTCTTAACCAAACTTTGTCTAACTTAATACATCCTAGTCTAGCCTTATTTAACCAAATTTAACCCAGTCTAACCTAACCTACTCCAGCCTAACACAGTTTAACCTAATTTAATATAACTTAGTCTAACCTAGTGTAGTGTAACGTAACATAACCTAGACCAACGTAACATAACCTAGACTAGCTTAACCTAACGTATTCTAGTCAATTCTAACCTAATGTAACCTTATCTAACCAAACATAATCTAACCTAGTTGAACCTAACTTAACATAGTCTGGTCTTACCTAATGCAACATAACCTAACATGAACCAACGTAATTTAGTCTAACCTTAATCAAACCTACAATTTTGAAAGATAATTTCTCTAAATGCAAGAAACGTTCAGAAATTCAGGCAGGAAATATCGTAAAAAACAACGAACAGTATTAGCTGTAGAAAAATAAAAATATAACAAGTGATGGGGACTAAGATAAGTCACAAGACGAGTGTGGACAAAAGAGACGTAACAACCGTCAGAGGAAATTAGTCCTTGTAAGAAATAGAATAAAGGTTGTATTTTACCACGAGCTTTTCCCTTGCTCACCTCTCCTCAACCTGTCTGGGCATAAATTATTACCAGTGTGCTTTGTGTTCTGTGTGAGAAATAGATCACTGGTTGAAAGGAAGAATTCCCTTAGATATCAGGGGTTGGAGACATGTATAATACATTGAATGGATGAATGTGCCCAGCTGTTCATTCATGTGATACAGATACAAGTTCGTAAGTATTCAGTTGCACACATAGTTGTGTGTGTGTGTGTGTGTGTGTACTCACCTAACTCACCTAATTGTGGTTGCAGGGGTCGATTCATAGCTCCTGGCCCCGCCTCTTCACTGGCCGCTACTGGGTCACTCTCCCTGCGCCATGAGCTTTATCATACCTCTTCTTAAAGCTATGTATGGAGCCTGCCTCCACTACATCGCTTCCCAAACTATTCCAATTCCCGACCACTCTGTGACTGAAGAAATACTTCCTAACATCTCTGTGATTCATCTGAATCTTCAACTTCCAACTGTGTCCCCTTGTTGCTGTGTCCCATCTCTGGAACATTCTGTCTTTGTCCACCTTGTCAATTCCTCTCAGTATCTTATATGTCGTTATCATGTTCTCCCTATCTCTCCTGTTCTCCAGTGTCGTCAGGTCGATTTCCCTTAACCTCTCCTCGTAGGACATACCCATTAGCTTCGGGACTAGTCTTGTTGCAAACCTTTGCACTTTCTCTAGCTTCTTTACATGCTTGGCTAGGTGTGGGTTCCAAACTGGTGCTGCATACTCCAGTATGGGCTTAACGTACACAGTGTACAGGGTCCTGAACGATTCTTTATTAAGATGTCGGAATGCTGTTCTTAGGTTTGCTAGGCGCCCGTATGCTGCAGCAGTTATTTGGTTGATGTGCGCCTCAGGAGATGTGTCTGGTATTATACTCACCCCAAGATCTTTTTCCTTGAGTGGGGTTTATAGTCTCTGGCCCCCTAGACTGTACTCTGTCTGCGGTCTTCTTTGCCCTTCCCCAATCTTCTTGACTTTGCACTTGGTGGGGTTGAACTCCAGGAGCCAATTGCTGGACCAGGCTTGCAGCCTGTCCAGATCCCTTTGTAGTTCTGCCTGGTCCTCGTCCGATTGAATTCTTCTCATCAACTTCTCATCATCTGCAAACAGTGACACTTCGGAGTCTATTCCTTCCGTCATGTCGTTCACAAATACCAGAAACAGCACTGGTCCTAGGACTGACCCCTGTGGAACCCCACTCGTCACCGGCGCCCACTCTGACACCTCGCCACGTACCATGACTCGCTGCTGTCTCCCTGACAGGTATTCCCTGATCCAATGTAGTGCCTTCCCTGTTACCCCTGCCTGGTCCTCCAGCTTCTGCACTAATCTCTTGTGTGGAACTGTGTCAAACGCCTTCTTACAATCCAAGAATATGCAATCTACCCACCCCTCTCTCTCTTGTCGTATTGCTGTCACCCTGTCGTAGAACTCCAGTAGGTTTGTGACACAGGATTTCCCGTCCCTGAAACCGTGTTGGCCGTCGTTGATAAGCTCATTCCTTTCTAGGTGCTCAACCACCCTTCTCCTGACTATCTTCTCCATGACCTTGCATACAATACATGTCAGTGACACTGGTCTGTAGTTTAGTGCTACGTTCCTGTGTGTGTGTGTGTGTGTGTGTGTGTGTGTTTGTGTGTGTGTGTGTGTGTGTGTGTGTGTGTACTCAAGTACTTGTACTTATCTGTGTTTGTTAGTCCCAAATATATATTATTTGGCCCACCATTTAACTACTAACTATCAGTATTAGTGCATCCTGGCCTCCAGGAACCATTGTTTATCTGATAATTATCGTCATTTTTGCCTCATGGTTTCCAGGAACCAGCATTCAACTACTAATCACGAGTATTATGTTTCTGCATGTTTTCTTTTATGGCGATTCCATACATGAAAATAGTATTCACCTGCCTTGTTATTCCAATTTTATGATACGTTTAAGTGATGGGAAAAATAATGATTTAATAACCAAAGGGAGTTTTATTTAGAAGCACAATAAAACAAATTGTAATTTAGATTTAAGCTGAATTTGGTTAGAATTACCTGAAATCTTACTTGTATTAAGATTGAATGAAAAGACACACACACACACACACACGCCGGGAGCTATGACTCGACCCCTGCAACCACAAATAGGTGAGTACACACACACACACACACGGAAATAAATAGCTCGAAAAATTACAATCTTGAGCAAAAAATTTTTTTTTATAGAGAGAGAGAGAGAGAGACAGACAGACAGACAGACAGATAGACAGACAGACAGAGAATTACAGAGAGCTGAGGTAGTTAACACATTTTAGTTTGTAAATTAAGGAAGAAACTCTTAGTGTGACGCTGTAAAACCCTTGTGTAACGACTTAAATTGGTTATCTAAATGATTACGACACTTGTCCTGTTTCCTGACCAATATTATAACAGGAAAACTGGGGAAATGATAGCAAAAAAAGAGTGAGAGTGATGGACATCTTCACTAGCAACTACGACCACCTTCACCCTTCCATTTCAACTACACCAGCAACTACGACCACCTTCACCCTTCCATTTCAACTACACCAGAAACTACGACCACCTTCACCCTTCCATTTCAACTACACCAGCAACTACGACCACCTTCACCCTTCCATTTCAACTACACCAGCAACTACGACCACCTTCACACTCCCATGTGAACACAAAAGAGCTGGAGTCACTGGGTCCTTCCTCCCTTCAGCAGCTCTCTCACACACACTTGCAACAACTCTGGTGCTAAACTATTCTCCACAGAGGCACATATTGGGGAAATACCTGATATATGTAGTGTGGCAGGTTTGGATTGTCTTCCCCGTATTTCACGAACGCCACATGCTTGTGTTGCACGCCTGCAACACTGCGATGTTATGTGAGCAACGGCTTTAAGCTGTGTATCAAATATTAATCAACAGGAAAAGAAATCACTATGAATAATATTCGGCTGATAGCCGAGAGAGTTTGATTCACTGGAACGATTACCACAGACAAGGTAATCGAGGTTACATAACACCGCTAGATGGCTATGGGTTACTTTGCTCACAGCTGGCGTCGAATAAGAAGCTACAGTACAGTGGCTTAAACAATTCACCAAAAACCCGCACTTAGGAGACGAACTCTATAACGACGTGACGTTTCGGGCCGTTCTGAACCATTATCAAGCCAGCTGTGACCTGACAGCACTCCAGGGTGGACCGAAACGTCTTAGGATGACGTGACGTTTCGGTTCGCCCTGGAGTATTGTCAGGTCACAGCTGGCTTGATAGTGGTTCAGAACGGCCCGAAACGTCACGTCGTTATAGAGTTCATTTCTTAAGTGCGGGTTTTTGGTTTCTCTGTTCAGTATGATTTTTTTTGTGTCAATATAACGTGTTGAGCGCACCTAACACCGGGTTAGGTAGTCTGTGGACGGTGTTACCTGCCTGGCTTGGCAGCACACTGAGTCGATATATTTACCTGATATTAATTACGTAAAGGGAAATGGAAGTCTGCTATCCGAGTTATTGATTTAGCTCAGTCACTTCATTAAGGAGTTACTTATTAACTTATTGTTTTCTTAGACTGGTAATTAGCAAGTCATTCAGTCAGTATGTGTGCGTAGTGTGTGTGTGTGTGTGTGTAGTGTGTTTGTTTGTGTACTCACCTACTTGTGGTTGCAGAGGTCGAGTCATAGCTCCTGGGCCCGCCTCTTCACTGATTGCTACTAGGTCCTCTCTCTCCCTGCTCCATGAGCTTTATCAAACCTCGTCTTAAAACTATGTATGGTTCCTGCCTCCATAGCACCGAATCATCCTCTGCAGACGATACTAGGATAAGAGTGTCATCTATGAGGACACGGCAAATCTCCAAGAAGATATAAACCAAGTTTTCCAATGGGCAACGGAGAACAATATGATGTTCAATGAAGACAAATTCCAACTACTCCGTTATGGAAAACTGGAGGAAATAATAGCTAGGACTGAGTATACTACAAACTCTAATCACATAATAGAACGGAAAAGTAATGTGAAGGACCTGGGAGTGGTAATGTCTGAGGATCTCACCTTCAAGGACCACAACAATGCCACTATCACATCTGCGAGGAAACTGATAGGATGGATAATGAGAACATTCAAGACAAGAACATACTTTTTAAATCACTTGTTCTCTCTAGGCTAGAATACTGCTGTTCATTAACATCCTCATTCAAGGCAGGTGAAATTGCAGATCTAGAGAATGTACAGAGAACCTGCACATATAAGTTCCATCAAACACCTTAACTATTGGGAACGCATGGAAGCACTTGACTTGTACTCACTGGAGCGCAGTCGAGAAGATCCTGAAGGGGCTGGTCCCTAATCTGCACATAGAAATCACTCCCTATGAAAGCAAAAGACTTGGCAGGCGATGCATCATACCCCAAGTGAAATGTAGGGACGCCATTAGTACACTAAGAGAAAACACAATAAGTATCCGGGGCCCAAGACTGTTCAACAGCCTTCCACCAGCCGAAAGGAGAATTACCAATAGACCCCTGGTTGTCTTCAAAAGGGAACTGGAACTAAAATCAATCCCGGATCAGCCGAGCTGTGGTTCGTAAGTTGGATTACATGCGGCCAGCAGTAACAGCCTCGTTGGTCAGGCCCTAATCCACCGGGAGGCCTGGTCATGGACCAGGCCGCGGGGCCGTTGACCCCCGGAATACCCTCCAGGAAGACTCCAGGTAGGTAGACCTTGGATGCAAAAATCACGTAATCTCAGGTAGTCTCATCGGTGTTGTGGTTTTTGTCGTCAAAGTCGTGTTGGTGGTGGTCGTGGTTGTCGTTATCAGAGCAGCAGTTTTCAAGAAACACATGAAGAACGAATGTAAAGCCAAGTTGTTTATCAGTAGTATGTCCAGCAAGATAACACTGATTAAACACGACCACAAGTGACCCCAGCAAGATAACACTGACCAAACACGACCACAAGTGACCCCAGCAAGATAACACTGATCAAACACGACCACAAGTGACCCCAGCAAGATAACAGTGACCAAACACTACCACAAGTGACCCCCAGATAGATAACAGTGACCAAACACGACCACAAGTGACCCCCAGATAGATAACAGTGACCAAACACGACCACAAGTGACCCCCAGATAGATAACATAAACCGGACTGTGGAACATACACTGTACCGAATTATCTACTAGTTATTCACGTTTCATTAATAATAACAAAATATAATAATAATAATAATAATAATAATAATAATAATAATAATAATAATAATAATAATATAATAATAATAATAATAATAATAATAATAATAATAATAATAATAATAATAATAATAATAATAATAATAATAATAATAATAATAATAATAATAATAATATCTTTATTTACTACAAGTACATGCACAAGGTATACAGGCCTAGCTGACATCAATGACATACTACTATATAGAAAGCCACTTGTTATGCTGCGCATTTCGGACAAATTAGGTCAGTTTTGTCCCAGGATGCGACCCACACCAGTCGACTAACACCCAGGTACCCATTTTACTGATGGGTGAACATAGACAACCGATGTAAGAAAACATGTCCCATGTTTCCACCCCTTCGCCGGGAATCGAACGCGGACACTCACCGTTTGAAGCGAGAGCTTTTGCCACCAGACCACGGGGGCCTCCCTCGTTATGCTAGCACCTTGCTTCCTCGTTATGCTAGCACCTTGCTTCAACCCAGACAATCACAAGGAAGCTCGCCAGAGTTGTGAAGCGATGTTGTACACTTGTGAATGAACGTCGGCAGACTTACCTCTAAGTCTGGTCGCAACGGTTCATACCGTGTCTCTTGCATCTGCCTTACAGTACGTATCCTGTATATAATGTGCATGCACTCCTCGCTGTTTGGTTAAGGAAATATAAGTATTTACACTCTCTGCTGGTAATCCTGCTAGAGCAAGGTGTGCAGGTCACTAAACTACACCTGTGTTCGTAATTTCCCCTTGACCATTAACCAAGAACTCTATTCCTTTAACCACGAATAATTTATACTCAAGAGACATTGATCATAAATTCCGTTTGAAGGGCAATTGAATTCTAAAAATGTCTCTCTGGAGAGCTTGTGTACACCTCTGACAGTTCCCAAAAGATATACACACAGCTGTGTGTGTTGCGCGACTTGTGTACATTGTTAATATTTTATGGACAAACACCCACAAACACAAACTCCTCTCTTCCCCCAAACACAAATATACCCCCCCCGCCCCCACTCACGAACACGCACATAGGTAGGAAAGGTAGTTTAAACTCATTGCATTAAGAGACCTTATCTTAAAAGCATCAACACATTCTTCCAGTGAAGTACGAATCCTTCCATACGTCGTGTCGTGAATGCCCATCTCTGCTTGCTTTATCTGCTTCTACCCAACTGCAAGAGAGAAGGGAGTCGCCTGGCTCCTCACTCATACTAACAGCACGGTGGTGAGAGCCTGCACGGGAAGAATGTTGAATTATTTAATTCTTGGCTGCAAGTTACGACGCTGCATGAACATAACTCTCGGGGCAAGTAGCCATTTTCAGGGTTGTATCAACGGCAGTAGCCGTCTGGGGGTCCCTGAGGTATCGTGGCCTCAAGCCTCGTAATGTGGAGGCCAACCAGACCCCTCACAAGCCCTCCTCTCTGTGTATATTCCCTCACTGTGTAGACACACACAGCCCTTTCCTCATATCCCCTCTTGTGTGTACAAAATCCCACATCTCTCATTGTCTAAACTTAAAAAATCATATGCTAACATTCCCCAGACTTTGTATTCTATGTTCAAAATCCCTCGTACATCTAGAGTACGAGGCTGTATGTACGTTGTACAAGAGTCCTAGTACTCTAAACGTACACGATCCTCAACTAACATCCCCACTGCTGTGTGTACCATGTGCAAGATCCCTCAGTCCAAACGTACACGACCCCTTAGCTCACCCCCCTCCTGCTACCTCCTGCTGTGTGTACAGTGTGCTAGGGTGAAGGATAACAACGTCATATATATCGAGGGAGATGTCAAATACTGGCGATTTAGAAGGACTTACGACCTTATAAATAATGTTGGAGAAACCGGCTGGACGGTGTTTTTGGAGCTTCAGATGATTGGTTGATTTACGAAGGTATGACACTGGTTTCCCCCTCTCCCTAGAGCTTTAGAAAAGACAAGGCTTTATATGAAGCTCTGTGCAGAGTGAAACACAGTCCAAATACAAAGCTTTTTCTGATTTTTTTCTCTCGCTGATGTTGGGGTATGCTGTTGTTGGGGTACGCTGTTGTTGGGGTACGCTGTTGTTGGGGTACGCTGTTGTTGGGGTACGCTGTAGCTGGGGTACGCTGTTGTTGGGGTACGCTGTTGTTGGGGTACGCTATTGTTGGGGTACGCTGTTGTTGGGGTACGCTGTAGCTGGGGTACGCTGTTGTTGGGGTACGCTGTTGTTGGGGTACGCTATTGTTGGGGTACGCTGTTGTTGGGGTACGCTGTTGTTGGGGTACGCTGTAGCTGGGGTACGCTGTTGTTAGGGTACGCTATTGTTGGTGTACGCTATTGTTGGGGTACGCTGTTGTTGGGGTACGCTATTGTTGGGGTACGCTATTGTTGGGGTACGCTGTTGTTGGGGTACGCTGTTGTTGGGGTACGCTGTTGTTGGGGTACGCTGTTGTTGGGGTACGCTGTTTGGATCGGATCATAAACTCAGGACATTTATTGAAGCCCAGTTAACATTTCGGTGACAAATCAATCGTCATCAAGATTCATGATGAGAATAACAACATTCCATACATAATATACGAAAAATTAAGTAAGGTAACCACGGCAGCAGCTGGTGCTTACACGTCTTCCATTATTCACGTGGTTATTATACGCGAAAATACAATGAATAATAGAACACTAGACTCTCCCCCCAAAAAAAAAGAAAGATTAAGGTTATTTCAGGATAAAGAAATTAATTTCAGATTCATTAACTTCAGGTTTACGTTTTATATCATGTTAGAATTCAGGAAGTCTTCAATGGCAAGTGTTCGTCTGTGCTTTGGCTATCATTCTGAATTACATGAACTCTGCGAATTTTTCTGAGACTCACGATGAATTGGTGTTAGGCGTTAAACCAACGTGGGTCGATCAGCGCAAAGACGTGTTGGAGGCTTGATCCTCCGTCCCCCGACCCCTGACCTCCTATTTGTACTCTCCTATTTCTCAGCCAGAGGAATAACACTCTTGTATCACAGACCAAAAATGTTCAAAATTCTGAAAAGTCATACGATATAAATGAGCACAAAAAATGCATATGAAGGCTTCTTAAGCCTAAAATTTCGTCCAATAGTGAGTTCACAAAAATAGAATTTGAATTTGATTTGTGGGTAAGTAAATTGCAGGAATTTAGAACAATTCTTCCAAATATTATAAGTTAGATGTCCATAAAAGACTAGCTTAGTCCAGTAGGTGACAAGAAGTGTGAGCATGATGAACAAATCTACAAGAAGTGTGAGCATCATGAATCAGTCTACAAGAAGTGTGAGCATGATAAACCAGTCTACAAGAAGTGTGAGCATGATAAACCAGTCTACAAGAAGTGTGAGCATGATGAACCAGTCTACAAGAAGTGTGAGCATGATAAACCAGTCTACAAGAAGTGTGAGCATGATGAACCAGTCTACAAGAAGTGTGAGCATGATGAACCAGTCTACAAGAAGTGTGAGCATGATAAACCAGTCTACAAGAAGTGTGAGCATGATGAACCAGTCTACAAGAAGTGTGAGCATGATGAACCAGTCTACAAGAAGTGTGAGCATGATGAACCAGTCCACAAGAAAACATCAAGTGACCCAACAATTTCCTCTCAATTTCGATAATTGACGTCTCACTTTCATGACCTACTTTCTTTCGCCTCTTCTTCTTCCCGTTATTTTTGCCTCTTCTGTTTGTTTACATACCTTTCAAACATACCTCCATCTTCTGTTAATCCTTGCATCCCCTCCCGGTCTCTTCCTCCTCCATCTCTCCTCCTCTTCCTCATCATTCTTGCAGCTGACCTTCCTGATATCTCCTTCTCGCTCTGGCTGTGATGTTATGTATTTTGATCAATGTTTATGTTAGATATAATGACATTTCCTGACAATAATCTTCTCGATCTAGTTTACGATGTTGTCTATCAGACCTTTCTTTGCTTCGATGTTTTGTTTTTAATTGTGTTATTGAAATGAAAAGTACATGCAGGAGTGTTTTGTATGTAGGATGATAGCTCTAGGTCTTTCGTGTTGTAATCAACACATCATCAGGAGCTTGAAAAATTGCAGAAAGAGGAGGAGTTCTGCAAATAACTTCCCAGAGGACCTGCCTTTCTCGAGTGAGAGATAGGTAGGGAGAAGGAGGGTGCCTGGGCACTTCCTGTACCTCCTTCTCCCTACCCTTCTCACTCCAATATTTACGTATAGACTCTCTGATAAGCTCTGATGATGATTACAACACGAGAGGCCTAGAGCTATCATTCTACTCCCACGTGGTTGTTTTGATATATATATATATATATATATATATATATATATATATATATATATATATATATATATATATATATATATATATATATATATATATATATATATATATATATATATATATATATATATATATATATATATATATATATAGCAAAACAGAAGGATTCGAACCTGCAAACTCGGCATCAGAATGCACAGTACTTTAACCACACAGCCAGACTCGAGTCTGGTTGTGTATCAAGCACGACACAGCTGACCCTCACGATATCCAAAATTTGTTTTACTTAAAACTGTTCTCTTTCGTTACATTGTGTGTTCTATTTATCTCAGAAACTAAGTTAGTATACATGCATCTTTTTACTCTTGTGTATGTTAGTAGGAAGCAACTATATTGCCTATCTCCGTCTGCCTGTCTGTATGTCTTTGCCTGTTTGCTTGTCTCTTCCTGCTTCTGGTTCCGTTTTATTTCCTCCCTGTCTCTTTCTCACCGTTTCTGCATGTCTTTCTTTCCCTGTCTGTTTCTGTTTCCTGCGTCGCTAACGATAACTCCTGAAAACTGCTATCGTCAGCCGTTCTCGTCACAGGACAGAGGTCACCAGTTCTTGGTCCGGTCAAAGGTCAGAGTTGAGGGTTGCCCCATGTTGCCACTTAACACTTTTTGCTGGTGCCTCTAAAAATGGCTGACATATTGCCTTCATATTTTGGAGGGCCGATTTTTACTCTTAAATTTCGTGGTAATTTATCAGGGCCTTTTTTTTTTGACTGCCTTGACTCCTTCACCACTGTTGAGAGCAAAGGTGAAGCAGCTGAGACCAACACTGCAGCTCAGACCAACACTGCAGCTCAGACCAACACTGCAGCTCAGACCAACACTGCAGCTCAGACCAACACTGCAGCTCACACCAACACTGCAGCTCAGACCAACACTGCAGCTCACACCAACACTGCAGCTCACACCAACACTGCAGCTCACACCAACACTGCAGCTCACACTAACACTGCAGCTCACACCAACACTGCAGCTCAGACCAACACTGCAGCTCACACCAACACTGCAGCTCAGACCAACACTGCAGCTCAGACCAACACTGCAGCTCAGACCAACACTGCAGCTCAGACCAACACTGCAGCTCAGACCAACACTGCAGCTCACACCAACACTGCAGCTCACACCAACACTGCAGCTCACACCAACACTGCAGCTCAGACCAACACTGCAGCTCACACCAACACTGCAGCTCACACCAACACTGCAGCTCACACCAACACTGCAGCTCACACCAACACTGCAGCTCAGACCAACACTGCAGATCATACCAACACTGCACCTCAGACCAACACTGCACCTCAGACCAACACTGCAGCTCAGACCAACACTGCAGCTCACACCAACACTGCAGCTCAGACCAACACTGCAGCTCAGACCAACACTGCAGCTCAGACCAACACTGCAGCTCACACCAACACTGCAGCTCACACCAACACTGCAACTCAGACCAACACTGCAGCTCAGACCAACACTGCAGCTCACACCAACACTGCAGCTCAGACCAACACTGCAGCTCACACCAACACTGCAGCTCACACCAACACTGCAGCTCACACCAACACTGCAGCTCACACCAACACTGCAGCTCACACCAACACTGCAGCTCACACCAACACTGCAGCTCAGACCAACACTGCAGATCATACCAACACTGCACCTCAGACCAACACTGCACCTCAGACCAACACTGCAGCTCAGACCAACACTGCAGCTCACACCAACACTGCAGCTCAGACCAACACTGCAGCTCAGACCAACACTGCAGCTCAGACCAACACTGCAGCTCAGACCAACACTGCACCTCAGACCAACACTGCAGCTCAGACCAACACTGCAGCTCAGACCAACACTGCAGCTCAGACCAACACTGCAGCTCAGACCAACACTGCCAGCTCAGACCAACACTGCAGCTCAGACCAACACTGCAGCTCAGACCAACACTGCAGCTCAGACTAACACTGCAGCTCAGACCAACACTGCAGCTCAGACCAACACTGCACCTCAGACCAACACTGCAGCTCAGACCAACACTGCAGCTCACACCAACACTGCAGCTCAGACCAACACTGCAGCTCAGACCAACACTGCAGCTCACACCAACACTGCAGCTCAGACCAACACTGCAGCTCAGACCAACACTGCAGCTCACACCAACACTGCAGCTCAGACCAACACTGCAGCTCAGACCAACACTGCAGCTCAGACCAACACTGCAGCTCACACCAACACTGCAGCTCAGACCAACACTGCAGCTCACACCAACACTGCAGCTCAGACCAACACTGCAGCTCACACCAACACTGCAGCTCAGACCAACACTGCAGCTCACACCAACACTGCAGCTCAGACCAAAACTGCAGCTCAGACCAACGAACCGGTCTGAGCTGCGATGTATGTACAGTGTACACACACACACACACACACACACACACACACACACCTTGGGGTGAGTATAACGCCAAGCACGTCTCCGGAAGCACACATCAACCAGATAACTGGGGCAGCATATGGGCGACTGGCAAACCTAAGATTAGCGTTCCGTTACCTTAACAAGGAATCGTTCAAGACACTGTATACCGTATACGTCAGGCCCATACTAGAGTATGCAGCACCAGTCTGGAACCCACACCTGGTCAAGCACGTCAAGAAATTAGAGAAAGTGCAAAGGTTTGCGACAAGGCTAGTTCCACAACTCAGGGGACTGCCTTATGAAGAAAGGTTGAGGGAAATAGGACTAACAACACTGGAGGACAGAAGGGTTAGAGGAGACATGATAACGACATACAAAATACTGCGGGGAATCGACAAGGTAGATAGTGACAGGATGTTCCAGAGAGGAAACACAGAAACAAGGGGACACAACTGGAAGCTGAAGACTCAGATGAGTCAGAGGGATGTTAGGAAGCAATTCTTCAGCCATAGAGTAGTTAGGAAGTGGAATAGTTTAGCGAACGATATAGTGGAGGCGGGAACCATACATAGTTTTAAGACAAGGTATGATAAAGCTCACGGAGCAGGAGAGCAGAGACCCAGTAGCGGACAGTGCAGAGGCGGGGCCAGGAGCTGAGTTTCGACCCCTGCAACCACAATTAGGTGAGTACAATTAGGTGAGTACACACACACACACACACACACACACACACACACACACACACACACACACACACATATATATATATATATATATATATATATATATATATATATATATATATATATATATATATATATATATTATATATACAATACTGCGACCAGCCTGGTATCGAACCCCGATATTTTACCATGCCTCCAGAGTAGCCGGACAAAATCCGAGTCACGCATTAAATACTACACTGATGGTCACACACTACAGAGTGAAGGGGGTCACACATACACTATACTGAAAAGGCCACACAATAAACACTACATTCTAAGGGTCACACATGACACACTACATAGTAAGGGCCACACACCACACTCTGAGGGCCACAAATTACATACTACATTGTGAGGACCACACAATACACACTACACTGTGAGGGCCACACACAATACACACTACACTGTGAGGGCTACACATTACACTGTGGGGGCCACACTATACACACTACACTGTGAGGGCAACACAGTACACACTACATTGTGAGGGCCACACAGTACACATTACATTGTGAGGGCCACACAATACACACTACACTGTGAGAACCACACAATGCACACTACACTGTCAGAGCCACACAGTACACACTACACTGTGAGGGCCACACAGTACACATTACACTGTGAGGGCCACACAATACACACTACACTGTGAGAACTACACAATGCACACTACACTGTGAGAGCCACACAGTACACACTACACTGTGAGGGCCACACAGTACACATTACACTGTGAGGGCCACACAATACACTTTACACTGTGAGAACCACACAATGCACACTACACTGTGAGGGCCACACAATACACATTACACTGTGAGAACCACACAATGCACACTACACTGTGAGGGCCACACAGTACACACTACACTGTGAGGGCCACACAGTACACACTACACTGTGAGGGCCACACAATACACACTACACTGTAAGGGCCACACAGTACACACTACACTGTGAGGGCCACACAGTACACACTACACTGTGAGGGCCACACAATACACACTACACTGTGAGGGCCACACATTACACACTACACTGTGAGGGCCACACAGTACACACTACACTGTGAGGGCCACACAGTACACACTACACTGTGAGGGCCACACAGTACACATTACATTGTGAGGGTCACACAATACACACTACACTGTGAGGGCTACACATTACACCCTGAGGGCCACACAATACACACTACACTGTGAGGGCCACACAATACACACTACACTGTGAGAACCACACAATGCACACTACACTGTGAGGGCCACACAGTACACACTACACTGTGAGGGCCACACAGTACACACTACACTGTGAGGGCCACACAGTACACATTACATTGTGAGGGTCACACAATACACACTACACTGTGAGGGCTACACATTACACCCTGAGGGCCACACAATACACACTACACTGTGAGGGCCACACAATACACACTACACTGTGAGATCCACACAATGCACACTACAGTGTGATGGCCACACACAGTACACACTACACTGTGAGGGCCACACAATACACTCTACACTGTGTTGGACACGCAATACACACTAGACTGTGAGCACTACACAATACACACTACACTGTAAGGGACACACAATACACATTACACTGTAAGGGACACACAATACACCAGTATTTTCAATTTTTTTTATCACGACCCTAATTACAGTGGCTTTCCCCCTGACGACCCGCGGGCCTGAAACGAGTAGTTTTAATTGCCCTGATTTTTATATACATATTTTTTATTAGATGAACTGTACTGAATTTATTTAAATAATTGAAGTTTGAGAAATTTTAATAATTTTTGTATTCAGCCAAAATTTTGAGAAAAACTGTCAAAAATTTGACATGTAATGAATGTTTTTTGTTTCTGTGGGTAACATTATGTTGATTCATTCTTGGGAGGAATTCTTTTATGTTTTGGTTTTATATCGATAAATTTCAATTAATAGCTAAATAGAATAAATTTCAGCAAGTTTTTTAATCATACATTATGAAAAGCTCATTATAAGTATTTATGGAACTCCGACCGTATTACTGCAGTTGACAGACGACCAAAACAATTTTTATTCATTATCTTCCATGATGTTGCTGCTCCATTTTGTGGGAGAATTCTTCCAGTTTTGGTTTCATGTTGATGGGAAGAGAACCGGGTGAGCCCCGGGTGAGAACCGGGTGAGAACCAGGTGGGCCCCGGGTGAGAACCGGGTGAGCCCCCGGGAGGACCCACGTGGGTCATGGCTTTAATTTTGATCGTCACAAAACGTGAAAATCCTTGCGAGTTCTAAGTCCTGGCCTTGACGAAAGTCATAGTTCGCTGTGCACCGCTTGAGGACCTCGAGGAACAGCCACTGTACATGTTGAGAGACCAGGGCTTTATTTCCCCCTCGACTTGAAGCAGCGCTTTATTACGACCGCCGGATTTTCTGCCTCACAGTGAGTGCCAAAACCCGCATTATGTTCCCTCATACATGGAGCTCTGTTAGTGCACACACCCAAATAATTCAACCAAGGTTGGACTTGAGTGGGACTTGCACTTAAGTTATAGGGTTATCAAAGCTTATTCCTTGGGTAACACCAATAATGGCTTGGGCAAATATTTTTTTAGTGGGTTTGGGTTTGACAAGAACCTGCCAAGTTTGGGCCAGTAGGCCTGCTGAAGTGCTCCTCCTTTCTTAGTTCTTCTGTAGTTGACTGGGTGTTGTAGGAGAGATAAATTGCTCCACGATGTCTTCTTTCTACATCCCAAAACCATGAGCTGAGAAGTCATTTGCAATAATGTCCACCGACTCATTGTAGGTAATGAAAGAAGTCCATGTTTTTTTTTTGACTGTCACTGTAAGTTGAACCAAAAGATAAAATTCATACGAAGTCAGTTCGACGTTTGATGTTGATGTAGATAAATGTCTCACAGAACCGACACGTTGATAAATTATATGTGCAACACTTGGATTACTTCATCGTGGAAACGTTTCGTACACAGTGGCTTCATCAGTGCAATACGAAGAAGAATGTTGAAGATTAGAAAGAGTTTGAGGTAATCAGTCCCCTTAGCCTGGAGTTAATGTAGTCAGACTGATGGACTGATTACATCGACTCCAGGCTGAGGGACTGATTACCTCAAACTCCTTCTGATGCTAATGATGGACAGAGGTACTGACTCCACCCTCCTGGCAGCCCACCAGCTCTCCTCCGGTCTTATGAAGCTTTTTGCATTTCGATTTGATTCGCACTACGTCAACGGACACCAAAAGAAGTTTTCTGCCGCGACCCTCGATGCCAACCCTGCGACCGACACTGACCGACACTTGCGTCGCTGCTCGTGGTTAGTGAACACTGTTAGGTCCTCACATTAACAACACTGTTAAGTCCCCACATTACACAGTACACTGTAATGGCTACACATTACACTTTACATGAGAGAACCACACTGCTGTGAAAGGGTCACACTACACAATAACTACACTCTGTATTGTACACACTAACTACACAGTAAGGGCCACACTACACAGTAAAGGCCACAGTACACACTAACTACACAGTAAGGGCCACACTACACAGAAAGGGCCACACTACACAGTAAGAGCCACTCTACACAGTAAGAGCCACTCTACACAGTAAGGGCCACACTACACAGTAAAGGCCACAGTACACACTAACTACACAGTAAGGGCCACACTACACAGTAAAGGCCACAGTACACACTAACTACACAGTAAGGGCCACACTACACAGTAAAGGCCACAGTACACACTAACTACACAGTAAGTCCCACACTACACAGTAAAGGCCACAGTACACAAGGGCCACACTACACAGTAAGAGCCACAATATACACTAACTAAGCAGCTTTACATCTTTATGTCCACACTAGCGATCATTACATGAACACATCACGCTCTCACGGGTCAGATAATTGGACTGTATAATTTAGTCCATTATGAGAAATTATGTACTTAGGAACGCTCTAACTTACTCCTAACAACTTTGGTCATTATCTTAAATTATTCAGAGTTATAAACTAAAAAAATCATCCTTCGGAATGTTGTTCTCAGACAGTGAAGTGTAACTTGACGCAGCAGGAGTATTTAGTCCAGGGACGCAGCAGGAGTATTTAGTCCAGGGACGCAGCAGGAGTATTTAGTCCAGGGACGCAGCAGGAGTATTTAGTCCAGGGACGCAGCAGGAGTATTTAGTCCAGGGACGCAGTAAGAGTATTTAATCCAGGGACGCAGCAGGAGTATTTAGTCCAGGGACGCAGCAGGAGTATTTAGTCCAGGGACACAGCAGGAGTATTTAGTCCAGGGACGCAGCAGGAGTATTTAGTCCAGGGACACAGCAGGAGTATTTAGTATAGGGACGAAGCAGGAGTATTTAGTCTAGCGACACAGCAGGAGTATTTAGTCCAGGGACGCAGCAGGAGTATTTAGTCCAGGGACGCAGCAGGAGTATTTAGTCCAGGGACGCAGCAGGAGTATTTAGTCCAGGGATGCAGCAGGAGTATTTAGTCCAGGGACGCAGCAGGAGTATTTAGTCCAGGGACGCAGCAGGAGTATTTAGTCCAGGGACGCAGCAGGAGTATTTAGTCCAGGGACGCAGCAGGAGTATTTAGTCCAGGGACGCAGCAGGAGTATTTAGTCAAGGGATGCAGCAGGAGTATTTAGTCCAGGGACGCAGCAGGAGTATTTAGTCCAGGGACGCAGCAGGAGTATTTAGTCCAGGGACGCAGCAAGAGTATTTAGTCCAGGGACGCAGCAGGAGTATTTAGTCCAGGGACGCAGCAAGAGTATTTAGTCCAGGGACGCAGCAGGAGTATTTAGTCCAGGGACGCAGCAGGAGTATTTAGTCCAGAGACGCAGCAGGAGTATTTAGTCCAGGAACGCAGCAAAAAGTAATATCATTGTTTTTAGAAATGCAGCTCAACCAAGGTTGTATACGAAGAACTAGAGGATACCTGGAGTATACCTGGAGTATACCTGGAGTATACCTGGAGTATACCTGGAGGGTGTTCCGGAGGTAAACGCAAGGTCCATGGCCAAGTTTGACACGTACGTTGGTAGGTAGTGTGTGTCCGGAGCTCATTGGAGGGAGGATCGAGCCTTCACCAATGGTTACAGCACTTACTAATTCCCCTTGCACCAATGGTTACAGCACTTACTAATTACCCTTGCAACAATAGTTACACCACTTACTAATTACCCTTGCATCAATGGTTACAGCACTTACTAATTCCCCTTGCACCAAGGGTTACAGCACTTACTAATTCCCCTTTCACCAATGGTTACAGCACTTACTAATTCCCCTTGCACCAATGGTTACAGCACTTACTAATTCCCCTTGCACCAATGGTTACAGCACTTACTAATTCCCCTTGCAACAATAGTTACACCACTTACTAATTACCCTTGCACCAATGGTTACAGCACTTACTAATTCCCCTTGCACCAATGGTTACAGCACTTACTAATTACCCTTGCACCAATGGTTACAGCACTTACTAATTACCCTTGCACCAATGGTTACAGCACTTACTAATTCCCCTTGCATCAATGGTTACAGCACTTACTAATTCCCCTTGCACCAATGGTTACAGCACTTACTAATTCCCCTTGCACCAATGGTTACAGCACTTACTAATTCCCCTTGCACCAATGGTTACAACATTTACTAATTCCCCTTGCACCAATGGTTACAGCACTTACTAATTCCCCTTACACCAATGGTTACAGCACTTACTAATTCCCCTTGCACCAATGGTTACAGCACTTACTAATTCCCCTTGCACCAATGGTTACAGCACTTACTAATTCCCCTTGCACCAATGGTTACAGCACTTACTAATTCCCCTTGCACCAATGGTTACAGCACTTACTAATTAACCTTGCACCAATGGTTACAGCACTTACTAATTACCCTTGAAACAATGGCTACAGCACTTACTAATTACCCTTGCACCAATGGTTACAGCACTTACTAATTCCCCTTGCATCAATGTTTACAGCACTTACTAATTCCCCTTGCACTAATGGTTACAGCACTTACTAATTCCCCTTGCACCAATTGTTACAGCACTTACTAATTCCCTTTGCACCAATGGTTACAGCACTTACTAATTACCTTTGCACCAATGGTTACAGCACTTACTAATTCCTCTTGCACCAATGGTTACAGCACTTACTAATTACCCTTGCACCAATGGTTACAGCACTTACTAACTACCCTTGCACCAATGGTTATAGCACTTGCCAATTACCCTTGCACCAATGGTAATAGAACTTGCAAACTATTCCTCTAATGCATTCTACTGGCTAACCATTCTTTTCCTCAATTTGCAACGATGGGTTATTCTTATCCCAGTTGCAGGTGCTAAGAAATATTTATCTACTCTATCAAGTCCTCTCGCCACCTTATATGTTGTTATCATGTGGTTTTTCCTGCTATGAGCCAACATGGCTGAGTTTAATGGTTTCTAACCTTTCATCATGGTTTACATTGCTCAGCTCTAACATGCTCATCTCTAGCATGATCAACTCTAGCATGATCAACTCTAGCATGCTCAACTCTAACATGATGAACTCTAGCATGATCAACTTTAGCATGCTCATCTCTAGCATGATCAACTCTAGCATGCTCAACTCTAACATGATCAATTCTAGCATGCTCATCTCTAGCATGATCAACTCTAGCATGATCAACTCTAGCATGCCCATCTCTAGCATGATCAACTCTAACATGATCAACTCTAGCATGATCATCTCTAGCATGCTCAACTCTAACATGCTCAACTCTAACATGCTCAACTCTATAATGCCCAGCTCTAGCATGATAATCTCTAGCATAATCAACTCTAACATGATCAACTCTAGCATGATCAACTCTAACATGCTCATCTCTATCATGATCAACTCTAGCATGCTCATCTCTAGAATGATCAACTCTAACATGCTCATCTCTAGCATGATCAACTCTAACATGCTCATCTCTAGCATGATCAACTCTAGCATGCTCAACTCTAGCATGATCAATTCTAGCATGCTCATCTCTAGCATGATCAACTCTAGCATGATCAACTCTAGCATGCTCATCTCTAGCATGATCAACTCTAACATGATCAACTCTAGCATGATCATCTCTAGCATGCTCAACTCTAACATGCTCAATTCTAACATGCTCAACTCTAACATGCTCAACTCTATAATGCCCAGCTCTAGCATGATAATCTATAGCATAATCAACTCTAACATGATCAACTCTAGCATGATCACCTCTAACATGCTCATCTCTATCATGATCAACTCTAGCATGCTCATCTCTAGAATGATCAACTCTAACATGCTCATCTCTAGCATGATCAACTCTAACATGCTCAACTCTAGCATGCTCAACTCTAGCATGCTCAACTCTAATATGATCAACTCTAACATGCTCATCTCTATCATGATCAATTCTAGCATGCTAATCTCTAGCATGATCAACTCTAACATGCTCATCTCTAGCATGATCAACTCTAGCATGCTCAACTCTAGCATGCTCAACTCTAGCATGCTCAACTCTAGCACGATCATCTCTAGCATGCTCAACTCTAATATGATAAACTCTAGCATGATCAACTCTAACATGCTCATCTCTATCATGATCAACTCTAACATGCTCAACTCAAGCATGATCAACTCTAGCATGATCAACTCTAACATGCTCATCTCTAGCATGATCAACTCTAACATGCTCATCTCTAGCATGATCAACTCTAACATGCTCATCTCTAGCATGATCAACTCTAGCATGATCAACTCTAGCATGATCAACTCTAGCATGATCAACTCTAGCATGATCAACTCTAGCATGATCAACTCTAGCATGATAAACTCTAGCATGCTCAACTCAAGCATGATCAACTCTAGCATGATTAACTCTAGCATGCTCAACTCTAACATGATCAACTCTAGCATGATCAATTCTAGCATGATTAACTCTAGCATGCTCAACTCTAGCATGATCAACTCTAGCATGATTAACTCTAGCATGATCAACTCTAGCATGATCAACTCTAGCATGATCAACTCTAGCATGATCATCTCTAGCATGATCAACTCTAGCATGATCAACTCTAGCATGATCAACTCTAGCATGATCAACTCTAGCATGATCATCTCTAGCATGATCAACTCTAGCATGATCAACTCTAGCATGATCCTCTCTAGCATGATCAACTCTAGCATGATCATCTCTAGCATGCTCAACTCTAATATGATCAACTCTAGCATGATCAACTCTATCATGCTCAGCTCTAGCATGATTAACTCTAGCATGATCAACTCTAGCATGATCAACTCTAGCATGATTAACTCTAGCATGATCAACTCTAGCATGATCAACTCTAGCATGATCAACTATAATATGATCAACTCTAGCATGATCAACTCTAACATGCTCATCTCTATCATGATCAACTCTAACATGATCAACTCATGCATGATCAACTCAAGCATGATCAACTCTAGCATGCTCAACTCTAGCATGCTCAACTCTAGCATGATCATCTCTAGCATGATCAACTCTAACATGATCAACTCAAGCATGATCAACTCTAATATGATCAACTCTAATATGATCAACTCTAGCATGATCAACTCTAACATGATCAACTCAAGCATGATCAACTCAAGCATGATCAACTCTAATATGATCAACTCTAATATGATCAACTCAAGCATGATCAACTCTAGCATGATCAACTCTAACATGCTCATCTCTATCATGATCATCTCTATCATGATCAACTCTAGCATGATCAACTCTAGCATGATCAACTCTAACATGCTCATCTCTATCATGATCATCTCTAGCATGATCAACTCTAGCATGATCATTTGTAGCATGATCAACTCTAGCATGATCATCTCTAGCATGCTCAATTCTA
Organism: Cherax destructor; assembly: GCA_009830355.1. Taxonomy (NCBI): domain Eukaryota; kingdom Metazoa; phylum Arthropoda; class Malacostraca; order Decapoda; family Parastacidae; genus Cherax; species Cherax destructor. Next base: position 181,994 of record WNWK01001859.1, on the reverse strand, counting down.
ATATGATCAACTCAAGCATGATCAACTCTAGCATGATCAACTCTAACATGCTCATCTCTATCATGATCAACTCTAGCATGCTCAGCTCTAGCATGATCAACTCTAGCATGATCAACTCTAGCATGCTCAGCTCTAGCATTATTAACTCAAGCATGATCAACTCTAGCATGATCAACTCTAACATGATCAGCTCTAACATGATCAGCTCTAACATGATCAACTCTAGCATGATCAACTCAAGCATGATCAACTCTAGCATGATCAACTCTAACATGCTCATCTCTATCATGATCAACTCAAGCATGATCAACTCTAGCATGATCAACTCTAACATGCTCATCTCTATCATGATCATCTCTAGCATGACCAACTCTAGCATGATCATCTCTAGCATGATCAACTCTAGCATGTTCATCTCTAGCATGCTCAACTCTAATATGATCAACTCTAGCATGCTCAGCTCTAACATGATTAACTCAAGCATGATCAACTCTAGCATGATCAACTCTAGCATGATCAACTCTAACATGCTCATCTCTATCATGATCAACTCTAGCATGCTCAGCTCTAGCATGATCAACTCTAGCATGATCAACTCTAGCATGCTCAGCTCTAGCATTATTAACTCAAGCATGATCAACTCTAGCATGATCAACTCTAGCATGATTAAATCTAGCATGATCATCTCTAGCATGCTCAACTCTAATATGATCAACTCTAGCATGATCAACTCTAACATGCTCATCTCTATCATGATCAGCTCTAACATGATCAACTCAAGCATGATCAACTCAAGCATGATCAACTCTAGCATGCTCAACTCTAGCATGATCAACTCTAGCATGATCAACTCTAACATGCTAATCTCTATCATGATCAACTCTAGCATTCTCATCTCTAGCATGATCAACTCTAACATGCTCATCTCTAACATGCTCAACTCTAGCATGCTCATCTCTAGCATGATCAACTCTAACATGCTCATCTCTAGCAAGATCAACTCTAACATGCTCATCTCTAGCATGATCAACTCTAGCATGATCAACTCTAGCATGATCAACTCTAGCATGCTCAACTCTAGCATGATCAACTCTAGCATGATCAACTCTAGCATGATCAACTCTAGCATGATCAACTCTAGCATGTTCAACTCTAACATGATCAACTCTAGCATGACTAACTCTAGAATGATCAACTCTAGCATGATCAACTCTAGCATGATCAACTCTAGCATGATCAACTCTAACATGATCAACTCTAGCATGACTAACTCTAGAATGATCAACTCTAGGATGATCAACTCTAGCATGATCAACTCTAGCATGATCAACTCTAGCATGATCAACTCTAGCAGCTCTTTAGTAGCTCTTCTTTGAACATTTTCTAACTTGTTAAGTAAAAGGACACAAATGCAACTAATGAGACATTTTATTGTGGCAACGTTTCGCTCACTAGGAGCTTTGTCAAGCTATTACAAACAATACATGGACACACAGGGTATATATATACTCTCCAAGTGAGGTGTAATATTAGTGGTGGTAGAAGTAGTAGTGATATAAGTTGTAGTAGTAATACAATAAGGTAGAACAATCAACTTGCACATGAGTAAAAGGTGATAAAACAATTACTTGGGTAGTATAAAAATAGGTTAGACAATATTTTTGTAGGAGGTTGGAATAGAGAAGGCCTGTAGCAGTGTTCCACATCTACGATGTGCTTGTGTAGTATTAGCAGGAGAGACTATGTGATGGTAGGGTTTACTGTTTTCAGGAGGATTCTTGCTAAGACTTCAGAGATGGTGAAGCTGCCTTTGTTTTGTTTAATTGTGTTAGAAACAGCGATAAGTGCCGATCCAAGGCACTTGCGTCTACGGAAATATATATACCCTGTGTGTCCATGTATTGTTTGTAACGGCTTGACAAAGCTCCTGGTGAGCGAAACGTTGCCACAATAAAATTTAATAAATTTAATAAATGAGTTTTTTCCACAGTTTCATTTATATGATCTTACAGTGACAATTGTTTTGTTAATAAAAACAAGATCCTAATTGTTCCAGTCACTTTATTATTTTTTTTTGTTATTTTCTTCTTTTTCTCCAATTACCACTACATGCCAATCATCTAAATTATTTTATCAATTTATCACTCCATTTGCTCAATGTATCCAGATCCTCTTGCGAAGATTTACGGTCATTATTTATATTAATTTTACATAAGATTTTTTGCATCATTTGAAGTCATATTTATATAAATTTCTTATATATTTTTTTCTAGTAAATCATTTATGTGATTTAAAAACGTTATTGGGACAAGTACAGACCCTTGTGGCACCCCACTTATCACATCTGCCCATGCAGATGTGACAAGTGGGGTGCCACTTGTCACATCTGCATCTCTCATCCACTGAAATAATTTTCCCTTAATTCCTCCTATATTTTAGAGTTTCCAAATTAGTCAGATGCTTTCTTAAAGTCCAGTTAAATACAATCAACCCATCTATTTCTTTCTTAAACAATTTCCATAACTGTCATAATTATTTAACAGATCTGATATACATTGTTGTCAACAATAGCTTGGAGGTGCGACTTCGCGACGTTTCGGCACATTACTCATGGATTCGTCTTCGCAATATTCCATTTGAAGCCGACGAAGCTGATGTACGACTTGTGTTTGGAAGTTACGGGACTATACATGCTGTCAATGTGGGGCGATGGTCCCAAGGAATCTATGCTGGGATGTTAGAAGGGTCTTTTTCCATGAAAATGACTTTGAGACAGCCTATTCCATCATATGTGACTATGGAAGAGTTCAGGACGCAAATCTACGTTACCTACCCAGGGCAGGTACGGAAGTGCCGTCTGTGTGGTGGCCCTGGCCGCGAATTGCGAGTGACGGAGGTGGCAGCAGCGGACGGAACAACCTGAAGCGACAATTAGTGTAGTAATGGACGAGTGCGTTCACTCACCGAAGGATGACATACCGGTGGTAGAGGACGTTCTGAAGGAGTTACCTGTTAATGGGACATGGAGTGCAGCGGTGGAGGCTGCAAAGGAAGTCGTCTCGACGTTGCCACCAGCATCTGAGGGCGATCAAGATGGTAGTGCCGCGGGTGGGTCACCTCTGGTGGAAGAGGTGCTGAGCCCGTCCATAGAGTTGCCTGGTTTTGACGAGATTCAGAGGCTCCTTGACAGCCCGACGCCAGTGGATTTCTTATCCGCGCCGGTGATTTCACCGGTGGTGGAGACTGTACTTGTGAGTAGTGTGGGTGCAGAGGGAAGGCGTGTACCTCATAAGTCTGTGATAGAGGCGGACGTGGAGGTGCACAGGGAAGATAATACGGGTGACATGGAGTACGAGGGAGCTTCCCGTAAGAGGCCAAGTACACCCGTGGAGGATGACATTCTAACTCCAGGCCAGAGGACAAGCAAAAAGGTTTGGGCAGATGTAGCCAAAGGTGACAAGGGTGCTGGGAAGTCCTTTAGAAGTAGTAGTGGTAAGTCCAAGTCAGGTTTGTCAACGACGGGGAAGAGAAATGATAAAACGCCGCTACTGTCTTCAAGTGCATTACAATAAATGTTAATGGCCTCCGTTCAGAGGTCAAGAGGCGATGGGTGGAGGTATCACTAAGACGTTTGGATGTTGATGTGTTCTTTATGCAAGAACATAATTTTAGGTGTGGAAGTGAGTTGCGAGTGCGAGGGTATACATGTTATGTGGGGAACTCGGACAATTTCATAGGTGGGGTTGTGGTAGGCATACGGGAGACCAGTCCTTTTACGTTGTTGGCATGGGATTGGGGCGGTGGGGGACGGGTTGTGCGTGTTGTGGGAACATGGGGGCATATACAAGTAGGTTTTGTTTGTGTGTATATGCCAGCGACGTCTAATAGACGGGTGAAGGAAGATTTTGTGCGCGAGCATTTATTATATTTTCTCAGGGGCCTCCCTTTAGTTTCCGTGATTGCCGGGGATTGGAATTGTGTTATTAGGGGAAAGGATGTTGAGCCAAGAGGTGGGGGGTGTCTCTTAGAGATTTTACGGGATGTACTGCGGGCGGTTAGTGTTGTTGACGTGATTGGGGGTGGGGGGTGGAATGTAGATTTCACATTATGTCGGAAAGGTTATGCCGCACGTTTAGATAGAGTGTACATCACCGATTTAATACGTCATGGGAGGGTAGAATGTGTGGATTTGGGTTTCACGGACCATAGGGGCGTGCTGGCAGCTCTAGAATGGGAAGGTGTTGTTCGAGTTTTCCCTAGCTACTGGAAATTAAATGTTAGATTGTTGAAGGGTTTAGAGACTTTGGAGACTTTTGGGTTATGGTGGGAGAGGTTGTGGGACGGTGGTAGAGGAATCGGGAATGTGGTGGATTGGTGGAATTCAAGAGCAAAGTTGGCAATAAAGGGTTTTACAGTAGGTTAGGGAGGGAAGATGCGTCATATAGGTACGGAAAGCAGAGGTACCTTGAGGGTCAGTTGAGAGATTGTTACGGTGCGGGAGGAAGGTATGATCAAGCAGAAATAGAGTGTCTTAGAAGTCAATTACAGGATATACAGAAAGAGAATTTTCAGGCGTTGAGGGTGCGGGCGGGGATTGAGGAGGTACTATGGGGGGATAAGCCCTCTGTTCGAGTCCTTCGAAGTTTCAGGTTGCGACGCAAGGCGACGACGGTGATGTCTTTGGTTGTTGATGAGGACTTGGCTGGATACTGTAAGGGACAAAGGCTATGTACTACGGAAAGCATGGGGAACTATGCGGATAAATGGTTTGCACAAAAATGGATTGGTAAAGAGGGGAATCAGGAGGCGAGGGAAGCCTTACTGCATAGTATAGTGGCGAACGTGAATGATGTGGATAGAATGGCCATGGAGGGAAGTATAACGGAGGAGGAGGTTGCCCAGGCCGTTCGGGGTCAGGCAATGGGAAAATCGCCGGGTTGGGATGGAATTTCGGGGGATTTTTATGTAGTCCATTGGGAAACGTTAAAACATGTCCTGGTCCGTTTATACAATGCTATGAAAGATGATGGGAAAATGGGTGGGGAGGTGGGGTTGGGGATCGTCGTTTTAGTGCCGAAGGTACACATACATGGAACTCTAGGGGAATATAGACCCATCACGTTGTTAGGAGCGGATTACAAGATTTTTGCAAGAATTTTAGCTAATCGTATGAAACGGGTGTTGGATAAAGTGGTATGGGAAGGGCAATATGGGATTCCTGGACGGTCGATGAGGGTCGGCCATCGTAGAATTAAAAGTTTTATGGAGGAACGTCATGGGGGCGGAGTATTGGGATTGGATTTTGAAAAGGCTTTTGATAATGTTGATAGGGAGACTTTATTTGAAATATTATTAAAACAGGGTTTTGGGGAAGAGGTAGTGTCATGGGTGCGTATGCTATACTTTGATGCAAAACTACGGGTTCAGGTGAATGGGAGGGTGGGGTCCGCGATTGGCATGGGGTGGGGGCTGCGGCAGGGGTGTCCCCTCTCCCAGCTCTTGTTTGCCTGTTTGCAGGACCCTTTTTATAGGTTAGTTAACGGAGGAGTGGGGCAGGGTTTTAGTGCGCAGGGTGTAGAGGTGGGCATCATAGGATACGTTGATGATACTACCATAATGGTGCGTAGTAGGGTAGGTTTGGAATTCATTAACAGAGTTATAGTTTTTTTTGGAGGTGGGGTCCTGGGTGGGGGGGACGTTGGGCAAGGAGTATGGGTGGAAAACTGTCGAGAGCCTTAAAATATGTGGAGTACATTTTTGTGACGAGGAAAGATCTGCAAGAACAATTAATTCGTCTTTTGTTGTAGATGCGGCCATTCGTAGAATGGCTGGATGGCAACCGAGTGAGGTGACAATACTTCAGAGGGTAATTGTCATAAACGTCCTTGTGTATAGTAAATTATGGTTTGTGGCAGCAGTTTATCCTTTGCTTCCGGAGGATGTACTGAGGTTACAGAGGAGAGTTTTGAATTTTATATGGGGATTCCGTCGACATTGGTTGGGGAAGGATGTCGTCATGACAAAAATAGCTAAGGGAGGTATGGGGTTAATACCGGTACATAGGCGTTTGATTGGTATTTATGTGCGGCAGGAATATCTAGAGCGAGGCGGAGTTAGGGGGGCGAGGGTTGACGCAGTAATGAGAGAGGTTAGAAGGTGGTGGGTGGGTAAGGATTTAATGTTGTGTGAAGTCATGTTGCGGCATCTATTGGTGGCACAAAACCCCAAGAGGGTAAAGGTATGTAAACTGGATAATATTGGTATGTACGTGGGTGAGGTCATTGGTGAGGAGGTTTATCCGGGTTACCATTGGAAGACCATATGGTATTGGTTCAAGAGATTGCGATTGCAACCTCGGGTTCGAGAAACTGGATTCCGTTTCCTTCATGGAATCCTAGCGTCTAGGGCGCAGTTGTATGTAATGGGTGTGACTCGGGATCAGAATTGTGTACGGTGTGGATGGCCGGAAACGGCCTACCATGTCGTATACTCTTGTGAAGAATTAATAAGGGTGAGGAACTGGTTTCAGGGCGTCCTACGACAGGTGGGCGGTGAGGGATTGTCAATGCTTAGGGCGTTAAGTTTAGAGGTATGGGGATGTTCGGATGCGGTCCGACGATCGGTTTCGTACTTGGTACTCGATTTTTTATATGTTTCTTGGGGGATGCGGGAGATTAGAAGTGCGACGCGCATCAGGGCACTGGCGTGTCGGGTTTACAGAACGAAATGTAGAAATCGTGAGGTGTATGGACATAGCTGGGAGAGAGACTTTTAATTGGGATATAGACATCTAACGATGGATGTCTTTAAGGGGTTGTAACATCCACTACGTGTTGAATGGTTCCATGACGGAGCGTGTGGGCTGGTCTCCTGGGAAGGGAGAGGGTGTTTTTTAGTTTTATGTATGAAGTGCGCTAGTGAATAGGTGTGCAAGATGTGGGATGTGGCCTAGGATGAGGGAAGGTGACCTGTAGTGGGTCCGGGGTTAGGTTTCTCGGTGTGATCGTTGACTCAGACTGGATGGGGGGGGAGTTCAAAATGGAGACAGTGCTTGGTTTTATCATTTTGGTGGAACTGTTAGTTATTAAGTGGTAGGTAAACTTCTTTTGCAAAGTGAAGAGTCGGTCATATATAGTAGTATAGAGGTATGTGAGTTGGATATTCAAATTGGGCTATTATAGCCCGAAGACTTTTATGGGACAGTGACAACCCATTGTGCCAAATAAGGGTTATATCCTCTGTGAGCGTTACTTTTGTGGCCTTCCATTGGACCGACTCAGATTGTGCGAATTGACATCATGGAGAAATTTCCAAGTTGTATATATGGTGGATAGAACATAGTATACAATTAGGCTATGATTCTGATTAGTGTTGCTTGGTTATGTGTTAAAATTTCTTATGTTCCGATGTATACTGGTAATATGTACTGAGGTTATTTAGTTAGGTGTTTTGTGTACCTAGTAAGGGGGGGGGAGAATTTAGAGGAAAAGAGATCTAATGATAGAGAACCTAAGGTTTTTCTGATGATATCACAAGGTCACCTAGTTTTGTGTTAGAGAACACGCCAAAGCATGTAGAGAGTTATGGAAATTAACCTTGGATGGTATGCCCACCATGAACAAGGGCGGTGGTAGGAGAATTGTGTTTTTGTAGCCTCGAATGTTTTGTTATGATTGGAGACATAAACTTCGGTGCTTCTTGATCCCCATGTAACACACATGAGAGTTGGACTGGAGTCGAGTGTCCACAAAGATAATTTATATTGAACAAATATGTGTTCCGACTTAACTTGTATGTAATACTAAGGCAAACGAACAACATCTTTGTATGGTCAAATAGTATACATGGTAAGGTTGGTAATGATTTGTAAATGTTTCTTTGGAGGGGGGAAGGGGTTGTCGGTGTGTTGTTATATTAATAAGCTTTGTTGCACATAATTTCCACTCATATTAGGTATCCTCTTATTGTATTGTATATACCTGTATGTACCGTTTTCAATAAGATGTAAAAGTTTTTTACACTAACGGTATCAACATATTTAAAGTACACATGGTTAGATCTCTATGTTTTGTGTTCGGAGGTGTGATGTATTATGTTGAGAAACACTGTGTTGCGCTCTCAACACAAATCAGTTAAGTTGGGGTTTCCCTCGTGATATGTCAGGTGTTGAGCTGCAGGAGGGTCCTGCTACTAGAGCCCGTGATCGTGTTGTACGGTGCTCCGGGAGGGGAAAAAGTTCTTGGTTTGTAATTTGTAGTTAGTGACATAATACTATGCTTGTTATTGTACTTATCATTGTTCTGAATGTTTTGTTTCCGCAATTGCGGCTTATGATGTAACGGGTTTACATCGAATATGAAAAGTCAAATTTCTATCCTGCGGACGTGTTGGATAGTGACAGTGTATAATTATTATATTATCATATACATATTTTGTTCCTGATGTATCTCTTCTTGTATGTACTTGTATGTACTGTTTTTAAATAAAATATAAAAAACAAACTTCACTCTAATGCGTGGCGGCTCGTCTATAGGAGCTGCAGAGCTGCAGTCCCCCCAGACGCTCACTGCCAGACGTATGACTTCATCAACCTTACGCTAAAATAATTTGAAAAAAAAAGTCATTAGAGTCGAATGGCTTTTTTCAATGATTTTATAACAATACTTGTCAAAGAAACTGGTTTTCCCTGTCATCTGTTTTAAATATAGGCACAACATATACCATCTTCCATGTGTTTGCTAATTCACTCTTCTCTAGTGAAATACTAAACAAATCCACAATATAACTCATCTGCACAATCTTTTAAGAGCCAAGGTGCTATCCCGTCTGGTCCTTCAGATTTTTTTCTCACCAGCTTCCAATAACAGTTTCTTTACTTCTTTTTTTTAGTTATATCAATATCTTCTAATTCAGCTTCCATCGGGGATTAAAATCTGATACATGAAAAAATCTCCATTTGTAAACACACACTATAACTTTCTCTTCAATACTTCTCACATTTATCTCCTCTCCCTCACTTATTATGCAGTCGTCATTTTTTTTTTGTATTTTGTCTTTAAAATTTTATTTACTTTTTACAAACCTAAATATAAGGTTTGGTTCTACCTTGTTTCTTTCAGCTATTTCCTTATCAAACTTTCTTTCTTCCTTTCTCCTTTCATTCGTGTATTTGTTTCTACCTTCCTTGACGCTTGATAAATTTCGTAAATTGTTCGCTTCCTGTATTGACTCAAAGCCATTTTTTTTTCATAGGTCTCCAACACCTTCCCTTGAACCAATCTTTATTATTCCCTCTTATATTACTGTTTCAAATAAACCGCTTAATATCATTTTCATATAGACCACAGAACTCTTATTACATATTATTTATATCTGTCCTTTGCAGTATACTGTTCTAGTTAATTTCCCTAAAATACTTTTTGAAATCCGTGTAATTCCCTTTCTTATAATATACAGTAATGGTTACTGTTTATGATTCTTTTGTTTACTGCTGTTTTATATGCTATGTCAGATGCAGGTTCCATGGTGGCGCTGCGAACTCCAAGCTGGGCCTGACATATGCCATGGATAAGGTCTTGAATGTCTCGTTGTTGAGTTTACAGAAAGCTACTCTTAGGTTTACCAGTCTCAAGTTTGCTAGAGAGAGAGAGAGAGAGGGAGGGAGAGAGAGAGAGAGAGAGAGAGAGAGAGAGAGAGAGAGAGAGAGAGAGAGAGAGAGAGAGAGATATCAGGCAATAGCTCATTCAGTAACATCATTAACACCTCGGGCCATTGATCATTCTTATCACGCTACGCCATGTGTCAGATCTCAAACCTTCGTTACATAAACCCAACAACTCACAAACCAAACAATACAACCCCAACAAATCCCATATATCCTCCTCTACCAAACAAAAATTCCACTTCTTTCCCCCATCCCCCGAGTTCAACAAACTAGCTTATGAAAATGGCAGCCTCGACCAAACTTATCTATAAATTTCCGGGGTAATTACATGCAGGCTGGTAATTAAGGTCATCTGGAATGTCAGGTCTGCTTTCCACCTCTTTAAAATACCAGACATTTTTAGCCTTTTAACAAACATTAGCTTTTATTTATCAAAAGATATTTTTTTATTTTTTTTCAGTTGTGATATATATATATATATATATATATATATATATATATATATATATATATATATATATATATATATATATGTCGTGCCGATTAGGTAAAACTTGCGATTTTGGCTTAAATAGCAACGCTCACCTTGCCATATAAGACAAGTGAAAATTTGTGTATGCAATAATTTCGCCAAAATTATTCTGAACATAACGAAAAAAATATATTTAATTGTGTTTGTTTATTATTAAATTAATGTTAACGTATCCAAAATATATTTAGTTGGGTTAGGCTAAAATAAATTGCGCTTGTTGTAATAAGGTTAGGTAGGTTTTCAAAGTTTCTCTTGGTACAAAATTATAAATTCTTACATTAACATAAATGAAAAAAATATATCTTTAAACGTATAAGAGAAAATTTTAGAAAGGACTTAATTTTAGATGAGTTCTTGCTAATTGACCAGTTTTACCTAATCGGCACGACATATATATATATATATATATATATATATATATATATATATATATATATATATAATTCAAAATGGAGTGGTGGTGTGGTGCTTATCTTGTGGCGCCTGCCCTTGTCTCGTCTCGGCACTGAAGATGGCAGCAGCAGAGTGGAAACTTGCCTGTGTTCTTGGAAATGTTGAGGCAAAGCTAGACCATCTGATTTCTGGAAATTCTTTGCAATCGGAGAAACTTTTTCGACTAGTTTTAGCAAGGTGAAGGACGTGACTCCTTGGACTCTTACACTCACTCTCTTGCATGTTATCTCCCTCGTGGGCTTTAAGACTGCCTTCCTTGTACGTCTTTTCCTTCTGGACGCTTACAGTGACTCCCTTCCCTTATGTTTCCATCTCCTGGAATCTTGACTTCCTTGTTTGTTTTCCCATCAGGGACTCGTATGGTGCCTTCCTCTCTTGTGAGTCTTCCCATCCTGGACACGTACAGTGACTTCCTTGTAAGTCTTCCCATCCTGAACACGTACAGTGACTTCCTTGTAAGTCCTCACATCCTGGACACGTACAGTGAGTGACTTCCTTGTAAGTCTTCCCATCCTGGACATGTATAGTGACTTTCTTGTAAGTCCTCACCTCCTGAACATGTACAGTGGCTTCCTTGTAAGTCTACCCATCCTTGACACGTATAGTGACTTCCTTCTAAGTCTTCCCATCCTGGACACATACAGTGACTTCCTTGTAAGTCTTTCCATCCTGGACACATATAGTGACTTCCTCCCAAGTCTTCCTATCATGCTTTCCTCCCATCTACTTTTCCCTAAAGCCTTCATCTCCCTTTGGCCTTCTAATCCGTCCTCCTCTACCCTCTCACTCCCTTACCCCTTCCATCATTGGCCTTTTCCGCCCCTCTCACTTTCCCACTCCCCTTCATCCACCATCCCTCCCCAATCCCTTCCGCTTCACTAAATTTGGAGAGTCAGAAGTGAAAAACACATACCCTGAAGGAGCAAATGTTGTGTTGTTTAACTAATGATGAGACGCTCTCCAAATTTTAGAGTGGGCTGGGCGTAATTTAAGAGTGGGCAGAACTTAATTCATTTACACGCGAATTAAGTGAGAGCAAAAACATTTTTCTATGCAAAACAAAAACAAAAAAATCTTTTGTGGAATTAAATATTTTTTTCTAGACAAAAAATAAAATTAACGGCCGCTTAAAATATTTTTTTTTCTAAGACTTTAGAAGTAAATACTGCCCAGGTGAATAATTCAATTAGAAAATTAGGCATTTAGCAGAGTCATTAGCAGGGTAAACAGTTAGTCTCGTTTTAGATACGATGCGCGTTAAAGAGGGGGTGGGGTGTCTGTTTCTTCCTGTTAACTCACAACAGAATGTGGGTTTCAACGAATTCTCGTCCTGTTGACCCACTACAGAAATATGTTTGTAACGGAATTTGGCCGTTTTAGCCTGATGATGAAGATAATGAGTCTGTTAATGAAGAGAATAAGTCTGTTGATAAGAACATAAGAACATAAGAAAGAAGGAACACTGCAGCAAGCCTACTGGCCCATGCGAGGCAAGTCCAAGTCACCTTCCGGCTTAAACCAATGACCCACCTAGTCATGTCAGGTCACATCCACGTAAGGAAGGAGTACTGCATCAGACCTATTAACACAAGCTAGTCAGGTCCAACTCACACCCACTCATGTATTTATCTAACCTATTTTTTAAACTACACATCGTCTTAGCATCTATGACGGTACTCGGGAGTTTGTTCCACTCATCCACAACTCTATTACCAAACCAGTGCTTTCCTATATCCTTCCTGAATCTGAATTTTTCCAACTTAAAGCCATTGCTGCGAGTCCTGTCTTGGATAGATATTTTTAGCACGTTATTTACATTCCCTTTATTTATTCCTGTTTTCCATTTATACATCTCAATCATCATTATTTTTTATTAACACATCGGCCTTCTCCAACCAAGGCAGGGTGGCCTGAAAAAGAAAAACTTTCATCATCACTCACTCCATCACTGTCTAACCAGAGGCGCGCTTACGCTACAGTTATAAAACTGCAACGTTAACACCTCTCTTTCATTTCCCCTCCTAATTCTACGACTTTCTAGGGAGTGCAGATTCAGGGACCTCAGTCAATTCTCCTAGAGAAGATTTCTGATACAAGGGATCAACTTTGTCATCCTCCTTTGTACGTTTTCCAGAGGATTTATATCCATTCTGTAATACGGTGACCAAAACTGTGCAGCATAATCTAAATGAGGCCTAACCAAGGATATATAGAGTTGAAGAACAACCTGAGGACTTCTATTATTTATACTTCTTGATATGAAGCCAAGGATTCTGTTAGCTTTATTGCGAACACTTATGCACTGTTGTCTTGGTTTTAGATTACTGCTAACCAGAACTCCCAAATCCTTTTCGCAATCAGTAATATTGAGATCTAAGATCTACATTGTTTTGTTTATATGTGGTATGGTTATTTTCTTGTCCAATGTTTAGAACTTTGCATTTGTCTATATTAAACTGCATCTGCCACTTCTCCGACCACTGCATCAATTTATTCAAATCTTCCTGGAGAGCTCTAATGTCCTCATTAGACTGAATTATTTTGGTGTCATCAGCAAACTTGCTTATATTGCTATTTATTCCCTTATCAATGTCGTTTGTATAAATTGTGAACAACAAAGGGCCCAACACTGACCCCTGTGGAACACCACTCGTGACACGCCCCATTCTGATTTCTCCCCATTGATGGAAACTCTCTGCTGCCTATATGTCAACCACGCCTCTACCAAGGAAAAAAATTCTCCTCCTATTCCGTGTGCCTTAATTTTCCCTCAATAGTCTCTGATGTGGGACTCTATCAAAAGCCTTACTGAAGTCCATATACACAATATCATATTCATTACCATGATCTACGTCCTCAAATACCTTAGTGAAGAAAGTTAGTAAATTCGTAAGGCAGGAACGCCCTTTTGTAAAACCGTGTTGAGATTCATTAATCAATTTATGCCTTTCAAGATGGCTACTAATTGCCTCGGCAATTATTGATTCCATAAATTTTCCCACTATAAAGGCAAGACTTATTGGTGATAAATGGTTTTGAAAACCGACAAATTGAAGAACTGAGACACTTATGCAACATATGGGAATCTTTATTAAAGAAACGTTTCGCCACACAGTGACTTCATCAGTCCAATACAAAGCAGGAAGGTATAAGAAGAGGAGGAGTTTGAGGTAATCAGTCCCTTAGCCTGGAATCGATGTGTTCACTCCATCACTTCTCCGGCCCTATGCTGTACTTCCTACAAGAGTGATGGACTGAACACATCGATTCCAGGCCGAGGGACTGATTACCTCAAACTCCTCCTCTCCTTATACCTTCCTGCTTTGTATTGGACTGATGAAGCCACTATGTGGCGAAACGTTTCTTCAATAAAGATTCCCATATGTTGTAAATGAATGGTTCAGAGAACCGACGAGTTGGTAAATTAGACACATATTCATTTACATCCTGTCTGACACAGCAACATCTTGGTATCTTAATACAGGGATTTCTTCGCTTGCCTATTCCTTGGGCACGACCTACTACCACATTGGACAAATGTGACACCTCCTACAACTGCTGCACCTCTCCTGTCTACAGTATATAAGCTTCCTCTACGCTCATATGCTGTATTCTATTCAAGATTGATTGACTGACAACATCGACCCAAGATTGAGGGACTGACCACCTCAAACTCCTCCTGTTCTTCACGATTCTCCTTTGTATGGACTGATGAAGCCACTGTGTGGCGAAACGTTTCCTCAATAAAGATACCCAAGTGTTGCATATGTGTCTAATTTACCATTCCCATATGTTGCATATGTGTCTCAATTCTTCAAGGCTTATTGGTCTATAGTTGGAAGCGAAGGACCTGTCTCCTGCTTTGATGCAGAGAATGAGTCTGTTAAGAAAGAGAACACGTCTGTTTATGAAGAGAATACGTCTGTTAAAGAAAGAGAACACGTCTGTTTATGAAGAGAGTACGTCTGTTAAGAAAGAGAACACGTCTGTTTATGAAGAGAGTACGTCTGATAAGAAAGAGAACACGTCTGTTGGTGGGATTGTAATATTTTTTTTTTACAAAGCACAAAACTCATTTGGGTCAGTCACCTCAGTGAGTGTTGCAAGCTCATGTCTCCCCTCCACTAATTATGGCCTGATCTCAAATCGGCCTGACTGTTGATGCCAGCACTAAGCAGAGTAATTAACCCACCATAGAACACAATCATCGACTGGAGAAACTCATCAACTTCCCTCTTAGATCCCAGTAAGTTAACACAGAATTTGTTAGGCGGTTAACGAAGCATTGTTCACTGGCTCCCAGCTTGTACCACTCTGTATTGCTGTGTCGTTCACTTGTGCTTAGGTTGTTCCACGCTTTATTGGTGAGATGTTCACTCATACTGTCTGTACTGCGTTGTGTTCATGTGATGTTCACTCATACTGTCTGTACTACGTTGTGATCATGTAATGTTCACTCATACTGTCTGTACTACGTTGTGATCATGTAATGTTCACTCATGCTGTCTGTACTGCGTTGTGTTCATGTAATGTTCACTCATACTGTCTGTACTGCGTTGTGTTCATGTGATGTTCACTCGTGCCTAAACTGAAGCCGTGAGGTACAAGTCCGTGAAATAAAATAAAACACGGGTTAGAAGAAACTCTTATTGGTATAAGTTTTCGCCGGGTTTAAAGCCTCATCAACCTGCCTATCAGAATGAAACAGTGTTAGAACGTTTTGTTGAGAGTTCTCCATTTATATTATCTTTGGTAAACAATACCGAAAACTAGAAAAAAATATGTCGCTCGTCAAGAATGCGAGATGTTTCAGCAGATTTACATCCACAAGTATTTCTCAAGTGTCTTACTTAAATCTGGCTACACCGGCGTTACTTAGGTGTGTCTAAGTAGTTCTTGGTGAAAAAAAAATTAAAGCTGCAATTGTCATCTTAAAGATCAGTGGGATCCTTCGTTGACTCTGTTTTTTTTTTTTTTTTTTTGGTCTTTTGTTTTGTGTCGTCAGCGATTTTCCTTAAGTCTCTTACGATATCTTTGCCAACCCGGCTTTTCTTTTTTTGAGATATTTTTCTTTTCTTTTAAGAAAATGCTTAATCAGTTCCTGAGTTGAAAGTTACTGATTCTTTTTACAGTGGATTATTACATCTTATCTCTCTGTCATTCTTTGTCTCTCCGATTCACTCTTTCTCCCAGTCTCTTTTCTCTTTCCCCTCCTCTCATTCCTCAGTCTTCTCCCACTCCTGTCCTCTTTCCTTCCTCTCCTCTTCCCCACTTTCCATTTTTTACTCCTACGCCATATCTAATCTTCCTCCTGCCATCTCTCCTTCCTGTGTCCTCCTTCCTCCCTTCCATCCCCCCTACCCACCGTTCCTCCATCTCATTTCAACTAATTATGACCGCAACCAGCCAGTATAAAGCGAATCCCACAATCTAAATTAAGCAAATATTTTCCCACTGGTTTCTGAAGCTCGTAACTTGCATAATTAACATTCACAAGGACCTGATGCTTCAACACACTGATCTCCAGTGACTCTCTGCCACCACCGTACGTGACTCTCTGCCACCACCGTACGTGACTCTCTGCCACCACCGTACGTGACTCTCTGTCACCACCGTACGTGACTCTCTGCCGACCACCGTATATGCCTCTCTGCCACCACCGTACGTGACTCTCTGCCGACCACCGTATATGACTCTCTGCCACCACAGTACGTGACTCTCTGCCGACCACCGTATATGACTCTCTGCCACCACCGTACGTGACTCTCTGCCACCACCGTACGTGACTCTCTGCCACCACCGTACGTGACTCTCTGCCGACCACCGTATATGACTCTCTGCCACCACCGTACGTGACTCTCTGCCACCACCGTACGTGACTCTCTGCCACCACCGTACGTGACTCTCTGCCGACCACCGTATATGACTCTCTGCCGACATCAATACAATCCATGTGAAATTCTTCGCGATATTTATTTTGCTTCTATTATTGCTCACGAAACCAGATTTTTATGAAGTGGTGGGTTCGATATCCGTCCAACTGCAGTATTGTTCTCCTCTTTATCACCGCTGCTCTCCGCGGCTGCATCGATATTTGCACTGCTTGAGTGTTGGTGAACCAACAGGAGTGAGCGTTATGTGCCCTGGTGATGTGGAGGTCAGGAGCAGCAGGGGTCAGCCCAGCTTCTCCGGAGGCATGCAATAAGTCCTAGGTTCGATCCGGATATATATATATATATATATATATATATATATATATATATATATATATATATATATATATATATATATATATATATTGCTATACAATGGGAGCAATCAGAAAAATCACCGTGACGAAAAAGTCGTTTCCAGAGACACTGCCACAGTTAATTTTGCCAGAATCAAAAGTTTATGATGCGATTGTGTCATACACACAGCAGAATCTGCGGGGGGCTACAGCGGAATACGACCACAGCACATCAAACAGATAGTAAATATAGGGCTTGGCACAGCCGCAGAGATCCTCTTTTCGGAGTTAACAATGTTCATCAACAACTCTGTTGCTTGGATGATCCTTGAAGAAATTAAGTCTTTATTTTTTAATGCCTCATTATCAGCTTTGGGAAAGAAGGACGGGGGAATGAGGCCCTTCGCTGTCTCGTTGCCAAATAGGCAGTGAGAAGTATTAACAGAAAATAAGGTCGTAGTCAAACTAGACCTGAGGAAACCTACGGCAGTGAAAAGCGACTTGATCTTGGCAGAGATTCGAGACCATTTCCCTTAGTCTTTTCCCCTTTATTTCAGCTGGCTGCAGCAAAAATTTAAGTCTGTTATTCGGCGAGCATAAAATCATCTCGTTAATGGACGTCCAGAAAGGAGATCCACTCGCTCCATTCCTCTTGTGTATTGCGGCAAGGGAACTCCCAGCCAGCTTGAATAGCGAACTTAGTATCTGTTACCTGGATGATGGTACCTGGAAGATACGGAGGAGTACCTGGTAGCAGACCTTCGACTGGTGGAGTCACGGGAAGAAACCTTCTGACCCATCCTCAGCCCTTCCCAATGTAAAAACTTCTCCACAAACGAAGAAATAATTATTGTAGTTAGAATTTTCTACCAGAATCCTCAACTACCAATCCCACAAAGAGCATCCTATTAATAGCACCACTAGACCGTCAGGCCATCAATACAATTCTAGAGAACAATATGAATGACCTGAAGACAATAGAGGAGAGGATAAGGTGTCAAACTCTGCCTAGACTAAAGTATTTTTTGTAGGTATAAACTTTCCTTCGACCGTTCAGTACTGTGAAAATATGACGAACTCCTGAGATCGGTATTCAAGAAAGTTCTACATGTACCATTGGAAGATCCCAGTTGGATCAATCAATACTTCCAGTGCGAATGAGATGTGCAAGGCAGCTCAGGTATCATTACCAGCTGGTCTACCCTCGTGTATGGTATCCAGAGAACTTGTGAAGGAGATAGTCCTTGAGCGCTTGAGAGATGCTTTAGAATCTCACGATTCAAAAATCATCGAAACAGCAGCGCAGGGATATCCTTGCTGACTCTTTGGTCAGACCAGCCCATCCCAGAGAGCACACACAATCCTTATTAGGACAAACCGATCGTGGAGGAAATTGCGGAGACAGTGCTCGACAATACCTCAGGAAAGGACAAAGTTCGCCTCCTAGCAGTGAAGACATCACATCCTGGAGATTTTCTTTTGGCTGTCCATAATTTATCCTTGAGCGCTCTCTTCGACCCTCATATTCAGATTGGCGCAGCTCTTCGCCTAGCCGTTCAAATATTCACTGAACACACGTGCATCTATGGCAGGGCGTCAGCAGATCAATTTGTACTCCATGGTCTTGTCAGTCATACGTCAGAAGGCAAGTATGGCAGACACTAGGAGCTCAATGAAAGTCTGGCAGAAGTTCGTCGACCAGCAGAACGGAAACCTCAGGTACTGTGGCCCGATGGTAGCCATAAGCGCACAGATGGAGTCACCTTGCTACCCTGGAAACACGGCAAGTAGATTGAATGTGAAAACATTTGTGCGTCTACATCGGCCGTCACCTACCTACAATATTCTCAAGGTGAAAATGGTGATGCCACCAGTTTCAGGGAGACCCAGAAGAACAATAACTACAGTGGCCTGGCACTATGCTATAACGTCGTGTTAATAGGATCGGAGACCTTCAGAGGATGGGGCAAATGTACATTCAGGTTTCTGAAATAATTAAATGACAAACTCATCAGAGAAACCAAGAACCCCCAGAGGGATCAGGGTTCTTTCAGAGAGACTCAGTGTTGCAATCAAGAGAAGAAGTGCCTTCAACATCCTGAGCGACCCACCACCGGGAAGCTGGATGAAGTATTCCAGGTATAAGTTCTGAGATGTCATGCATAATAATTCTTAATGCTCTTCCTTCTTTTAAAACGCTCTTTCATTCTTATGATGGTGCTCTCATTGCTTCCAGATGTCATGCATGTTGCTCTCTTTCCCAATGCATTTTCTGAAATGTGTTTGTCTTTCTAAAAATAGTTAAAAATTATCCCATATAAAGAAGGCAGTAGAAAGAAATATTCTAAGTGATCTGAGGCGAAGCTTCAAGATTTTTCCCAAAAGTTCGTTTATTCTCTTCTCTGAGGCTGTGGGTCCCTTGTCACTATATACATATATATATATATACATATACAGTAGCATTATGAGCGCTTATGTCTTTGTGTATAACTTACCTAACTAGCACAAGCCATCACTCGGCATTCTAGTAGCGAATATTATGAGCGGATCAGTACGTCATTGGCTCTGGAGTCACCATGCAGAATGAGCCAAGTAAGTGCATATATTCAGCTCGATGTTTTTTTTTATATAAAAAGCTATTCCATCTTCTTTCCCACTTCCCATCTTCCTCCTCCTCCTTCCTTGTCTCACTGCTGAGCATGTAACAGTGTTGATACCTCAGATAGTGGAGAAGCAACAAGTGTTTAACCAACTTAATGCTCTTGTTGTCTCTCGTCTCGTTTACTTTATACTGAATGTAGTCCACTTAATTCTCTTGTTATATATGAAACTTTTTCACTCTTCACTACACAATTCACTAGAGTGCGCCTGTTTGTTGCACTCTATACAGTACAGTCTACTATAGTGTGTCTGTTGCTTACACTCACTACTCAACACAGTGCACCGTAGTGTCTGTTTTTTGCACTCTCTACACAACACAAATGAAATAATGAACAACTAATGACCTTGAAAACAATGCAACTGTTTTACAGCTGGCCACAGTGTTGGGCCAGAGAATAACCTTATCAACAATGGCCTTAAACATATGGACCGCCGACTTCTCTTTGGTGTTAAAGTCTATTTTGAAATGAATGTTCCAACCGGGATGGGTTGAAAACTGAAATGAGTTCCCTTGCACGGCTCTGTGATATGTCCGGTAGTCGCAGATGGGATGGAGAGCTGACCAGCCAAGGTGGAGTATACTCCAGGTGAGAGACAGCTTATGCCTGGTAAAGAGTTCCACAGCCTGTGCTTCCAAGAGTCCGACGTGCTCTTGGAAGCACAGGTCTTGCTACCAAGGCTCAGCAGATTTCACTTCGTCATTGCAGTGTTTAATGTCACTTCTCAAATATCAGTTTCAGTGCAAAGATTATAAAGCATTTTTTTCATCGTCACTCCATAATTAATAGTATGGCAAAAGTGTAACTTGCTGTCAAGAGTTCCAAGACGACAAAGCTTCAGTCTCATCACTGTTGTGTTTGAGGGAAGTGAGCTTCTCCTCTCTCTCGTATAAGGAAATGTGAAAATGAAATCATCTCAGAAGGTTTTGGATTTTTGGACGAGGTGAGACAGGGAATGAAAGGCTCATCCTTGTGGAGCCTTGTCATTGTTTAAGTGGCAAGCACTCTGCTGCTACCTTCAGGAAGGACCCAACAGTAGTGGTCTGTGGTTCCAGCCACGGCATTTTGACTCTGTTGTGGGTCGTGAATTTTCCAAACAACGGTCGTGTGTTTGTTGTGAATAGTTCCAACCACAGTACTGTAGTGTGACCTTTTTATCTGTTCGTTGTCAATTGTTCCAGTCGTGGAAGCGTGATTATGTGGGTCACGAAATGTTTCAGCAACCGAATTCTGACTTATATTCGTCTGCTCTAAGTGACCGATCTTGTAGGTAGTCACTCAAGTGTAAACCAGAGCCAGAGATCCCTAGTACTCAGAGGCTGGTCATGAGACCAGGTAAAGGCACCAGTCAGAGATCCCTAGTACTCGAAGGCTGGTCATGAGACCAGGTAAAGGCACCAGCCAGAGATCCCTAGTATTCAGAGGCTGGTCATGAGACCATGTAAAGACACCAGCCAGAGATCCCTAGTACTCAGAGGGTGGTCATGAGACCATGTAAAGACACCAGCCAGAGATCCCTAGTACTCAGAGGCTGGTCATGAGACCAGGTAAAGACACCAGTCAGAGATCCCTAGTACTCAGAGGCTGGTCATGAGACCAGGTAAAGACACCAGCCATGTCTACTGCAGATAAAACTCTTTGCAGAACAAGATTATATTGACATCACGTTTAAATCTGTTTAGATCTTTATCAAGTCATGGCTTAATAAAGATGTAAACAGATCGAAACGTCGACTCAATGAAAGTTTGTACTACAGAGTGAGTCTTTTCTGTATTATTGTTGGCAGTTTGACAGAATCCAGTTAAACTTAAAAACTTGTGAATAAACATTTTGTTCATCCATATAATATGACCATTTCGTAGCAGCAAGTGACAGCATAAAATATATATTTGATGAGAGCTTAATATTTCTCGTCTCTCACACACACTGTGAGGGAGAAGCCGGTAAACAGGTCTTACGGTATTTCAGACTCCAATAGACTGTTGCAGTGTGTCGCTGCCCGCACTGCCATCTAGCGGGCCGCTGTAAAACGCCAGATTTCTTCGGGTGTGAGTTTCTTTAGTTTCTACTCCTGGTAGTTTTAACAGGTCACCATCTGGAAGAGACCCGGGCCGGGACAAGACCGGCGAACCTACTGCACTACAGCAGTATTTACCTTACCTTGGTTGGGTGATCTACCAGGAATATTGTTTAAATTTCTGTATTAGTGTACCACTTTTTTTTCTTCAGTGTTATACTTAATAACAAGTGTTTTTGTTTATCATTGCCAGCTCTGCTGATGGCTTGGTCTTTCACAGCAGACGCTAGATATTTTGGGAGCGAGATCCCAGACGACGGGACTTACATTAATAATAATAATAATAATAATAATAATAATAATAATAATAATAATAATAAAAATAATAATAATAATAATAATAATAATAATAATAATAATAATAATATCTTTATTTTTACATGTACATGTACAAGGTATACAGACCATAACTGACATCAATGACATACTACTTTATATAAAGCCGCTTGTTATGCAGAGCATTTCGGGCAAATTAGGTCAGTTTTGTCCCAGGATGCAACCCACACCAGTCGACTAACACCCAGGTACCTATTATTACTGATGGGGAACATAGACAACCGGTGTAAGGCAACACACTCAATGTTTCTACCCTCGCCGGGAATCGAACCCGGACGCTGAGCGTGTGAAGCGATCTGAAGTGACATACTGCGAACCAAAAATGACAGGAGCTTCTCCAACGACATAAGATCAGACTACCACTGTCTACCCAGGATAAAGAACATATCCTCATTACATCTTAAGAAGACATCCTGGAATAAATAAAGCCTTCTGTCTCAAGATCTCACCTGAACCAAAGGCGGCCTTTTTTATGGTATTTAATTAAATGCCTTATATGTTTTTATTAATTTTCCTCAGAAAGTTGTTTCTTATTTCTCAATCCATACTTCTGATAAGGAAGAAGGCGTTCCCACACACACACACACACACACATACACACACACACACACACACACACACACACACACACACACACACACACACACACACACACACACACACACACACACACACACACACACACACACACACACACACACACACACACACACACACACACACACACAATGTTGATACAGTCATCTCACATGTGAGAAAACAATATATTACTCCCCGGTGCGACTGTGATTTAAAACTCATTTGTTATGGGCTTTTGAGCAGCATGTGGGCCATTTCTCACCCAGGCGCAAGATTTCCTCTTCCGCTTCCTAAAAACGAGACATTTTTTTGAGTTCCCACGAGAGAGCTGGAGAAACTGGAGTGCAGTGAGACGTTGGTTCCTCTCTACGTACTGTGTTGTGAACTGTTTGTTTGAATTGTATTTGGCTTGCTCATTATCGCTTAAGCTGACTCGCTTTGCCGTGGTTCGATCCCCACCCGTTCTGTGGACTAATGGGCTGACTGAATTTTGGAAGTCTGTTGACAACCTTCCCTTCAAGGAAGGTTACTTGACGCTGGTGAGGGGGCTCTTGATCTAGGGGATTAGATCTGTGCTCCAGTTCCCTGCACTGAGCCTGAAGGCCTTCCATCCCTACGGGTTTAGCGCTCCCTCATGATAATAATAACATTCACAGAGTTGAAGCATAAAACTCTTGCTTTATTTTTCCTTTACGCTGCAGTTTAGAGATAAATCCCGTTTTAAAAGTTTTTTTATGCAGTATACCTGCAGAGAGTTCCAGGGGTCAACGCCCCTGCGGCCCGGTTTGTGACCAGGCCTCAGTATGTGTTTGTACAGAATATACCATCAAACATGTCACATATCGCTTCAGGACTCTCTGATCTTGTGTGTTGATGATCGTCTCCAGTAAATGTAGAATATATAAGGACTTCATCTCACTGGTGTAGTGTATTGCCACCTCCCTTCAAATCAGGTCTGTAGTTATGAAAGACTGTGTACCCAGGTAAGCTATAGATGTCTATTGAATCGTGTTATTCTCACAGTGTAAAAACAGCGTGGGTGTATCAAACAGTAGCAGCACTCGTATAACATCTAGGTGTATGTGTAGCTCAGTTATTCTCACAGTGTAAACACAGTCTGGGTGTGTCAGACATCAGCAGCAACATTCATATAAGGTCTTAATTTAAAGTAATGTTAATGTGAAATTAAATAATCTTTTAGGTATATAAGCAAGGTCTGCTACACGCTTAAGCACACTTCATACACTTAAAATGTTATTGTTGTTGCGGCAGTGGGTTTGTGTACTAAGTATAGAGTATGTTGCGTGTGTGCAAACCACTGATTATGTTGACTACCAACTACAACATGTGTTGTTTGCTTACTAAATACAGAGTGTGTTCGCTGATTTCCTTTGTGTTGCATGTATATCAGAAGTGTTGCGTGTGTAATTGCATCAAGAGAGATGCGTGTAAGAGCATGTGTATTTACACATAAGATGACTGCGACTCATACATGTATGCGCACGATTGTCAAAGGCACATGTTGATAGGCACTTGGCCTGTTATGAGTGTACTCGCCTCTATGTGGTTACAGGGGTCGATTCATAGCTCCTGGCCCTGCCTCTTTAATAGTCGCTATAAAGTCCACATTTTCCTCCAAGAGCCTTATCGTACCTCTTCTCAAAGTTATGTATGGATTCTGCCTCCACTACTCTAAGGTTGAAGAAGTACTTCCTAACATCCCTATGACGCATCTGAGTTTTTACCTTCCACTTGTGATCCCTTGTTACTGTGTCCCATCTCTGGAACATTCTGGCCCCGTCAACCATGTCAACTCCTCTCCGTATTTTATACAGCGTTATCGTGTGTGTGTGTGTGTGTGTGTGTGTGTGTGTGTGTGTGTACTCACCTATTTGTACTCACCTATTTGTGGTTGCAGGGGTCGAGTCATAGCTCCTGGCCCCGCCTCTTCACTGATTGCTACTAGGTCCTCTCTCTCCCTGCTCCATGAGCTTTATCAAACCTAGTCTTAAAACTATGTATGGTTCCTGCCTCCACTATGTCGCTTTCTAAGCTATTCCACTTCCTGACAACTCTATGACTGAAGAAATACTTCCTAACATCCCTTTGACTCATAGGAGTCTTCAACTTCCAATTATGACCCCTTGTTTCTGTGTTCCCTCTCTGGAACATCTTGTCTCTGTCCACCTTATCTATTCCTCGCAGTATTTTATATGTCGTTATCATGTCTCCCTAACCCTCCTGTCCTCTAGTGTCGTCAGGCCGATTTCCCTTAACCTTTCTTCGTAGGACAATCCCCTTAGCTCTGGGACTAGTCTTGTTGCAAACCTTTGCACTTTCTCTAATTTCTTGACGTGCTTGACCAGGTGTGGGTTCCAAACCGGTGCTGCATACTCCAGTATGGGCCTGACGTATATGGTATACAGAGTCTTGAATGATTCCTTAGTGAGGTATTGGAACGCTATTCTTAGGTTTGCCAGCCGCCCGTATGCTGCAGCAGTTATCTGATTGATGTGTGCCTCAGGAGATGTGCTCGGTATTATACTCACCCCAAGATCTTTTCTTTGAGTGAGGCTTGCAGTCTTTGGCCACCTAGACTATACTCTGTCTGCGGTCTTCTTTGCCCTTCCCCGATATTCATGACTTTACATTTGGCAGGGTTAAATTCAAGGAGCCAGTTACTGGACCAGGCTTGCAGCCTGTCCAGGTCTCTTTGTAGTCCTGCCTGATCCTCGACTGATTTTATTCTTCTCATTAACTTCACATCATCTGCAAACAGGGACACTTCTGAGTCTATCCCTTCCGTTATGTCATTCACATATACCAAAAACAGTACAGGTCCTAGGACTGACCCTTGTGGAACTCCACTCGTCACAGGTGCCCACTCTGACATCTCGTCACGTACCATGACTCGTTGTTGCCTCCCTGTCAGATATTCTCTGATCCATTGCAGTGTTTTTCCTGTTACGTGTGCCTGATCCTTTAGCTTTTGCATTAACCTCTTGTGAGGAACTGTGTCGAACGCCTTCTTGCAGTCCAAAAATGCAGTCTATCCACCCTCTCTCTCGTGTCTTACTTCTGTTACCTTATCATAAAACTCCAGTAGGTTTGTGACACAGGATTTTCCTTCCCTGAAACCGTGCTGGTTGTCGTTTATAAGCTTGTGTCTTTCTAGGTGCTCCACCACTCTCCTCCTGATGATCTTCTCCATGACTTTGCATACTATACACGTCAGTGACACAGGTCTGTAGTTTAATGCCTCGTGTCTGTCTCCTTTCTTAAAAATTGGGACTACATTTGCCATCTTCCACGCCTCAGGTAGTTGCCCAGTTTCAATGGATGTGTTGAAGATTTGTGTTAGTGGCACACACAACATCTCTGCTCCTCTCTAAGGACCCACGGAGAAATGTTGTCCGGTCCCACCGCTTTTGAGGTATCGAGTTCACATAGCAGCTTCTTCACCTCCTCCTCGGTTGTGTGTATTTCATCCAGCACTTGTTGGTATACCTCCCTATTCTGAATTCCTGGAGTCCTACCTGTCTCCTGTGTAAATACTTCTTTAAATATATATATATATATATATATATATATATATATATATATATATATATATATATATATATATATATATATATATATATATATATATATATATATATATATATGTCGTGCCGATTAGGTAAAACTTGCGATTTTGGCTTAAATAGCAATGCTCATCTTGCCATATAGGACAAGCGAAAATTTGTGTATGCAATAATTTCGCAAAAATCATTCTGAACCTAAAGAAAAAAAAATATTTCATTGTGTTTGTTTATTATTAAATTATTGTTAACGTATCTAAAATATATTTAGTTGGGTTAGGCTAAATTAAATTGCGCTTGTTGTAATAAGGTTAGGTAGGTTTTCAAAGTTTCTCTTGGTACAAAATTATAAATTTTTACATTATCATAAATGAAAAAAATATATCTTTAAACGTATAAGAGAAAATTTTAGAAAGGACTTAATTTTAGATGAGTTCTTGCTAATTGACCAGTTTTACCTAATCGGCACGACATATATATATATATATATATATATATATATATATATATATATATATATATATATATATATATATATATATATATATATATATATATATATATTAACATATTGGCCGTGTCCCACCAAGGCAGGGTGGCCCGGCAAAGAAAAACTTTCATCATCATTCACTCCATCACTGTCTTGCCAGAGGCGGGCTTACACTACAGCTACAAAACTGCAACATTAACACCCTCCTTCAGAGTGCCGGCACTGTACTTCCCATCTCCAGGACTCAAGTCTGGCCTGCCGGTTTCCCTGAAACCCTTCATAAATGTTACCTTGCTCACACTCCAACAGCACGTCAATTCCTAAAAACCATTTGTCTCCATTCGTTCCTATCTAACACGCTCACGCACGCTTGCTGGAAGTCCAAGCCCCTAGCACATAAAACCTCCTTTACCCCCTCCCTCCAACCTTTTCTAGGCTGACCCCCTACCCCGCCTTCCCTGCACTACAGATTTATACACTCTCGAGTCATTCTATTTTGATCCATCCTCTCTACATGTCCAAACCATCTCAACAACCCCTCCTCAGCCCTCTGGATAATAGTTTTGGTAATCCCACACCTTCTAATCTTCAAACTTCGGATCAGTGTTTGTGAGTACCTTGGCATGCCTCTGGCAAGACAGTGTTGGAGTGAATGATGATGAAAGTTTTTCTTTTTCGGGCCACCCTGCCTTGGTGGGAGACGATTGATGTGTTAATATATATATATATATATATATATATATATATATATATATATATATATATATATATATATATATATATATATATATATATATATATATATATATATATATCTCACTTGGTTCAAAACTCCCACACACTCACTCAACATTTCCCAAAATCTCTCTCTCTCCTCTACACTTCTCTCTTCTCCAGGTGCATAAACACTTACTATAACCCACTTTTCACATCCAACCTTTATTTTACTCCACATAATCCTTGAATTTATAAATTTATATTCCTTCTTTACCTGCCATAACTGATTATTCAACATTATTGCCACTCCTTCTTTAGCTCTAACTCTATTTGAAACCCCTGATCTAATCCTATTTATTTCTCCCCACTGAAACTCTCCTACCCCCTTCAGCTTTGTCTCACTTAAAGCCAGGACATCCAGCTTCTTTTCATTCATAACATCTACAATCATCTCTTTCTTATCATTCGCACAACATCCACGCACATTCAAACATCCCACTTTGACGGTTTTCTTCTTCTTCTTTTTAGTAAGCTATACAGGAAAAGGGGTTACTAGCCCATTGTTCCCGGCATTTTAGTTGACTTTTACAACACGCATGGCTTACGGAGGAAAGATTCTTATTCCACTTCCACATGGATATGAAAGGGAAAAGCAATAAGAACAAGAACTATTAAGATAAAATCAAAGAAAACTCAGATGAGTGCGTATACATAAACGTGTACATGTTTGCGTAGTGTGACCTAAGTGTAAGTAGAAGTAGCAAGACGTACCTGAAATCTTGCATGTTTATGAGACAGAAAAAAGACACCAGCAATCCTACCATCATGTAAAACAGTTTCAGGTTTCTGTTTCACAGTCACCTGGCAGGATGGTAGTACCTCCCTGGGTGGTTGCTGTCTACCAACCTACCTGGCCAGGGAGGTACAACATCGTTTAGGAGGGAAGAAGAGCAGGATGTGAGTGTGGGGGAGGTGCGTGAGGCATTACGTAGAATGAAAGGGGGTAAAGCAGCTGGAATTGACGGAATCATGACAGAAATGTTAAAAGCAGGGGGATATAGTGCTGGAGTGGTTGGTATTTTTGTTTAATAAATGTATGAAAGAGGGAAGGTACCTAGGGATTGGCAGAGAGCATGTATAGTTCCTTTATATAAAGGGAAGGGGAAAAAAGAGAGTGTAAAAATTATAGGGAATAAGTTTACTGAGTATACCAGGTAAAGTGTATGGCAGGGTTATTATTGAAAGAATTAGAGGTAAGACAGAGAGTAGGATTGCAGATGAGCAAGGAGGCTTTAGAGTGGGTAGGGGATGTGTAGATCAAGTGTTTACAGTGAAGCATATATGTGAACAGTATTTAGATAAAGGTAGAGAAGTTTTTATTGCGCTTTATGGATTTAGAAAAGGCATATGATAGAGTGGATAGGGGAGCAATGTGGCAAATGTTGCAAGTGTATGGAATAGGTAGTAAGTTACTGAAGGCTGTAAAGAGTTTTTATGAGGATAGTGAGGCTCAGGTTAGGGTGTGTAGGAGAGAGGGAGATTACTTCCCGGTAAAAGTAGGTCTTAGACAGGGTTGTGTAATGTCACCATGGTTGTTTAATATATTTATAGATAGGGTTGTAAAAGACGTAAATGCTAGGGTGTTGGGGAGAGGGGTGGGATTAAATTATGGAGAATTAAATGCAAAATGGGAGTTGACACAGTTACTTTTTGCTGATGATACTGTGCTTATGGGAGATTCTAAAGAAAAGTTGCAAAGGTTAGTGGACGAGTTTGGGAGAGTGTGTAAAGGTAGAAAGTTAAAAGTGAACATAGATAAGAGTAAGGTGATGAGGGTATCAAACGATTTAAATAAAGAAAAATTGGATATCACATTGGAGAGAGGGATTATGGAAGAAGTAAATGTTTTCAGATATTTGGGAGTTGATGTGTCAGCGGATGGGTTTATGAAGGATGAGATTAACCATAGAATTGATGAAGGAAAAAAGGTGAGTGGTGCATTGAGGTATCTGTGGAGACAAAAAACGTTATCCATGGAGGCAAAGAAGGGAATGTACGAAAGTATAGTGGTACCAACACTCTTATATGGGTGTGAAGCATGGGTTGCAAATGCTGCAGCGAGGAGGAGGCTGGAGGCAGTGGAGATGTCCTGTCTAAGGGCAATGTGTGGTGTAAATATTATGCAGAAAATTCGGAATGTGGAAATTAGGAGAAGGTGTGGAGTTACTAAAAGTATTTGTCAGAGGGCTGAAGAGGGGTTGTTGAGGTGGTTTGGTCATTTGGAGAGAATGGATCAAAGTAGAATGACTTGGAGAGCGTATAAATCTGTAGTGGAAGGAAGGCGGGGTAGGGTCGTCCTAGAAAAGGTTGGAGGAAGGGGTAAAGGAGGTTTTGTGGGCGAGGGGCTTGGACTTCCAGCAAGCA
Source organism: Cherax destructor (assembly GCA_009830355.1). Classification (NCBI taxonomy): domain Eukaryota; kingdom Metazoa; phylum Arthropoda; class Malacostraca; order Decapoda; family Parastacidae; genus Cherax; species Cherax destructor. The sequence goes on along the minus strand of WNWK01001859.1, from coordinate 152,252 downwards.
TGTGTGAGCGTGTTAGATAGGAGTGAATGGAGACGAATGGCTTTTGGGACATGACGATCTGTTGGAGTGTGAGCAGGGTAACATTTTGTGAAGGGATTCAGGAAACCAGTTAATTGATTTAGTTGGACTTGAGTCCTGGAAATGGGAAGTACAATGCCTGCACTTTAAAGGAGGGGTCTGAGATAGTGACAGCTGGGAGGGACTTTTCTCAGCTGTCGTATCTGAGCTCCTCTGCAAAGACAGTGATTATGTATGAGTGTGGTGAAAGTGTTGAATGATGATGAAAGTATTTTCTTTTGGGGATTTTCTTCTTTTGGGTCACCCTGCCTCGGTGGGAGACGGCCGACTTGTTGAAAAAAAAAAAAAAAAAAAAAAAAAAAAATAATATATATATATATATATATATATACAGTGGTACCCGGTTTACGATATTTTTCATTCCAGAATGCTGTTCAAGTGCCATTACCAAACGAATTTATCTCCTTAAGAAATGTTGTAAAATAGACTAGTCCTTTTAGACCCCAAAATTACACTTACAAAAGCATTTAAAAAAATAAACTTACATAAAAGGGTGAGTTTGGGGACCATCGTAAACCGGGGTACCACTGTATATATATATATATATATATATATATATATATATATATATATATATATATATATTCGGGTACCATGGTCTTGTGTGTCGTAAATCCGAGGGAAAGATTGCAAGACATGAAGAGGTTAATAACATTATCAAGAGGAGCCTCACAACAGCCGGATGCCCAGCAGTAAGGGAACCACCCCAACTATGCAGATCTGATGGTAACCAAAAGCGTCCAGATGGTATCACCCTTCAAGCCTGGACAGACGGCAAGCAGGTGGTGTGGGACTACACATGTGCATGTACCTTGGCTGATACCTATCTCCAGTACACCAGGGAGGAAGGAGGGGCTGCTGCCACCTTCAGGGAGTCCCAGAAGTCGAGAAAATATGGATAACTTGCCCATCATTATATGTTTGTTTCCATAGGCTCAGAGACCCTTGGCTCATGGGGAAAGAGTGCATCTAAGTTCCTCAAGGAGCTGGGCAAAAGACTCAACAGGGTAACTAGGGATCCCAGGGCAGCTAGTTTTCTGTTCCAGCGACTCAGCGCTGCTGTTCAGAGGGGTAATGCATGTTGTATTCTGGCACGCACCAGCTCGGAAGAGCTGGATGAGATTTTCGCATTATAATCAGTGACAAAGATGTAACAATATGTACTAGACATGTATCTCTCACCTCGTGTACTGTATATGCCATCTTTATATCAACAATGTTTATCTCAAATCTTTTGTACCATATTATGTAATAAAATATACCTATTGGTAAAAAAAAGATGGGGTGGTAGGGGAAGTGGAATATTCAAATGGCATCAGGAAGAAATCCAAATATTCTTCCTTGAAGCCTTTTTATCCACTTCTCCGAGGCTATGGGTCCCACAATTTGTACCAGAGGTGGACCCCATCCTATATATATATATATATATATATATATATATATATATATATATATATATATATATATATATATATATATATATATATATATATATATATATATTGATAAAAAAAACAATATTAATAAGAACAAGAGCATTAACAATATTTTTTACTAAAATTAATAATAATAATAGGATCAGACATCAACTTGAAAATACGAAAATCTTCTTCCATCGTCGGTGAGTCGTCCAGTGAGACAAAATAATTTTCTTCGCTTCAGAATCTTGCTTCAGCTGGCGTGCCTTTTGTCTGTGCAGCAGCTGCAGCAGCTGCTGCTCTGGGCCACCAGGAAGGCAGCAATGTCTACCCTGGAAACTGCTTCCGCGGAAAGTTAAATGTTTTATAGAACGACTGACTATACGGTCTTGATTTACCTTTGTTGCAGTTCGCTGATGATTTTACAAACACACACACACGCTCCCACGCTCGCACACACACATACACACATACACACGACTGCAAACCTCACTCAAGGAGAAAGATCTTGGGGTGAGTATAACACCAAGCACGTCTCCGGAAGCACACATCAACCAGATAACTGCTGCAGCATATGGGCGACTGGCAAACCTGAGAATAACGTTCCCATACCTTAGTAAGGAATCGTTCAAGACACTGTACAGTGTACGTCAGGCCCATACTGGAGTAAGCAGCACCAATTTGGAACCCACACCTGGTCAAGCACGTCAAGAAATTAGAGAAAATGCAAAGGTTTGCGACAAGGTTAATTCCAGAACTAAGGGGAATGTCCTACGAAGAAAGGTTAAGGGAAATCGGCCTGACGACAATGGAGGATAGGAGGGTTACTGGAGACATGATAACGACATACAAAATACTGCGTGAAATAGACAAGGTGGACAGAGACAGGATGTTCTAGAGATGGGACACAGAAACAAGGGGTCACAATTTGAAGTTGAAGACTCAGACGAGTCAAAGGGATGTTAGGAAGTATTTCTTCAGTCATAGAGTTGTCAGAAAGTATTTGTTCAGTCATAGAGTTGTCAGAAAGTGGAATAGTCTAGCAAGTGATGTAGTGGAGGCAGGAACCATACATAGCTTTAAGACGAGGTATGATAAAGCTCATGAAGCAGGGAGAGAGAGGACCTAGTAGCGACCAGTGAAGAGGCGGGACCAGGAGCTGAGTCTCGACCCCTGAAACCACAATTAGGTGAGTACAAATAGGTGAGTGTACACACAGAAACAAGGACATACGCATATATATATATATATATGTATATATATATATATATATATATATATATATATATATATATATATATATATATATATATATATATATATATATATATATATATATATATATATATATATATATATAATATAGTGTGTGTAAGTGATCGTGATCACTGTATCCGGGACTACAGGTATTAAGGACTCGGGTTCCCGAAACTCAAACTTGCTGGTTAATTGGGTACCGACTTATACAAACATTCTGTAATGGAGGATCAGGACCATTTTTGATGCAGAAGAGAATCTTTTCATTTTTATTCTTGGCTATTTTTTTTTTTTGGGGGGAGGGGTTCTAATTTTATCTTCCTGTCGACGGTTAACAAGTATTAATTACTGAAGACTTTGGAAAAGGGAGTCCCTGGCTGCCTTCAAGGAGCTGGACAGACGCCAAAAGTCAGTGTCCGATCAGCCGGACTGTGGTTCGCACGTTGGACTACGTGCGGCCAGCAGTAACAACCTGGTTGATCAGGCCCTGATCCACCGCGAGGCCTGATCAAGGGCTGGGCCGCGGGGGCGTTGACCCCCGCGGTAGACTCCAGGTACCTCACAGTACCAAGTTTTCTGGGACTACACTTCGTTACTGAAGTCAATCTACTAAGCTGAAAATATGAAGTCAATCTACTAAGCTGAAAATATAAAGTCAATCTACTAAGCTGAAAATATGAAGTCAATCTACTAAGCTGAAAATATGAATCATCATTTAGCTAAAACTTATTAGCATTTTTGAGGCAAAATTTGTGTTAAGTGATTAATTCTTAAAAAAAAAAAAAATATCGTATGGTAAGGAGGAATTCCCCAGTTCCACCTCGGTATTAATTTAAACTGGAATTTTTTTTTTAAGAACTTTCTGCAAAGCTGGATTCTCTTTGCTATTACACCATGATGGTATTTTAAGATGATTTCTTGTGTTTATGGGGCAAGAATGAAGACATAAATATTCTCCAATTTAGCAAAATTATGACATATTAATCACCATATCTCTGCTTCTGTAATTTCAGATTCAGGGGAGGGGGGGGAGGGGGTTAGCGGTAGCGGCTGCTCACAATTAAAGGACCTGGGTTCGAAACTCATTCGGGTGGAGACATAACAACACAAGAAAGAAGGAACGTGACTAAGAGCTATGAATCGATCCCCTGCAGCCACAATTAGGTGAGTACACTGCAGCAGGCACACTGGCCCATGCTAGGCAAGTCGAACTCACACCCCTTCATGCATCTTTCTGACCTGTGTCTAAAATTTTCACCTCAGCGACACATTGATGAAACGTCTCGTCTTCAGAGCAGGCTTCTTCAGTCGCATACAGAGGCAGCAGTAGTCATGAAATAAAGATGATGTAATCAGTCCTCCAACTTTGGAGAAAAGGTCTTTGAGGTGGTCAGTCCCTCAGCCTGGAGAAGAGTTCAGCTCCGTGGAGCTGAACTCCAGGAGTCTGAGGTAATCAGTCCATGAGGGACTGAATTTCAGTCCCTCAGGGACTGAAACGTTGCCTCGATAAAATGTCGCATTAGTTGCTGGTAAAAAAATTATGATTGTTGATTATTAATATTTTTTAAACCTCTTTTTTTTAACTGGTTATTTTTTAACGATTCCTCCTTTTTTCTCTCTCTAATGATTTTATTACCGAATATTTCGTCTCGTTAGAGGAGTAACTTATCTCTCAGATTATTATTATAATCAAAAGAAGCACTAAACCACAAGGGTTATACAGAATGTTTGTTATGCGGCTGACGTAGATGCTCTCACAGGAAGAGAATAGCCATTAATGTCTTCAATCTCGGGAAATTTTGTCCGTCAACTTATTTAACCCTTCTCTCTCTCTCTCTCTCTCTCTCTCTCTCTTCTCTCTCTCTCTCTCTCACAAAAATATAAATCACGGAAACCTAATTTGATTTTTTTCCACTCGAATATCATGAGGTAATCTCATCGTGCCTCTCTATAACTCATTACATAACTCACTGTTTTAAAATAACTACAGGTTATAATTCAGCGTCCTGAAATAACAACGTTTATAATACAGAATTGAAGACAAAACAAAAATAACTTCCCGCAGAAAATGCCTAGAAAAATACGTCCACGTGACCACACAAGAGACGTCCAACTTTCCATGTTTTTATTTTGGCTGGATCTCTCGGCGTCCCCCGAGGAGATGTCTCAAAGAGAGACTTCAAAACCTCGTGTCTTGTTTGCCGCTTGCAGATGATGTCTACCACAAGCAATTGTTTTGCATGATATCTGCGCCCCGCAGGCCAGGCAGGAGCTCAGGCAGGGAGGGAACAAAGCTGGTGGAGAACTGTCTTGTGTCAGTGGGAGGGAAGGTGGGAGGGACGGTGGGAGGGACGGTGGGAGGGACGGTGGGAGGGAAGGTGGGAGCGATGTAAACGCCGCCTTTCCTTAATACCTGTGTGTGTGTACTCACCTATTTGTGGTTGCAGGGGTCGATACTCAGCTCCTGGCCTCGCCTCTTCACTGACCGCTACTAGGTCCTCTCTCTCCCTGCTCCATGAGCTTTATCATACCTCGTCTTAAAGCTATGTATGGTTCCTGCCTCCACTACATCACTTGCCAGACTATTCCACTTCCTGACAACTATATGACTGAAGAAATACTTCCTAACATCCCTTTGACTCATCTGAGTCTTCAACTTCCAATTGTGACCCCTTGTTTCTGTGTCCCATCTCTGGAACATCCTGTCTCTGTCCACCTTATCTATACCTCGCAGTATTTTGTATATCGTTATCATATCAGCTGTGTGTGTGTGTGTGTGTGTATGTACTCACCTGTTTGTACTCACCTAGTTGTGGTTGCAGGGGTCGATTCATAGCTCCTGGCCCCGCCTCTTCACTGTGTGTGTGTGTGTTCGTAGCTACATTAACTGAGCTATGCTCCTGGTTCCCAGTCTTCAGTAATTTGTTCATGTTATGAATTCATGCATGGTGTATACTGTACCATCTGGTATGGTATATTACAGTATAATAGTATACGGCAGTATAACAGTATACTACAGTATAATAACAGTATACGGCAGTATAACAGTATACTACAGTATAATAACAGTATACGGCAGTATAACAGTATACTACAGTATAGCAGTATACGGCAGTATAACAATATACTACAGTATAATAAGGGAACTACTCCAGCTGGAATTCCTACTCATTTCTGCAAGACTGCAAGCTCCTGAAGAAGTGTTGATTGCAACACGAAAGGCCTAGAGCTATCATTCAATTCGCCCCCCCCCCACCAATGCTGTTACGCAGTAACAGCAGCTTCTGTGAACGATGTTTCTGCCAGACAGAGCTGTGAACGATGTTTCTGCCAGACAGAGCTGTGAACGATGTTTCTGCCAGACAGTTACCGTTGTAATGACTGTCGTAATAAATAACGAATAATTTGTTTTGTTTTGACTCCCCAAGTTGCCTGGGTGAGAGCAGCGAGACATGGCAGAACCAAACTTGCTTCGGGGGAGAAACCCGTCACAGTTTAGTGAGACTCGTCATGAGATGTTGATGGAGGGGGGATGCTGCACTCAGGACGCCGCTGTGCACTGCACTCAGGACGCCGCTGCGCACTGCACTCAGGACGCCGCTGCGCACTGCACTCAGGACGCCGCTGTGCACTGCACTCAGGACGCCGCTGTGCACTGCACTCAGGACGCCGCTGTGCACTGCACTCAGGACGCCGCTGTGCACTGCACTCAGGACGCCGCTGCGCACTGCACTCAGGACGCCGCTGTGCACTGCACTCAGGACGCCGCTGTGCACTGCACTCAGGACGCCGCTGTGCACTGCACTCAGGACGCCGCTGCGCACTGCACTCAGGACGCCGCTGTGCACTGCACTCAGGACGCCGCTGCGCACTGCACTCAGGACGCCGCTGCGCACTGCACTCAGGACGCCGCTGCGCACTGCGTAGAGTGAATGTTGTTAAAAGACTCTTCGTGGCAACAGAGTGCCCTGAGAGAGTGCAAGTGGAAGGGATGGATTAAGAACGTACGTTTACTAATGCTCAGACGTTCCGTAGTAATGATTAAACGTTCAGTGGTGAACGTTGTTATGCTCAAACGTTGAGTTATGTTCAAGCGTACGTTCTGTGATGCAAAGACGTTCAGTGTGGTTGTCTTATCAACCACGACAATACAACACAGTGTAGTTGTGTTAACAGCCACTACAATACAACACAGTGTAGTTGTGTTAACAGCCACTACAATACAACACAGTGTAGTTGTGTTAACAACCACTACAATACAACACAGCGTGGTTGTGTTAACAACCACTACAATACAACACAGCGTGGTTGTCGTAACAGCCACTACAATACAACACAGCGTGGTTGTCGTAACAGCCACTACAATACAACACAGCGTGGTTGTCGTAACAGCCACTACAATACAACACAGCGTGGTTGTCGTAACAGCTACACCAACAACATAGTTAACTGTTATTTAGTTTAAAATTAATGCCATCATGGCGGGTCAGGCGAGCGTGAGCGAACATAAAAAAATCCCTGAATTGTTTCGTATTTAGCGATTTTTTTCCACTGTTAGGAAACGAGAGAACTTTTATATGCATGGAAATATTTGCATATAAATGGAACTGTAACTGTAAGTTAAGAAAATCCAAGCTGAGAAAATATTGATGAACCCGTACTCCAAAAAAAAAAAAGAATGGGGGGAAGCGTAATGTTGAGGAATTGTGTTGTGTGTTGATGTATGTTCGCATCTTCAACGTCTTCTATTGCCTTTCCCTCTTGTGTAATTATTCTTGCGTCTGGTGTCTTCCCCGTTACACTCACGAGCGGTGGAGATTAAGAGTGAGGTGTTGCGTGGTGTTGGGGATCCAGTGTTGCAGTGGTAAATGATCCTTGTGTTCGTTGCTTATGTGTGTGTGAAGGAGTGGAAGGTACCCGAGGGAAGGAGAGAGAGAGAGAATGAGAGTGAGAGTGAGAGTGAGAGACCACTATAGCACTACTCCTGTTCTTTGCTCTTCAATATTTTTCCTTATTCAGTTGTGACTCTGACAATGGTCCAGGGCGGATCGAAACATCGCCACAAGTTTCGTGTCCTAAGCACGGGCTCTCCATCAGTTGTTCCAGCCTCGGTATTGTCATTGTTATTGTTCACTTGAACACTAGCCAGCTAGCTGAGCTTCTACCTCCGTTTCCTAGCAGTTGTAACATACCCAATACCTCGGCTGCGTCAGGGTACGCAGGTACGCAGACAACTTTTTCAAGCTTGATTTAGATTTTGTCTAATTTTTTTTTGTGTGTTAAATGTTGGATCAATGAAACTTTTCGTGTTGGGTAAATGATGGGAGCGCGTGCAGTGGGCCTCGCTTAATGGTGCCTTCTGCAATACTAACATCTGAGTGTGATTAAAACGCAATTACCGGCACACGATAATTAGGTCTCGTTTGTGTAATTGAGAGAAGGGAGGGAGGGAGGGAGAGATAGACAGAAGGACAGGTGGAAATTAGAAGTGAGGGACAGTGGGTGGGACGGGAAAAAGGAGAACTAGGAGGCATAGGACGGAGAGAGAGTGGGAAAGGGAGGAAAAATGAAGGAACAGACGGGGATAAAGATGGGACAACGGAGAGGAGAGTAAAGAGACAGAAGAGAGGATGATTGTGTTTGACGTAGGCGAAACGTTTCAAAAATATACCCAACTGTAGCACATGTGTCTTAATGATCAACTTGTCGGTATTTATACTATTATCAACATAACTGTCAAACACAGCAGCACGACAGTATCTTGGTGCAGACGACACTTCCAGAACGACAGTATCTTGGTGCAGACGACACTTCCAGAACGACAGTATCTTGGTGCAGACGACACTTCCAGAACGACAGTATCTTGGTGCAGACGACACTTCCAGAACGACAGTATCTTGGTGCAGACGACACTTCCACAACGACAGTATGTTGGTGCAGACGACACTTCCACAACGACAGTATGTTGGTGCAGACGACACTTCCACAACGACAGTATGTTGGTGCAGACGACACTTCCACAACGACAGTATGTTGGTGCAGACGACACTTCCACAACGACAGTATGTTGGTGCAGACGACACTTCCACAACGACAGTATGTTGGTGCAGACGACACTTCCACAACGACAGTATGTTGGTGCAGACGACACTTCCACAGCCTCATCACTCAGCTGTCATAAGGGACATGGTCATCAATCGAGTATATAAACTAAAGCAAAGTCCCCGGACCCTGACGAACTGTTTTCTAAGGATGTTTAAAGAGTGCAAGTTAGAACTTAGATGCTAACGAGCGTGTTTAATGCGTCTTTCCAAACTAGTGTTGTGTCAGAGATGAGGAAGATGGCTAATGTAATTCCCATATTTAAGTCAGGGGATCAATCCATTCCATCACATTGCCACTCATTAAACTTGGCGTCAATAGTAGGCAGATTATTAGAATCAATCATAGCCGATATTATTAGAAGCCATTTTAATGAGTATAATCTGATTAATGAGACTTAGCATGGATTCACGAGAGGTCGTTCCTGCCTGACATATTTGCTGACATTCTTTAATAAAGCATTTGAGGCAGTGGACAACGATAAAGAATATGATGTCGTTTATTTGGTTTTCGGTCAGGCCTTCGATAGAGTACCTCACACAAGACTGTGAAAAAAAGTGGCGGCTCATGGTATAGGAGGTAAAGTTCTAACATGAATCAAGGAATGGCTGACCAATAGGAAACAAAGAGTTTGTGTTAATGGGAATAAGTCTGAATGGGGACCAGTCACTAGTGGCATTCCATAAGGATCAATTTTCTGTCCATTGTTGTTCATAATTCACATTAATGAAATGGACGAAGGTATAACGAGTGACAGGAGTAAATTCAGTGATGACAAAAATAGGCCGAATAATTGATTCTGAAGACACTAATGATCTTCAGGAGGATTTGGACAAATATCAATATCTGAAAAGTGGCAGACGCAGTTCACTGTGGACGAGTCCTTGGGAACGAAAATAACCCACACAGTTATAAACTAGGAGACGTAGAGTTTGATCATACAGAATGTGAAAAAGACTCGGGAGTCATGGTACGCAGATATCTGAAGCCAAGACAACAGTGCATAAGTGTGCTTAATAAAGCTAACAGATTCCTTGTATTTATATCAAGAAGTATAAGTAACAAGAGTCCTACAGTTATTTTACAACTATATACATCGCTAGTAAGGTCTCTAGATTTTGCAGCTCAGTTTTGGTTGTCATACTTCAGAATGGATATAAATGCACTGTAGAACATTGAGTCTAGGTTCATGTGTTGTATGACCTGGAGGTTCTTGAGTATGGCGTCGAGCTTCTTGTGTATGGGTCGAGGTTCTTGTGTATGGGTCGAGGTTCTTGTGTATGGGTCGAGGTTCTTGTGTATGGGTCGAGGTTCTTGTGTATGGGTCGAGGTTCTTGTGTATGGGTCGAGGTTCTTGTGTATGGGTCGAGGTTCTTGTGTATGGGTCGAGGTTCTTGTGTATGGGTCGAGGTTCTTGTGTATGGGTCGAGGTTCTTGTGTATCTCGTCAAGGTCTTAGTCAGGTTTCGTACGCTTAGCGACTATCGCAATGTACTGGATTTCTGAAAGATGGACACAGTATCTGGGATGGTACAAGAGGGTAATATGTATCTCCGAGGACACAGTGTTTGGGACGGTATCTGTAAGTAACATGTAACACTTGGAGTTTGTCAAAGTGACACATAAACATGTCTCTTAAGTGGCGTCAATCTTCATGGGATACATAACCCAATCTCTCTCATATTCACAGGATACATACACTGAGTGGTGCTGTTTATTCGTCGTATATAAGATGGGATTTTACATTAATACTTATTTTAGGGATTAAAATATTTTTAGTGGTAAAAAGGTGACTTTGAGCCTTAATGACTAGTGTAATAGATAGGCTTCAAACCCTATTAACAAACTAGCCATTTTCTACGCACTGGGAAAAAAACTGTGTTGGGAGAAACGTTGTCAAATATGGAGGGTTGGTGTTAGTCATATCCTGACCCTCCATCTGCAGCATTTGGTCTCAGGACCCACCAATTAAGCTATTGGTCCCATGACCCACCATTTGGAATATTTGCTCATAAGACCGAGGCCTCTCCCTGGCTGCTCCACCCCCTTAAAAAATCATGATAAACATAAATAGTTTGACAATTATTTCAAAATATAACAACACTAGTGCAAATACTGGCCCAATTAACCAGGTTAAACTGGCTAAAATAAAATATAATATAATAAAATGCAATAAAATACAATAAAGAAAAATAAAACAGAGAAACGAAATGGAGGGAAGCGGAATGAGAGAGAAAGAAGAAAGAGGGGAATTACAGCAATTAATAATTATTAATTATTTTTATTACACTCAGGCACAAACGCTGAACCCGGAGAGTCGCACATCTCCTGTGACGCAATCAGTTTGAATCCAGTTCCTTGAATCAAGAGCCCATCGTTGGAAACAATCCCATCAATAGAACAATCCCATCAATTGTGAGAATTCTACTCGTCACTATCCAATCGTCTCTGTTCATTCGTCTGTTTCTTCATCAGTCTATCAGTTTATCCGTTCCTTATTCCGTTCCATTGTCCTTCCCTGTATCAGTTCGTTATTCCGTTCCATTGTCCTTCCCTGTATCAGTTCGTTATTCCGTTCCATTGTCCTTCCCTGTATCAGTTCGTTATTCCGTTCCATTGTCCTTCCCTGTATCAGTTCATTATTCCGTTCCATTGTCCTTCCCTGTATCAGTTCATTATTCCGTTCCATTGTCCTTCCCTGTATCAGTTCATTATTCCGTTCCATTGTCCTTCCCTGTATCAGTTCATTATTCCGTTCCATTGTCCTTCCCTGTATCAGTTCATTATTCCGTTCCATTGTCCTTCCCTGTATCAGTTCATTATTCCGTTCCATTGTCCTTCCCTGTATCAGTTCGTTATTCCGTTCCTCCATCTTTCTTTCCAACCGTTCCTTGTTACGTCCATCTGTGTTTCGTTTCAACCGTTCCTTGTGATCAAGTCCATCAGATATCCCAATAATGGACCTGTTGATCTAGCTCAGCCTACATAACAGGTATTAACTGGGAGATTCTAAAGACTTGATTAACTGCAGGAGATGGTGTGTGTGTGACCACATCCTGTCGGAGGAGGAGGAAGAAGAGGAGCAGAAGGAAGAGGAAGAGAAGGATGAAGAGGAGGATGAAGAGGAGGAGCAGGAGCAGGAAGAGAGGAGGAGTGTATAGACTTCCTGTAGTCATGTTTTTCTGTTAGAGATTACTTGCATTTCGTGGTCCTGCTCTTCTGTTTGAGGTTACAGGCTCCTCGCGGTACTGCACTTCCGTTTAAGGTTACAGGCATCTTGCGGCGCAGCTCTTCTGTTTGCGATTATAGGATGTTGGTTGTTCCTGAGCTGTGAATAAATGAGAAGTCAAAGATAAACTGGTGACTGACTGTCAGTTCAGTCGGTTGTCATTGCCTTCCTTTTGCAATGAAAGGAAAAGACCTGAGTAATGCTGAGTCTCCTACTTTTCTTCAGAAGTCTGCTCCTAGGATGGGCCATACGCGATCATTCCGAAGAGGAACTTGAGCGTATCCGGGTCTGCGTCTTGTAATCTTTCTCGAAATCCGTGTTTTTCAACAGAGAATGTTTTAGTATCATTACTGCAATGCTTTCCTATTTCACGACGACACGCGAGAGCTAGTTAGTAGCTCAGCCTGAGCGGCTAGTTTACTGTGCACCCCATGTTCATCCTGTGAGTGGCAGCGCAAAAAAACAAAAACAAAAATATTACAGAAGTTACAATGAGGATTTGCTAGATCCACTGAGCATTGTTACATCGCTAGAAAGAAATATTAGTCATTTCATATTTTACAATTACCTCATATAGCTGATGTACACAATGCGGTATGGAGCACAAACTAAAAAAAAAAAAGATATCTTATTACCAGTAAATTTTTTTTTTTGGCTATAACGGGTAGCAATCTCTATAAAAAACAGTTCATTCATCTAATCGATGCAAAATGTGGATACAGCCTCAAGGTTTTAGATATCTAATCATCAACAATGAAATGTTTTGCCATATCACGTATGGTTTGTTGAATGTCAGGACACTCTAAGATGTCATGCTTTTTGCAAGAGTTCTGTGGTCGTCGGAGATGAACTTTGCCGTGAGGGATGCGGGTGGTAACCAGCATCACCTTCTTCCTGAAACTCAGTTCTTCTTTCAGAACGGGATAACATTACGAGATCAGTCTCCTTCAGCCTTGTGTGAGGTCCCTCAACTGCTTCTACCGTCTATACACATCCCCACGAAGGTCCTTCAGGGGGAAACACGTTCTTCCAGAGACGTCTTCATCTACATATCACTGCCAGTACCTGTTCAGTTGCTCTATGTCTTCATTGTTTGACTTTCTTCATATAGCGTTGTCGTAACACGTTCGAAACACTACAACGCAAATCCCATCGTATTTCAGTTCACTGACGACAAGGTCACCATCAAGGAAAATAGTCAGTTCTTTCACAACAGTAAGGGCGGTCGCTTGGCACCAGTCACTTGTTCACAGGACAGGCGGCAAGTCTGTCTTTCAGCGCCTGATCACTAGCTCAGCTGAGGTTCAACTGAAACCTTCGGAGGCAACTGTGGTGCCATTTACCATGCCTTTCTAGTAGTTTGTCACTATTCAAAGTATCTTGAGGCTCAACTAACAACTCGCTGCTACCAACAGCATGATAGGTCTGGACGGCATCGGTGGGTCTGGGTACCTCGTACCTCGTCAATTTTATTGGCAGATGACAGTTAAAATGCATAAAATGTAACAATAAAGTAATAAATTTCATGGGTCAAATAAGCATGCAATACAAGGCTTCCTTGGAAGTGATTTACCAGACTTGAGAACATTTAGCTAGGGAGATTTTTATTGTTCCTTGGCTTCCCTTTCCTCCTAGCCTCCGTCTTCCATGTTTGCAGAACTGGAAGGAAGATAGTAATGAAACTCCACTCTGGGCCCATTTCTGAAGACGGAATAACATTTTATTATTTTATACCATTATTTAGATATTCACGTCCAGTCAAAGATGAACGGTCAATTATCAAAGACCCAAAATGGTCCTAGACCAGGCTTGTCTGGTGTCTGCCTTGTCAACCAGAATCATTATGAGTGGCGTCCATCGTCCATTCTGTTAGTGGGATGGATTGTGAAGGACCTGCTTAGTATGGGCCAACAGGCCTGCTGCAGTGTTCCTCCTTTCTTATGTTCTTATAGTCTCCTTACACCAGTTGGTGTAGGGTGGTGGTGTGAGTTAGTAGTGTGGGCCGAGCTGGTGTTTGCTAGGGGTGTGGGTTAGTAGTGTGGGCTGGTCCGGCACGCCGTGCTGAACCCTCCAGGTTAGAACACAACGTTATGTGCTGGGCTGCCGCCACACGGGTCTCAAACCCTCCATGGACAATGCGGAAGAGCAAGACCGCGAGACACAAGTAACCTCTAACAGCAGAGCAAGAACTCAAGAACCCCTATATTCTCCTCTTCCTTCTGTTACTCTTCTTCCTTCTCATCTGACTGGAGGTGGTCACACACGCACCATCTCCTGCAGTTAATCAGGTTTTCAGAATCTCCCAATTAATGTTATGTAGGCCTGAACTAAATCAACAGGTCTATTATATTGCTGTTAGTTCTACCCAGCAGTCGAATCTTAGTTCCAACCATTGTATTCTTAAGATTAGCGTGTGTTGCAGCTGTGTTTCTGTGCATCTATGTGTTCGTTTATTCGTTTGGTATTTTTGGTAAGTGGGTCCAGGAGCTGAAAGAGGACCGGAAGCGACTTCTAAAGAAGGTCGAGGAAGCGTGCTTGGCCTTTGGATAGTTTGCCCGGAAGCTGTGGCGATTACCTGAGATGGGAATGATTTTAAGTTGAGAAAATTATACTTCATTATTACGGCTCCCTGCAAGCCAGGAAAGCCTTTGGTGGGCTCCACAGACCTCGCCTCTTCTGGGTATCATTCTTAAAGGGTAAAAAGCCAGATAGGATATTAAAGATCTGGAGGTCCTCTTGAGGAATGTGAAGAAATCTTGCCAGGAGATTTCTTCAGCCTCCCAACTAATGTAGGATCTCCTGCTGGCTGTGACGGTGATAGGAGTGTTTTACAAGAAGACACTCCGTGGCATCTTCAGGATTCAGTAGCCAAGAATACTACTTCCCAGCACCAGTAACCCAGTGGTGACACCGTGTGTAGTGTTGGTACACAGCCCCTCCCCAACACTGTAACCCTCCATAACACTATGGCCCTTCCCGACACTATGGCTCTTTCCGACACTATGGCCCTTCCCAACACTATGGCTCTTTCCGACACTATGGCCCTTCCCGACACTATGGCCCTTTCCGACACTATGGCCCTTTCCGACACTATGGCCCTTTCCGACACTATGGCCCTTCCCGACACTATGGCCCTTCCCGGCACTATGGCCCTTCCCGACACTATGGCCCTTCCCGACACTATGGCCTTTCCCGACACTATGGCCCACCCCAACACTATGGCCCATCATAACACTATGGCCCTTCCCAAAACTGTGGCCCTTCCCAACACAATGGCCCTCCCCAACACTGTGGCCCTCCCCAACACTATGGCCCTTCCCAACACTATGGCCCTCCCCAACACTATGGCTCTCCCCAACACTATGGCCCTCCCAACACTATGGCCCTCCCCAACACTGTGGCCCTCCCCAACACTATGGCCCTCCCCAACACCCTGACCCTCCCCAACACCCTGACTCTCTCCATCACCCTGACCCTCTCCACCATGGCTCTCACTCACTCGCCTGAAGAGGAGGGGAAGGCCAAGTGTACTTCGTCCTCCCCGTCCTCTTTAAAGAGAAGGAATAAAATATGTTTCACTTCTTATCTGCCACTTATGAAGAGGTAAGTAATATCTGTCGTGGATCCAACACGACCACGGGAAGAAGTAAGAGAAATTTCTATTGTTCTTTCTCCATCAGAGAGAAAGAGAAAGGAACTGTGTTTCCTCTTTCTCTTACCAGAAGAGAAAACGCAAAAAAAAAAAAAAATTTCTTTTCCCCCGAGAATTACAGGAAGAATTCAGAACCTCCGCATTTTCAGAATTCAGCAGAGTGGGTTTAGAGCATTCCATGGCAGCTGGTCCAGTCCAAGAGGAAATGATGGAGTGGTCGATGTCGCCCTAACCAACACCTTTAGAGCGGAAGAGGAAGGAAGATAATCAATTGTTTTTTGCCCTTTTCTCTTCCGTTACCCGTAGAGAAAAGGGAAAAAAACAATTGATTTTCTTCCTCATGAGAGTCAGTGGAAAAGGGAAAAAAAATCTTTTTCGTGCCTCTTCCGCCTAGAAAGAAGTGAGAGAAGAGAGAGAGAGAGAGAGAGAGAGAGAGAGAGAGAGAGAGAGAGAGAGAGAGAGAGAGAGAGAGAGAGAGAGAGAGAGAGAGAGAGAGAGACAGAGAGAGAGAGAGAAGGTTGACTTGCTTTCCCCGGCACCATCAGAGCGGAAGAGAAAGTAGATGTGTTTGTCTTCTCCCATGAAAAAAAAAATAGAAGAGGCAAAAATCTGTTCCCTTTCCCGAGCGTCGCCATAGCGGTCGGCGACGCGATATTGGCTGTTACCTTTCACGAGTGCCGTAGCAATTTGCGGTTGAACCAGTCCTAAAAGTGGCCAGTCCATTGTCGTCTCCACAAGGGTTGTGGGCTGGTGGTGAGGGCTGATGGTGTTGGGTGTGGGCTTGGGGATGTGGGCTTGGGGGTGTGGGCTGGGTGTGTGGGCTGGTGGTGTGGGCTAATAGTGTGGTCTAGTAGTGTGGGCTGGTGGTGTGGGCTGGTAGTGTGGGCTGGTGGTGTGGGCTAGTAGTGTGGGCTAGTAGTGTGGGCTAGTGGTGTTGGCTGGTAGTATGGGCTGGTGGTGTGGGCTGGTGGTGTGGGCTGGTGGTGTGGGCTAGTAGTGTGGGCTAGTAGTGTGGGCTAGTAGTGTGGGCTAGGAGTGTGGGCTAGTAGTGTGGGCTAATAGTGTGGGCTAGTAGTGTGGGCTAGGAGTGTGGGTTAGTAGTGTGGGTTAGTAGTGTGGGCTAGTAGTGTGGGCTAGTAGTGTGGGCTAGGAGTGTGGGTTAGTAGTGTGGGCTAGTAGTGTGGGCTGGTGGTGTGGGCTGGTGGTGTGTCCTAGTAGTGTGGGCTAGTAGTATGGGCTAGTAGTGTGGGCTAGTAGTGTGGGCTAGTAGTGTGGGCTAGGAGTGTGGGCTAGTAGTGTGGGCTAGTAGTGTGGGCTGGTGGTGTGGGCTGGTGGTGTGTCCTAGTAGTGTGGGCTAGTAGTGAGGGTTAGTAGTGTGGGCTAGTAGTGTGGGCTAGGAGTGTGGGCTAGTAGTGTGGGCTAGTAGTGTGGGCTGGTGGTTTGGGCTGGTGGTGTGGGCTGGTGGTGTGGGCTGGTGGTGTGGGCTAGTAGTGTGGGCTGATGGTGTGGGCTAGTAGTGTGGGCTAGTAGTGTGGGCTAGTGGTGTGGGCTGGTGGTGTGTCCTAGTAGTGTGGGCTAGTAGTGTGGGCTAGTAGTGTGGGCTAGTAGTGTGGGCTAGGAGTGTGGGCTAGTAGTGTGGGCTAGTAGTGTAGGATAGTAGTGTGGGCTGGTGGTGTGGGCTAGTAGTGTAGGATAGTAGTGTGGGCTGGTGGTGTGGGCTAGTAGTGTAGGATAGTAGTGTGGGCTAGTAGTGTGGGCTAGTAGTGTAGGATAGTAGTGTGGGCTAGTAGTGTGGGCTAGTAGTGTAGGATAGTAGTGTGGGCTGGTGGTGTGGGCTAGTAGTGTAGGATAGTAGTGTGGGCTGGTGGTGTGTCCTAGTAGTGTGGGCTAGTAGTGTGGGCTAGTAGTGTGGGCTAGTAGTGTGGGCTAGGAGTGTGGGCTAGTAGTGTGGGCTAGTAGTGTGGGCTGGTGGTGTGGGCTGGTGGTGTGTCCTAGTAGTGTGGGCTAGTAGTGTAGGATAGTAGTGTGGGCTGGTGGTGTGGGCTAGTAGTGTGGGCTAGTAGTGTGGGCTAGTAGTGTGGGCACAGGAAGGGGTTACTTACTAAAAGTTTAAAAGAGTTATTCTTGTCAACTTCTGAATGATTGAGCTGACATGTCCGTCTGAATGTTCGCAAATTTTATTTATTACGCCTTCAACAGTGGTGGTGTTGGTGGTGGTGTTGGTGGTGTGTTGGTAGTGGTGGTGGTGGTGTGTTGGTGGTGGTGGTGGTGTGTTGGTGGTGGTGGTGGTGTGTTGGTGGTGGTGGTGGTGTGTTGGTGGTGTGTTGGTGGTGGTGTGTTGGTGGTGTGTTGGTGGTGGTGGTGGTGGTGTGTTGGTGGTGGTGGTGGTGTGTTGGTGGTGGTGGTGGTGTGTTGGTGGTGTGTTGGTGGTGGTGTGTTGGTGGTGTGTTGGTGGTGGTGGTGGTGGTGTGTGGTGGTGGTGGTGGTGGTGTGTTGGTGGTGGTGGTGGTGTGTTGGTGGTGGTGGTGGTGTGTTGGTGGTGTGTGGTGGTGGTGTGTTGGTGGTGTGTTGGTGGTGGTGGTGGTGGTGTGTTGGTGGTGGTGGTGGTGGTGTGTTGGTGGTGGTGGTGGTGTGTTGGTGGTGGTGGTGGTGTGTTGGTGGTGTGTTGGTGGTGGTGTGTTGGTGGTGTGTTGGTGGTGGTGGTGGTGGTGTGTTGGTGGTGGTGGTGGTGGTGTGTAGGTGGTGGTGGTGGTGTGTGGTGGTGGTGGTGGTGTGTTGGTGGTGTGTTGGTGGTGGTGTGTTGGTGGTGTGTTGGTGGTGGTGGTGGTGGTGTGTTGGTGGTGGTGGTGGTGGTGTGTTGGTGGTGGTGGTGGTGTGTGTGGTGGTGGTGGTGTGTTGGTGGTGTGTTGGTGGTGGTGTGTTGGTGGTGTGTTGGTGGTGGTGGTGGTGGTGTGTTGGTGGTGGTGGTGGTGGTGTGTTGGTGGTGGTGGTGGTGTGTTGGTGGTGGTGGTGGTGTGTTGGTGGTGGTGGTGGTGTGTTGGTGGTGGTGGTGTGTTGGTGGTGGTGGTGGTGGTGGTGTGTTGGTGGTGGTAGTGTTGGTGTGTTGGTGGTGTGTTGGTGGTTGTGGTGGTGGTAATGGTGGCGGTTGTCAAAGCTGCTGTCAATGTGGCCGCTAAGGCGACCGTCAAGGCGACCGTCAAGGCGGCCGTCAAGGCGACCGTCAAGGCGACCGTCAAGGCGACCGCCAAGGCGACCGCCAAGGCGACCGTCAAGGCGACCGTCAAGGCGACCGTCAAGGCGACCGTCAAGGCGACTACCAAGGCGACCGTCAAGGCGACCGTCAAGGCGACCGTCAAGGCGACCGTCAAGGCGACCGTCAAATCGACCGTCAAGGCGACCGTCAAGGCGACCGTCAAGGCGACCGTCAAATCGACCGTCAAGGCGACCGTCAAGGCGACCGTCAAGGCGGCCGTCAAGGCGACCGTCAAGGCGGTCACCGCTCACATGTAGATTCATCAAGACACAATATACCAACACGAATGTTGAATATCTTAAATTAAATTTTTATTTTAATTTTCATGTCATAATGATTATTTTTTTATGTTGCAATCATGAATGTATGAGTCAATATATAAGAATACAAGATGACTTCTGGTTTAAATTCCTCTTATCATCGAGAGAAAGGACGCCATTTATAATTTCAAATCGAGATACTTTTAAATAAAAGTATTAACGTTTCTCTATTTCTCTTGCTTTCGGGGGTAAAACTTTTAGGAGTTCTGGTTAGCAGTAAACTTAAGCCAAGACAACAGTGCATAAGTCTCTTCAATATAGCTAATAGAATTCCTGAATTCTAGAGGTCGAGGTATAAATAGAGGTATAAATAATAGTATTCGTCTTATACGTCAACTTTTTACATGTTTGGTAAGGCCTCATTAAGATTATGGTGTTGCGGTTCTGGTCACCGTAATATAGAACTGGCAATAAATGGGCTGGAAAACAGACAGAAAGAATGACGAGGTTGATCAAAAATGTTTGCCTAGAGGACAGACTGATGGCACTGACTCTGCACTCTCTGGACAGACTGATGGCACTGACTCTGCACTCTCTGGATAGACTGATGGCACTGACTCTGCACTCTCTGGACAGACTGAGGGCACTGACTCTGCACTCTCTGGACAGACTGATGGCACTGACTCTGCACTCTCTGGATAGACTAATGGCACTGACTCTGCACTCTCTGGACAGACTGAGGGTACTGACTCTGCACTCTCTGGACAGACTGAGTGCACTGACTCTGCACTCTCTGGACAGACTGAGGGCACTGACTCGGCACTCTCTGGACAGACTGAGGGCACTGACTCTGCACTCTCTGGACAGGCGTGGAATTAGAGAATATATGACTAATGTGTCAGTACTGTATACCATTATTATAGTCACACTGTCAGATAATGCAAAACATTGGTATCTTGGTACAGAGGATTTCGACATCTTTATTGCCTCTCCACTAGTACAAAATGAGTAATGTTGGATTTGAGAGGGACCTACTCAGTTAGCTTGCTACATTGTCTCTTAGTTATTGCGTTCTTACTTCTACTAGTGGGCCCCGTCTCTTTCGTTGTCTTCAAGTTTTCTCTCCGTCTCACCTTTGACAGTATACAAGTCTCCACTCTGCTGCTCCAGCTTCACGGTGTTTCTCTCTCTCTCTCTCCTCAGTCTTTTACGCCAGCACCTCAGTGCAGAAGTTGATTGATTAATTTTCATTGCTATATTCATCTTGTATATTAGTCATTAACCTGGGCAGATGCTTCAAGTGATGAATCATGTTATTGCATATTTTTCCTAATCTTCGTTTCTTTAATTTTTATTCCTGTCTCTTTAGTGGTTTTCTTGCTAAATCGTTCATTTGTGCACAAATTTTTAGGGTTTATTCGAGAGGTGTTGATTATTTTTAGCGACCGGCAAGGTGAGTATACTGCTTGCAGCTTTTTATAACCTGGTCTGAGGGTTAATGACGACACACACACACTAGACTAGGAGCCGTGAATCGACCCCTGCAACCACAAATAGGTGAGTACACACATGCAAGGTACGTAGTATATTGATTGTTCTCTATGAATTGCGAAAGATAAAAAAAACATTATATTTGTTGAACTTTGCAGTATATGATTGTGGCGTGAAGCATTTAACTTTCTGGTGGGAAATAAACACTAGCTAGAAGTACGACTCTGTTTACCTCAATGAAACTTAACTTATTTACTGCACCTGACCTCCAGTATCTTTCAACACAAAACCTCCTGTACCTGACCTCCAGTACATCCCGACAAAGTAATAGGGAAGCCATAGGTGGGTTTTCTCCAGTTTCACGCTACGTTTCCATTCTTTGAACGTAGATTGTGCCAAACCCCACAGATCGTTTCCTTAAAAAAAATCTTCATATTTCTGCCTTCCTGTTGTTTCATGTTTTCTTGCTAATCCCAGGGATTAAACACAGGGATTTATCCCGCGGACTTATGCCTGTAATCCCGCTAGTGTGTAGGGCTTCTCGCGGTGAGGTATATTGATCCGATGTGAATATTTCACTCTGTCTGCAGCTTCACTATTCTGATACCCCGTCAGAGCTCATTAACCTTCTCATTAAAGTTTGACCAGTAAAGGGATTGAATTCCAAGGCTGAACAGTGGGCTTAACCCTCTCTCATATACGGTCTGTTTACCAGATGATACGACAAATTCGACTTTCTATTTGGTTGCAAGTCGGTTATGGAGTAATCAGAATCAAATCAAAGGAAGTACGAGAAATAACGATATGTTTTTAACGATAAACAAGACACATGGGCAACACTGGGTCATCTTTAATCCCGAAACGTCTCGCCTGAGCCACAGGCTTCTTCAGTCGAATACAGGCGAATATATCTCTGGAGAAATTAGAAGAGGTATTAACGTGATCAGGGGGAAGCGGATGTCATAACAGGTGAGGGAAGTGGATGTCATAGCAGGTGAGGGAAGTGGATGTCATAGCAGGTGAGGGAAGTGGATGTCATAGCAGGTGAGGGAGGTGGATGTCATAGCAGGTGAGGGAGGTGGATGTCATAGCAGGTGAGGGAAGTGGATGTCATAGCAGGTGAGGGAAGTGGATGTCATAGCAGGTGAGGGAGGTGGATGTCATAGCAGGTGAGGGAAGTGGATGTCATAGCAGGTGAGGGAGGTGGATGTCATAGCAGGTGAGGGAAGTGGATGTCATAGCAGGTGAGGGAAGTGGATGTCATAGCAGGTGAGGGAGGTGGATGTCATAGCAGGTGAGGGAGGTGGATGTCATAGCAGGTGAGGGAAGTGGATGTCATAGCAGGTGAGGGAAGTGGATGTCATAGCAGGTGAGGGAGGTGGATGTCATAGCAGGTGAGGGAAGTGGATGTCATAGCAGGTGAGGGAGGTGGATGTCATAGCAGGTGAGGGAAGTGGATGTCATAGCAGGTGAGGGAAGTGGATGTCATAACAGGTGAGGGAAGTGGATGTCATAGAAGGTGAGGGAAGTGGATGTCATAGCAGGTGAGGGAGGTGGATGTCATAGAAGGTGAGGGAAGTGGATGTCATAGCAGGTGAGGGAGGTGGATGTCATAGCAGGTGAAGGAAGTGGATGTCATAGCAGGTGAGGGAAGTGGATGTCATAGCAGGTGAGGGAGGTGGATGTCATAGCAGGTGAGGGAAGTGGATGTCATAGCAGGTGAGGGAAGTGGATGTCATAGCAGGTGAGGGACGTGGATGTCATAGCAGGTGAGGGAAGTGGATGTCATAGCAGGTGAGGGATGTGGATGTCATAGCAGGTGAGGGACGTGGATGTCATAGCAGGTGAGGGAAGTGGATGTCATAGCAGGTGAGGGGTTTGGATGTCATAGCAGGTGAGGAAAGTGGATGTCATAGCAGGTGAGGAAAGTGGATGTCATAGCAGGTGAGGGAAGTGGATGTCATAGCAGGTGAGGAAAGTGGATGTCATAGCAGGTGAGGGAAGTGGATGTCATAGCAGGTGAGGGAAGTGGATGTCATAGCAGGTGAGAAAAGTGGATGTCATATAAGGTGAGGGAAGTGGATGTCATAGCAGGTGAGGGAAGTGGATGTCATAGCAGGTGAGGGAAGTGGATGTCATAGCAGGTGAGGGAAGTGGATGTCATAGCAGGTGAGGAAAGTGGATGTCATATAAGGTGAGGGAAGTGGATGTCATAGAAGGTGAGGGAAGTGGATGTCATAGCTGGTGAGGGAAGTGGATGTCATAGCAGGTGAGGGAAGTGGATGTCATAGCAGGTGAGGGAAGAGGATGTCATAGCAGGTGAGGGAAGTGGATGTCATAGCAGGTGAGGGAAGTGGATGTCATAGCAGGTGAGGGAAGTGGATGTCATAGAAGGTGAGGGAAGTGGATGTCATAGCAGGTGAGGAAAGTGGATGTCATAGCAGGTGAGGGAAGTGGATGTCATAGCAGGTGAGGGAAGTGGATGTCATAGCAGGTGAGGGAAGTGAATGTCATAGCAGGTGAGGGAAGTGGATGTCATAGCAGGTGAGGGAAGTGGATGTCATAGCAGGTGAGGAAAGTGGATGTCATAGCAGGTGAGGGAAGTAGATGTCATAGCAGGTGAGGGAAGTGGATGTCATAGCAGGTGAGGGAAGTGGATGTCATAGAAGGTGAGGGAAGTGGATGTCATAGCAGGTGAGGGAAGTCGATGTCATAGAAGGTGATGAAAGTGGATGTCATAGCAGGTGAGGGAAGTAGATGTCATAGAAGGTGAGGGAAGTAGATGTCATAGCAGGTGAGGGAAGTGGATGTCATAGCAGGTGAGGGAAGTGGATGTCATAGAAGGTGAGGGAAGTGGATGTCATAGAAGGTGAGGGAAGTGGATGTCATAGCAGGTGAGGAAAGTGGATGTCATAGCAGGTGAGGGAAGTGGATGTCATAGCAGGTGAGGGAAGTGGATGTCATAGCAGGTGAGGGAAGTGGATGTCATAGCAGGTGAGGGAAGTGGATGTCATAGCAGGTGAGGGAAGTGGATGTCATAGCAGGTGAGGGAAGTGGATGTCATAGCAGGTGAGGGAAGTGGATGTCATAGCTGGTGAGGGAAGTGGATGTCATAGCAGGTGAGGGAAGTGGATGTCATAGCAGGTGAGGGAAGAGGATGTCATAGCAGGTGAGGGAAGTGGATGTCATAGCAGGTGAGGGAAGTGGATGTCATAGCAGGTGAGGGAAGTGGATGTCATAGCAGGTGGGGAAGTGGATGTCATAGCAGGTGAGGGAAGTGGATGTCATAGCAGGTGAGGGAAGTGGATGTCATAGCAGGTGAGGGAAGTGGATGTCATAGCAGGTGAGGGAAGTGGATGTCATAGCAGGTGAGGGAAGTGGATGTCATAGCAGGTGAGGGAAGTGGATGTCATAGCAGGTGAGGGAAGTGGATGTCATAGCAGGTGAGGGAAGTGGATGTCTTAGCAGGTGAGGGAAGTGGATGTCATAGCAGGTGAGGGAAGTGGATGTCATAGCAGGTGAGGGAAGTGGATGTCTTAGCAGGTGAGGGAAGTGGATGTCATAGCAGGTGAGGGAAGTGGATGTCATAGCAGGTGAGGGAAGTGGATGTCTTAGCAGGTGAGGGAAGTGGATGTCATAGCAGGTGAGGGAAGTGGATGCTGAGAAAAGGGAGGAAGCTCAGAACTAATAATATTATAACATAGCGAAGGTTTATTGTTTTCCATGTGTTGTTGTCTACAAGTTCCTTCTGCTGTTGTACTCTGCTGCTGCTGCTGCTGCTGCTGAATTCTGCTGTTTCTGTATTTTTCTGCTGCTGATATTGTTAATGTTGCTGCTGCTACCGTGATTTATTTCCCTGCTGCTGTTACTGCTGCTTCTGTTTCTGCTGTTGCTACTGCTGCGGTAGGATTCCCGTCTTTCCAGGAAGTCCATGAATTCTTCCTGGATGTTCGCCCTTGATGCAGTGGTTCCTGGATGAGACAGTGGACGGGATAGTGGTCGTGTCGGCTTGACTATTGGTCGTGTTGACCTGGCCAGTGGTCGTGTTCACTGTTTGTGGTAACTAAAGTAAGTGGGGAGAGAGGAATGGAAGAATGCTACCTGGATGTTAATAATCGTAAATATTATGTATAGTAATAAATAAACAAATCATCAACATTCAATAATAATCCTGTCATCAATCAGCTGGTTGGATGACTATTAAAAGATCAATAATATAATGATGACATTAATAATTAATCAAGCATAAATTAATACCAATCACTGCACAAAAATAATCATTTAATACTGCCATCATTCACCAGCAATATAATTATATTAATGAACGAATTATCAAATGTGCTCTTCCCATTAATAATCCAAATAAAGTAGGGAAAATGAAAATCCACTCCCCAGTTGCTCACTTATAATCCCAGCTATAATTCCATTATATAATACAGTTAGTTACTAGGCATATTGCAGTTAGCACAAAAGTTATTCCTCTCCATTTTAATTCTCCTATAATATCCAAAAAACAGATAGTCCTAAATCACAAATATGTATATATATATATATATATATATATATATATATATATATATAATACTGCGACTAGCCGGAGGATCAAACCCGTGTTTGTTTAGCCCGCCTCATGGTGAGCGAAAATTCACGACACTCTTACCCACTGGGCCATACAATCCTACAAACAACTTGAGCCTAGCGAACTAGGCTTGCTTCATGTTGCGAGGACGTACGATGGAGTGGTTGCCTCAGAACTAGTTTCATTCTGCTCCCCGTTTCCGGTTAGTCGCAGTGTTGTTGTTGATTAAATACCACTTGTTCGTGGTTACACTAATGTATAGCTCTTTCTCTGAGTTGCTCTCCTCATATGTGGGGTATGTTGCTTCTGGTCTTCTCTCTGATGCATCCAGCTTTCATCTCACTAGCTTTGCATCATCCTCAACACTGATATATATGAATCGTTCATTCATGGTAGGTCTTTAAAATACACCGGGAAGAGCATAGTGCCTCGAGCAGAGTCTTTACGGAAATTTACTCCCCTGTCGTCTAGATGCTGTTGATTCCAAGGGGCATCGCCCCCGTGTCCTGATACTAGACTTCCAGTCCTGACGCTTCGCCTCTCTCCATGACTCTTCTGTCTTTCAGGGAATTCATTAAGCATTCCAGTACCTCTCCTGTTATTCCAGCAAGCTTCTCTTGTTTGGTGTAGTCGTCTGGAAGGTATCGCGGGCCTTCCTAATGTTATTTACGTTTTTAACATTCCTGCTTCCAGGTTGGCCGGAAGGTTGAGGAATATTCAACTTACACACCCGTCTCTTTCTTGCCTCTGTCAGTCTGTGGTAAATCACTCTTATTTAAGTAAATCGTGGATTTTCATTTTGGACTCCTTGCTGGTGTTCACTTACGAAGTCTTTGTAACACAACAAAGCCTAATTGAAGCCAATGTATTTATGCACATACTCCTTCCTTTGTGTGTGTTCACGTGTGGCTTCGTGTGCACGTGAACGTTTTCGTCTGCTTGTACACATTAGCCTGTTCGTATTCGTAGTGCTTATAGAAAATCTCCAGTAAATCCTTATGTAACTATTTTGCTGCAATTAATATGCATTGACACAGCACATTACATGCCGCTAACTTGCTATTGATCGCCTACTATAAAGAGTTTTAAATAAACCATTCCAACAAAGCCTAAATTCTATTCAGAACTGTAAGCAGAACATTACCACTTACTTGCTATAAGATGTCACTCAAGTTTGCTGCCATAAATGATCAATTTGACACCCACGCCGTGGTCAAGAGCTCGCAGGAGTGACGTGTGTCAGCGCTGGCTCATGCACAGCTTTTACAGTACCCGATAAAAGTTCAATTGAATCAGTGTTTATAATTCTAGACCTTCCCGACGACGGACAATATCCAAGAGCGTCAGTTACAGTCTTTCTCAGGAACAAGAAAGCTGGAAAGTGTCTCCTGGAAACGCTGCTCAGTTAAGTTTGTTGACATCGTGAGCTCTCTTTGGTTTTGTGTTGGTGAAGCCGTGGGTGACCTGGCTCGACGTGGGAGTGAAGGTTGGAGGAATGAAAGGGGTTAGAGGGGAGAGAAGTGGGTGAGAGAGGGAGTTTAGAGGAATTGCTGTATGGTTAGGAATCACCCTTGTGCCAAACTCTTCACTGACACCTCTCTGGACTTCAAATAAACATAGATGTACTCGTTAGCTGAGCGATCCGAGAGGCATCTCATGTTTTGAATAAAGCCAACCCCTACGTACCTCAATACATGCGACTAGAATAGTGCATAAGCTTGTAATGAAGCTAAATATTAGCCTTGAAAGTTTGAAGCCAATCAGTAGAGGTATTCATTAGTCATCATATGGAAACTTATATCCAAATTTCTTCAGTAAAACTAGTAAATTAGGACATTCACAGCCGAAATCTAATTCAAACCTTCCAAAGAGACCAAAATTTTATATAATGCACAAACACATTAAGTTGGAAGCAGCTTAGAAGGTTAGAAGCTAACAGGATGCGACTCATGCAAATTACCGCATGAAAAGCAATACATGTATTTCAATTATCTAAATTTTGTTTCATTTGAAAAAACTAATTTGGACCCATACACTCCAAAATCAATTAACTTTTTTTCTGTGTACGATTAACCTGCATTTAAGTAATTAAGTTTTTTTAAGCTTAGGGTAGATAATATTTTTTTTTTTTACAATGGTCTCTAAAGCACATGACAGTACGTTATAGAGAGCAATTTTGGGAATGGTTGATGCAAAATTGAGAAGAGGACACCTGCAATTGTTAATTGTTCCACTCACCTTTACCTTGTAATAATATTGTTCCAGTCACGGTATTGTGCCTTTTTTGTTATTTATTAACTGACCAGGGTTTAGAATTTGAAACAGATCGAATAAGACATTCTGAGGTTATAAAGAAAAACCTTAGATGAGAGGAGACAATTACAGCTAACAATGGGATGGTTCTGGCATCAAGCCGTGCAGTATTTAGGATTCACTCAACTCATGAAATCTAAAAAAAAAAAAAATGCTATAAAAATGCTTTTTGTCAATAATTTTAATTGTTTTTAGAGTTCTATTGCATTTAAAATTCTCTGCAATCCACTAAAAAATGATTTCATGTTCTTCTAAGAATACACACTCCGCATACTGTTCTTGTGAGTTGCCTCTGTTTGCACCTTTGCTAACAATGAGCCCCATTCTTAAACCTTTCCAAAAAAATACACTCCCTTACCACCCCCTTCCTAAGAACAAACTTCGTTCTCGCACACTTTCTAGGAATTCTCTTTCTTTGCACTTTTATTAAGAGGTGTCTCTCTCCTTTCACCCTTCGTATAAAAAGCACTTCCCTTATTACACACTTGTCAAGGGCAAAAACACACTCAGCCTTACACAAGTCCTGATCCTGAAGGCACTTTCACCCTCTGCACTCTCTCTGAGAGCACACACTCTCTTCCTGACACTACCACCAACTTTCTTACCTTTCACCTCTCCGATACACCAGAATCCTTTCATCCATCTTCGCTAAAATCCTTACGAGAAATTTCAAAATTCGGATATGTTTCTTACCTCTCCCCCCCCCATCCCTCTTGTCCCGACCTCTCACCATCCTACCATATTTCACTCGCTGGTACCATGCAATTTTTTTTCCCAAACACTGCCGTTTCATGTTTTTTTTTATATACACAGAACTCACTTTCAACTTTCCTTTCGTATATCTCAGATTTCTTCTACAATTCCTGCATGTCGTTTTTTTTTATCCCCAAATTTCTTCACTGAAACTGTGTCAGTTCTTCTTTTAGCCACTCTGGCACTTTTAGCCACTCTGGCACTTTTAGCCACTCTGGCACTTTTAGCCACTCTGGCACTTTTAGCCACTCTGGCACTTTTAGCCACTCTGGCACTTTTAGCCACTCTGGCACTTTTAGACACTCTGGCACTTTTAGCCACTCTGGCACTTTTAGTCACTCTGGCACTCTTTCCACACTTTTCTCAGTTTACAAGAGAGACAAATGAATAATTTTTGTTACGTCAAAATATTAATTTTGGATCAGGAGACCTATATTTGCATCAAGGGCACATCTGCATCAAGGGCACGCCCGCATCAAGGGCACACCTGCATCAAGGGCACGTCTGTATCAAGGACACACCTGCATAAAGGACAAACCTACATCAAGGGCACACCTGCATCAAGGGTACGCCTGCAACAAGGGCACACCTACAAGGACACACCTGCATCAAGGGCACGCCTGCATTAAGGGCACGCCTGCATCATGGATACGCCTGCATCAAGGGTACACGTGCATCAAGGACACACCTGCATCAAAGACACACCTGCGTCGAGGCACATCCCTTGAATAACCCTTAGACAATACCACTCGTCTTCTCCAACCACCGGCTGATCCATGCTGATCCACCCACCTCTGTTACATCAGGCAGCTGCGGCATCATAGTGGTGATCCACACTCATGTGATTGTTGCAATACCTTGCTATTGATCCACACTCTGCGTGTTGTAACACCCAGGTAAGGAGACTTGCTCTCTACCTCTCGTCTGTGTAGGAAATATATATATATATATATATATATATATATATATATATATATATATATATATATATATATATATATATATATATATATATATATATATATATCAACAATCGCTAGCAGGATCGAATCCATGTTGTACTGGCCGTCATTGTGAGGAGAACCACATGACGCCTTAACCCACAGGTCCACCCAATCCTACAAGAACAAAGCACACAACACAGAGCTGTGTGTCCTCGGACCAAGGTAAAACACACAGCTCTGTGTTGTGTGCTTGGTTCTTGTAGGATTGGGTGAACCTGTGGGTTAAGGCGTCATGTGGTTCTCGCTCACAATGGCGGGCCAGTACAACATGGGTTCGGATCCTTGGCTAGCGCAGTGTTGCTATAGATCAATACCACTCGTTCGTGGTTACAATAATATATATGTCATGCCGATTAGGTAAAACTTGCTATTTTTCCTTAAATAGCAACGCTCATCTTGCCATATAAGACAAGCGAAAATTTGTATATGCAATAATTTCGCCAAAATCATTCTGAACCTAAGGAAAAAAATATATTTCGTTGTGTTTGTTTATTATTAAATTATTGTAAATGTATCAAAAATATATTTAGGTGGGTTAGGCTAAATTAAATTGCGCTTGTTATAATAAGGTTAGGTAAGTTTTCAAAGTTTCTTTTAGTGCAAAATTAAATTTTTTTACATTAACATTAATGAAAAAAATATATATCTATGAACGTATTAGAGAAAATTTTAGAAAGTACTTAATTTTAAATGAGTTCTTGCTAATTGACCAGTTTTACCTATTAGGCACGACATATATATATATAATATATATATATATATATATATATATATATATATATATATATATATATATATATATATATATATATATATATATATATGCATGCACTTCATTTTCGGCATCCACTTGACCTTTTGATATTTTTTAAACAATTGACGTCTGTTATTCGTTAACCCGTGCAATGCTTAAAGCTTGTGTGGTTCGTAAAGTTTTAGCTTTCCCAAGTAAGTGTCGTTCGTAAGGATTTTATCTGCTCTAAGTCTGCGTCGTTCGTAAAGCTTTAGCTGCCCAAAGTCTGAGTCGTTCGCAAAGTCTTAGCTGCATTAAGTCTGTGTCGTTTCGTAAACCCTTTGCTGCTTCAAGTGAGTGTCGTTGTTGGCATCCTTCGCAGGTTCCAAACTCTCTCTCATGTGTGACTTTGCCCAGGTGAATGAGTCGTGGTGAAATGTCGTAGTGTATGTGTAGAGGTGAAAGTGTCGAGGTGAATGTGTCGAGGTGAATGTGACGAGGGATGCTCCAAGTTGATTGTTTTAGACCTGTGCTGAAGCTACGATAATCTCCCAATCAGTAACGTCTCCAGTGAAGCCGATGTCGAGTAGGCCTACTCGACATCGGCCTAGTAGTTCATGAACAACTACTAGGCCTATTCTGCTAGTAGGCCTATTACTTCATGTGATACCCTGGTGGAAGATAAAATACCCAGCAAGGTAATGGGAAGAGCTGATCTTTTTCCCAGTCCGGCGAGTCTGATTTTATATGTTAATATTTATATAAATATAAATCATAATAAAAAAAATCAGCTGCTTAGTGGACGTTATGTGGATAGTTATATTTAGAGAAGCAAGAATGGGATCAATTTCTTTTTTTTTTTAACATTTCTCCCCAGTAGCGTTAAATTTTATTTTTTCTTTCTACCATTTTCATTACATTTGCATATTCCTTGTGTCTTTTAATACTTTCATTTACGTTTTTTTCTCTTCAGGATATTTATAAGGCATTTTTATTGGCCTTATCATTATCCAGTCCGGTAACGAGGAGGCAGCTGGTGGAGCCGGTAATTACAGAAAACACCAGAGATTACTGTTTCTTATATTGTCTAGGCACCTGACCTTTGCATGTATGTATGTATATATATACGTATATATATATATATATATATATATATATATATATATATATATATATATATATATATATATATATATATATATATATATATATATATATATATATATATATATATATATATATATATATATATACACAGAGTATTCTTTCTGTGATTACTTACATATTTTTCATTGTTATTGTAAACCATATTTATTGTATTATATTAAATGAATTATCTATCAGGTAAATACTCGTCAATTATGATTAGTAATATTAAGCATGAATTCACTGGCATTCAAGCAGTGAGGTTTGACACTACTGCTCCACCAGGGTCACACTGGCATTCAAGCAGTGAGGTTTGACACTACTGCTCCACTAGGCTCACACGGAAATCCATTACCTTAACATCTGAGCAATAACATGAATGAAATGAATTACTAGTTTTCACTTACATTACCCTAAGTAAGTAAGTTTTGTTTTACACACACACACACACACACACACACGCACACACACACACACACACACACACACAGCCCCGGTGGTCTAGTGGTAAAGCTCTCGCTTCACGCACGGAGGGCCCGGGTTCTATTCCCGACGGGGCGGAAACATTTCGAAGTGTTTCCTTACACACACACACTCACACACATACATACAACAGGCCTAGTGTCAAATCGACATGTGCCTAGGACAAAATGGTAACTAACATACACACACACACACACACACACACACACACACACACCAGAAACTGCCACACAGAGAGAGAGGTTGGAGAACGTCAGTAATTAAATATTCTCTCTTATTCGGCCTGATATTAGTGGCACCGAAATCCTGCGTTAATTATATTCTCCTTACAGGGCAAGTTATGGTGTCAGAATGGTGGAGGCATCGTAGCTGGTGTCTGACGTCAGGGGGAAGGGGAGTGGGAGGAGAGAAAGGGATGGAGGAGTGGGAGGAGAGAGAAGGGGAAGGAGAGAGGGAGGAGAGAGAGAGACAGGGGGATGGGGATTGGGAGAAGAGAGAAAGAAAGGGAGGAGGTTAGGTTAAATAATATCCGCCTGGAAACAGGACAAGTATTTCCTGACGCGGGTCTTAGTCACAGGATGACCCGCCGCTGGAGCTTTTAGTCATCTGACCGAGGCCTTCCGCTGGCTTTCCCCTCCACCCCTTTAAAAATTAGTTATTAATAATTAAAAAGTAGGGGAGAGAGGATGCGAGAGGAGATGAAGGAGGAATAGAGAGAGAGAGAGAGAGAGAGAGAGAGAGAGAGAGAGAGAGAGAGAGAGAGAGAGAGAGAGAGAGAGAGAGAGAGAGAGAGAATAAGAAGGGAAAAGTGGGAGGTAGAAGGAAGAGAGGAGAAAGAGATAAGTAACACAGGTTAATGAGAGGGAACTGTGAAGTTTGTCTCCGTAATTCCCCAATGATAAAGACCACTGATGTCAAGATTTATAATGCCATGTGTCATATTTAATATACAATGTGTCACATTTATTACGCCATGTGTTGCATTTATTATACCATGTGTCACATTTAATGTACAATAAGTCATATTTATTACGCTATGTGTCACATTTATTAAATCGTGTGTCATATTAAACCATGTGCCACATTTATTATACAGTGTGTCGCATTTATTATGTAATGTGTCACATTAAATCATGTGTCACATTAAACAGTGTGACATATATTTTACCATGTGTCACGTTTATTATTCCAAGTGTCGGATATAAAGTATACCATATGTCAGTATATAATCTCATGTGTCAGATAAATAATATGTGTTAGTATATAATATGTGTCAGATAAATAATACCATGTGTCAGATAAATATGTGCACATTAGTAATACCATGTGTGAGATATTTAAAGCTAGGTGTCACGTTTATTATACCACGTGTCACGTTTATTATACCACGTGTCACGTTTATTATACCACGTGTCACGTTTATCACCCCACTTGTCACGTTTATGATACCGTGTCACGTTTATTATACCACGTGTCACGTTTATTATACCACGCGTCATGTTTATCATATCACGTGTCACGTTTATTATACCACGTGTCACGTTTATTATACCACGTGTCACGTTTATTATACCACCTGTCACGTTTATCATACCACGTGTCACGTTTATCATACCACGTGTCACGTTTATTATACCACGTGTCACGTTTATCATACCACGTGTCACGTTTATCATACCACGTGTCACGTTTATTATACCACGTGTCACGTTTATTATGCCACGTGTCACGTTTATTATACCACGTGTCACGTTTATCACACCACGTGTCTCTAGAATTACATTCAGCTGCACTCAGAAATGATGCTCCTCTTACGGGGGAATGTTTGTGTTCTGGTGTTCAGATTTTTCCCACATTGCTTCACATTAGCGGGAATATGCATTTCAGTGAGGGAAAGAGACGAGATTTGAAAGCTTAATGTCGTAAAGGAATCATCACTAGTGTTCGTCAGGGAGAACTAATGTAAAGTGTACCATCACTAGTGTTTGTCAGGGAGAACTAATGTAAAGTGTACCATCACTAGTGTTTGTCAGGGAGAACTAATGTAAAGTGTACCATCACTAGTGTTTGTCAGGGAGAACTAATGTAAAGTGTACCATCACTAGTGTTTGTCAGGGAGAACTAATGTAAAGTGTACCATCAATAGTTTTTGACAGGGGGAACTAATGTAAAGTGTACCATCAATAGTGTTTGTCAGGGAGAACTAATGTAAAGTGTACCATCACTAGTGTTTGTCAGGGAGAACTAATGTAAAGTGTACCATCAATAGTTTTTGACAGGGGGAACTAATGTAAAGTGTACCATCACTAGTTTTTGACAGGGGGAACTAATGTAAAGTGTACCATCACTAGTGTTTGTCAGGGAGAACTAATGTAAAGTGTACCATTACTAGTGTTTGTCAGGGAGAACTAATGTAAAGTGTACCATCACTAGTGTTTGTCAGGGAGAACTAATGTAAAGTGTTCTATCACTAGTGTTTGTCAGGGAGAACTAATGTAAAGTGTACCATCACTAGTGTTTGACATGGGGAACTAATGTAAAATGTACCATCACTAGTGTTTGTCAGGGAGAACTAATGTAAAGTGTACCATCACTAGTGTTTGTCAGGGAGAACTAATGTAAAGTGTTCTATCACTAGTGTTTGTCAGGGAGAACTAATGTAAAGTGTAGCATCACTAGTGTTTGACAGGGAGAACTAATGTAAAGTGTACCATCACTAGTGTTTGTCAGGGAGAACTAATGTAAAGTGTAGCATCACTAGTGTTTGTCAGGGAGAACTAATGTAAAGTGTACCATCAATAGTTTTTGACAGGGGGAACTAATGTAAAGTGTAGCATCACTAGTGTTTGTCAGGGAGAACTAATGTAAAGTGTACCATCAATAGTTTTTGACAGGGGGAACTAATGTAAAGTGTACCATCAATAGTGTTTGTCAGGGAGAACTAATGTAAAGTGTACCATCACTAGTGTTTGTCAGGGAGAACTAATGTAAAGTGTACCATCAATAGTTTTGACAGGGGAACTAATGTAAAGTGTACCATCACTAGTTTTTGACAGGGGGAACTAATGTAAAGTGTACCATCACTAGTGTTTGTCAGGGAGAACTAATGTAAAGTGTACCATTACTAGTGTTTGTCAGGGAGAACTAATGTAAAGTGTACCATCACTAGTGTTTGTCAGGGAGAACTAATGTAAAGTGTTCTATCACTAGTGTTTGTCAGGGAGAACTAATGTAAAGTGTACCATCACTAGTGTTTGACATGGGGAACTAATGTAAAATGTACCATCACTAGTGTTTGTCAGGGAGAACTAATGTAAAGTGTACCATCACTAGTGTTTGTCAGGGAGAACTAATGTAAAGTGTTCTATCACTAGTGTTTGTCAGGGAGAACTAATGTAAAGTGTAGCATCACTAGTGTTTGACAGGGAGAACTAATGTAAAGTGTACCATCACTAGTGTTTGTCAGGGAGAACTAATGTAAAGTGTAGCATCACTAGTGTTTGTCAGGGAGAACTAATGTAAAGTGTACCATCAATAGTTTTTGACAGGGGGAACTAATGTAAAGTGTAGCATCACTAGTGTTTGTCAGGGAGAACTAATGTAAAGTGTACCATCAATAGTTTTTGACAGGGGGAACTAATGTAAAGTGTACCATCAATAGTGTTTGTCAGGGAGAACTAATGTAAAGTGTACCATCACTAGTGTTTGTCAGGGAGAACTAATGTAAAGTGTACCATCAATAGTTTTTGACAGGGGGAACTAATGTAAAGTGTACCATCACTAGTTTTTGACAGGGAACTAATGAAAGTGTACATCACTAGTGTTTGTCAGGGAGAACTAATGTAAAGTGTACCATTACTAGTGTTTGTCAGGGAGAACTAATGTAAAGTGTACCATCACTAGTTTTTGACATGGGGAACTAATGTAAAGTGTATCATTACTAGTGTTTGACATGGGGAACTAATGTAAAGTGTACCATCAATAGTGTTTGTCAGGAGAACTAATGTAAAGTGTAGCATCACTAGTGTTTGTCAGGAGAACTAATGTAAAGTGTAGCATCACTAGTGTTTGCAGGAGAACTAATGTAAAGTGTACCATCACTAGTGTTTGACAGGGGGAACTAATGTAAAGTGTACCATCACTAGTGTTTGTCAGGGAGAACTAATGTAAAGTGTACCATCACTAGTTTTGACAGGGGGAACTAATGTAAAGTGTACCATCACTAGTGTTTGTCAGGGAGAACTAATGTAAAGTGTACCATCACTAGTGTTTGTCAGGGAGAACTAATGTAAAGTGTAGCATCACTAGTGTTTGACAGGGAGAACTAATGTAAAGTGTACCATCACTAGTGTTTGTCAGAGGGAACTAATGTAAAGTGTACCATCACTAGTTTTTGTCAGGGAGAACTAATGTATAGTGTACCATCACTAGTGTTCGTCAGGGAGAACTAATGTAAAGTGAACCATCACTAGTGTTTGACAGGGAGAACTAATATAAAGTGTACCATCACTAGTGTTTGACAGGGAGAACTAATGTAAAGTGTACCATCACTAGTGTTTGACAGGGGGAACTAATGTAAAGTGTACCATCACTAGTGTTTGTCAGGCAGAGCTAATATAAAGTGTACCATCACTAGTGTTTGACAGAGGGAACTAATGTAAAGTGTACCATCACTAGTGTTTGTCAGGCAGAGCTAATATAAAGTGTACCATCACTAGTGTTTGTCAGGGAGAACTAATGTAAAGTGCGCCTCACTAATGCTTGCCAGGGAGAACTAAAATAAAGTAAAAAGAGAAAATACCAACTGACAGGTCTCACTCTCATCCATTAGTATTTACCAGTAATTCATAACACTCCTGAGAGTTGCTTTTATGGGGCTGTAATGGTGTTTATGGTGCTGTAATGACGCTTGTTATGGTTCTGTAATATTGTTTATGATAGTGTTGTAATGGTGTTTGTAATGGTATTTGTTATGGTGTTTGTTGTGGTGCTGTAATGGTGTTTGTGATAGTGTTGTAATGGGGTTTGTAATGATGCTATATTGGTGTTTATGGTAGTGCAATGGTGTTTGTTATGGTACTATAATGGTGCTTGTTATGGTGCTGTAATGGTGTTTGTTAAGGTGGTATGGTGGTGTTTGTTATGGTGTTTTTAATATTTGTTATGATGTTCATAATAATGTTGTATTGATGTTGTAATGGTGTTATGGTGTTTTAGTGTTTGTCATGGTGTTTGTCATGGTACGTATTTGTTTTGGTGCTGTAATGGTGTTTGTTGTGGTGCTGTAACGGTGCTTGTTGTGGTGCTGTAATGGTGCTTGTTGTGGTGCTGTAATGGTGCTTGTTGTGGTGATGTAATGGTGCTTGTTGTGGTGCTGTAATGGTGCTTGTTGTGGTGA
This sequence comes from Cherax destructor, assembly GCA_009830355.1. Lineage (NCBI taxonomy): Eukaryota > Metazoa > Arthropoda > Malacostraca > Decapoda > Parastacidae > Cherax > Cherax destructor. The sequence goes on along the minus strand of WNWK01001859.1, from coordinate 115,104 downwards.
TGTAATGGTGCTTGTTGTGGCTGTAATGGTGCTTGTACTGTAGGTGCTTGTAATGGTGCTTGTTGTGGTGCTGTAATGGTGCTTGTTGTGGCTGTAATGGTGCTTGTTGTGGTGATGTAATGGTGCTTGTTGTAGGCTGTAATGGTGCTTGTGTGAGCTGTAATGGTGCTTGTTGTGGTGCTGTAATGGTGCTTGTTGTGGTGCTGTAATGGTGCTTGTTGTGGTGCTGTAATGGTGCTTGTTGTGGTGCTGTAATGGTGCTTGTTGTTGTGCTGTAATGGTGCTTGTTGTGGGCTGAATGGGCTATGTGTTGTAGGCTTGTTGTGGTGCGTAATGGTGCTTGTTGTGGTGCTGTAATGGTGCTTGTTGTGGTGATGTAATGGGGCTTGTTGTGGTGCTGTAATGGTGCTTGTTGTGGTGATGTAATGGTGCTTGTTGTGGTGCTGTAATGGTGCTTGTTGTGGTGCTGTAATGGTGCTTGTTGTGGTGCTGTAATGGTGCTTGTTGTGGTGCTGTAATGGTGCTTGTTGTGGTGATGTAATGGTGCTTGTTGTGGTGCTGTAATCGTGTTTGTTATGATGTAGTGGTGTTTGTAATGGTGTTTGTAATGGTGTTTGTCATAGTGTTTGTAATGGTGTTTGTAATGGTGTTTGTAATGGTGTTTGTAATGGTGCTTGTCATGGTGTTTATCATGGTATTTGTCATGGTGTTTGTCATGGTGTTTCTTAAGGTGTTTATTATGATGTGTGTAACAGGGAAGCATTGTGACAGATAATACATAACGTACCACCTAATCCATACATTTGCAACATCTGACATGTTGGTTAAAAAACAATCACACATAAAAATAGACATAAGTACGACGTTTCACCAACACTGGTACAGGAAAACGCCTCATAGAGGTGAAACATCACAATAATGAGGACCTTCATTTGCATTATAAGTTTCTTAAGCTAATGAGGTAGACACTCCAAATGTATGGGGGTTCGTGATACCTTATTAAAAGCAGGCAAGAGTTTCTATGAGGGAAGTGAAGGTCAGGTTATGGTATGTAAAAGAGGAGGAAGGTATTGTAAGGCCACCATGGCTGTTTGACACAGGTGACGTTGTATAAAGTTGCCACAGTTTGTCTTTGCATATGACGAAGTTATTTTGGGAGATTCTGAAAAGAAATGGCAAATGTTGGAGGTGGCGTTGGGGAGTGTATGTCAGAGGTGGCGTTGGGGAGTGTATGTCAGAGGTGGCGTTGGGGAGTGTATGTCAGTGGTGGCGTTGGGAGTGTATGTCAGAGGGCGTTGGGGAGGTATGTCAGAGGGCGTTGGGAGTGTATGTCAGAGGTGGCGTTGGGTAGTGTATGTCAGAGGTGGCGTTGGGGAGTGTATGTCAGAGGTGGCGTTGGGGAGTGTATGTCAGATGTGGCGTTGGGGAGTGTATGTCAGAGGTGGCGTTGGGGAGTGTATGTCAGAGGTGGCGTTGGGGAGTGTATGTCAGAGGTGGCGTTGGGGAGTGTATGTCAGGGTGGCTTGAGTTATGTCAGAGGTGGCGTTGGGGAGTGTATGTCAGAGGTGGCGTTGGGGAGTGATGTCAGAGGTGGCGTTGGGGAGTGAGTCAGAGGTGGCGTTGGGGAGTGTATGTCAGAGGTGGCGTTGGGGAGTGTATGTCAGAGGTGGCGTTGGGGAGTGTATGTCAGAGGTGGCGTTGGGGAGTGTATGTCAGAGGTGGCGTTGGGGAGGTATGTCAGAGGTGGCGTTGGGGAGTGTATGTCAGAGGTGGCGTTGGGGAGTGTATGTCAGAGGTGGCGTTGGGGAGGTATGTCAGAGTGGCGTTGGGGAGTGTCATGTCGAGGAGGTGGCGTTGGGAGTGTATGTCAGAGGTGGCGTTGGGGAGTGTATGTCAGAGGTGGCGTTGGGGAGTGTATGTCAGAGGGGCGTTGGGAGTGTATGTCAGAGGTGGCGTTGGGGAGTGTATGTCAGAGGTGGCGTTGGGGAGTGTATGTCAGAGGTGGCGTTGGGAGGTATGTCAGAGGTGGCGTTGGGAGTGTATGTCAGAGGTGGCGTTGGGGAGTGTATGTCAGAGTGGCGTTGGGGAGTGTATGTCAGAGGTGGCGTTGGGGAGTGTATGTCGAGGTGGCGTTGGGGAGTGTATGTCAGAGGTGGCGTTGGGAGTGTATGTCAGAGGTGGCGTTGGGGAGTGTATGTCAGAGGTGGCGTTGGGGAGTGTATGTCAGAGGTGGCGTTGGGATGTCAGAGGTGCGTTGTATGTCAGAGGTGGCGTTGGGGAGTGTATGTCAGAGGTAGCGTTGGGGAGTGTATGTCAGAGGTGCGTTGGGGAGTGTATGTCAGAGGTGGCGTTGGGGAGTGTATGTCAGAGTGGCGTTGGGGAGTGTATGTCAGAGTGGCGTTGGGGAGTGTATGTCAGAGGTGGCTTGGGGAGTGTATGTCAGAGGTGGCGTTGGGGAGTGTATGTCAGAGGTGGCGTTGGGGAGTGTATGTCAGAGGTGCGTTGGGGATGTATGTCAGAGGTGGCGTTGGGAGGATAGTCAGAGGTGGCTGGGGAGTGTATAGGTCATGAGGTAGCGTGGGAGTGTATGTCAGAGGTGGCTTGGGGAGTGATGTCAGAGGGTGGCGTTGGGGAGTGTATGTCAGAGGTGGCGTTGGGGAGTGTATGTCAGAGGTGGCGTTGGGGAGTGTATGTCAGAGGTGGCGTTGGGAGTGTATGTCAGCTGTGGCGTTGGGGAGTGATGTCAGAGGTGGCGTTGGGAGTGTATGTCAGAGGTGGCGTTGGGAGTGTATGTCAGAGGTGGCGTTGGGGAGTGTATGTCAGAGGTGGCTTTGGGGAGGTATGTCAGTGGTGGCGTTGGGGAGTGTATGTCAGAGGTGGCGTTGGAGTGTATGTCAGATGTGGCGTTGGGAGTGTATGTCAGATGTGGCGTTGGGGAGTGTATGTCAGAGGTGGCGTTGGGGAGTGTATGTCAGAGGTGGCGTTGGGGAGTGTATGTCAGAGGTGGCGTTGGGAGTGTATGTCAGAGGTGGCGTTGGGGAGTGTATGTCAGATGGCGTTGGGGAGTGTATGTCAGATGTGGCGTTGGGAGTGTATGTCAGAGGTGGCGTTGGGAGGTATGTCAGAGGTGGCGTTGGGAGTGTATGTCAGAGGTGGCGTTGGGAGTGTATGTCAGAGGTGGCGTTGGGGAGTGTATGTCAGAGGTGGCGTTGGGGAGTGTATGTCAGAGGTGGCGTTGGGAGTGTATGTCAGAGGTGGCGTTGGGGAGTGTATGTCAGAGGTGGCTTTGGGGAGTGTATGTCAGTGGTGGCGTTGGGGAGTGTATGTCAGAGGTGGCGTTGGGGAGTGTATGTCAGATGTGGCGTTGGGGAGTGTATGTCAGATGTGGCGTTGGGGAGTGTATGTCAGAGGTGGCGTTGGGGAGTGTATGTCAGAGGTGGCGTTGGGGAGTGATGTCAGAGGTGGCGTTTGGGAGTGTATGTCAGAGGTGGCGTTGGGGAGTGTATGTCAGAGGTGGCGTTGGGGAGTGTATGTCAGAGGGGCGTTGGGGAGTGTATGTCAGAGGTGGCGTTGGGGAGTGTATGTCAGCTGTGGCGTTGGGGAGTGTATGTCAGAGGTGGCGTTGGGGAGTGTATGTCAGAGGTGGCGTTGGGGAGTGTATGTCAGAGGTGGCGTTGGGGAGTGTATGTCAGCTGTGGCGTTGGGGAGTGTATGTCAGAGGTGGCGTTGGGGAGTGTATGTCAGAGGTGGCGTTGGGGAGTGTATGTCAGAGGTGGCGTTGGGGAGTGTATGTCAGAGGTGGCGTTGGGGAGTGTATGTCAGAGGTGGCGTTGGGGAGTGTATGTCAGAGGTGGCGTTGGGGAGTGTATGTCAGAGGTGGCGTTGGGGAGTGTATGTCAGAGGTGGCGTTGGGGAGTGTATGTCAGAGGTGGCGTTGGGGAGTGTATGTCAGCTGTGGCGTTGGGGAGTGTATGTCAGAGGTGGCGTTGGGGAGTGTATGTCAGAGGTGGCGTTGGGGAGTGTATGTCAGAGGTGGCGTTGGGGAGTGTATGTCAGCTGTGGCGTTGGGGAGTGTATGTCAGAGGTGGCGTTGGGGAGTGTATGTCAGAGGTGGCGTTGGGGAGTGTATGTCAGAGGTGGCGTTGGGGAGTGTATGTCAGCTGTGGCGTTGGGGAGTGTATGTCAGAGGTGGCGTTGGGGAGTGTATGTCAGAGGTGGAAACTACAAGTGAACACAGAACACAGTAATGTGTTGAGCACGTAACAATATTTACATGACAATGAAAAACTGGATAACAGACTAGAGGGAAGTAGTATGGAGGAATTGAATGAACATAAGAACATAATATAGAAGGAGCACAGCATCACTTGGGTATCTGGGAGTGGACGTGTCAGCAGATGGGATAAAGTTTAGCACAAAGTGAACCATAGTATAGATGAAGAGGGCAAAAAAAAAAAGTAGATGGTGTGTTGAAGTGTCTGTGGGGGAAAAGTTTATCTATGACGACAAAAGATGGAATGAAGTATAATGGTACCAGTCTTTTTGATATAGGAGTGAAACATGGGTTTTAAAAGTTGTAGCAAAAATGAGGCCGAAGGCAGTGGCGATGTTATGTTTGAAAGCAATGTATGTGTGTACTCACCTAGTTGTGGTCGAGTCATAGCTCCTGGCACCGTGTGTGTGTGTGTACGAGACTACGACCAAGCAACAGTGGTGGTACTGAGATTTAGTAACGACGCTAAAATCGCGTGGATTAAAAAAAATATATTCCCTTTGTTATTGCAAGCTCGCGGGCACCGCTGTTAATATCGCTCTCGTTATTTTTTCCCAAAATATAACACTGCCGAAATTCAATTACAAGAGTGCGCATATTACCGGTGAAATCGGTGATCTGATTTTCCCTGGGATAAATGTCAACGTGTTTGTGTGTGTATGTGTGTGTGTGTGTATGTGTGTGTGTGTGTGTATGTGTGTATGTGTGTGTGTGTGTGTGTGTGTGTGTATACTTACCTAATTGTGGTTGCAGAGGTTGAGTGTATGAGTGTGTGTGTACTCACCTAATTGTGGTTACAGGGGTCGAGTGTGTGTGTGTTAGTTACCATTTTGTCCTAGGCACATGTCGACTAGACACTAGGCCTGTTGTATGTTTGTGTGTGTGTGTGTGTGTGTGTGTGTACGGAAACACTTCGAAATGTTTCCGCCCCGCCGGGAATTGAACCCGGGCCCTCCGTGCGTGAAGCGAGAGCTTTAGCCACCAGGCCACCGGGGCTGTGTGTGTGTGTGTGTGTGTACTCACCTAATTGTGGTTGAAGGGGTCGAGTGTGTGTGTGTGTGTACTAACCTTCCTGTGTTTGCTGTGTTTGCCTCTTATATCTTACTGAAAGGCCTCACTCTTGATATAGTGTACAGTGTTTACCTCCGTCCCTTCTTTATCTAGCTAGTGTATTCTCCACTTACCACACTAAGATTGAAAAAGTACTTCCTAACGTCCTAATTGGTCATCTCTGTGTTTAGCTGCTTTGTATTTCCCCTCCTTATTCCATCTCCTTTCATCTTCAATTGCATCACTCCATACTCTTCATCCACGTTATTTATTCCTCTGTGTTTTGTATATCCCCTTTCATTGGTTCTCCTTTTTTTATTGTTCATAGATTAGGTTTCTCACTTTTATTAATTTTCATTGAACTCCAATAGGTTATGTGACATGATATGTCATCTTTAATCCTGTGCTGGTAAAACGAAGAATCACTTCTCTCCTGGTGTTCTATCAACTCTTCTTTTCACAATCTTCTTCATTGCCTTGCATTGTATGTGTGTCAGAGATACCGGTATGATGTTGAATACTTCCTGTTTCTCTCTTTTCTTAAATATTATGACGACATTTGCTGACCGCTGCCCACAGTAAAGTGTCCATTGACTTTAGTTTGATCTTAGCTAGTGGTTCAGACAGTGCTATTTCTTCCTCTCGCAGAATTCATGGTGGCACCTTGATAGATCCTATTGCCCTTGATGTATCCAGCTTAGCCATGGTGTGTGCATGGTGTCCAGTACCTGCTTGTGTACCAGCTCTCTTTGGTCCTATGGAATTGCTCGTTTTTCCCCCTGAGAACATCTCTTGAAGTCATTTGACCAATTCCTCACCGGCTTCCGAGTCGTTAATCATGAACTCTCTCTCCCTTTTTCAGTTTCTTAAATTGTTACTGAGTTTCTTTTCTCTTGAACTCTTTGTTGTTTGTCTCTCTGTTTCTTAGGCTGAACCGCTGGCTCCTGTCGTCTCCCTCTCCTCGTCTTTTGGGTATGAAGTTCTCTGCCTGTCGCCAATTTCTGGATAAGTACCACAGTGGGAAAGGGAGCTGGAGGGAAAGTCAATAAAGGAGATGCCATCATCTCATTCACTGACTTTCCTTCCGGCTCCCTTTAATTTTAACGTATACTGGAGTTTTCACATTCTTGTAAAGTTAACCTTCCTGAAATCTAGTTTCTCCCTTCCCTCGCCTGCTATTATTTTCTCGGTGTTTACTTCCACTCTTAATTTAAAATTCAGCACTAAATGGTCTCCAGCACCAAGAGGCAGCTCACTTTCTATTTTTGACTACATCAGATGCACTTATGGTAGAGACTATATCCGGTCTTGCTGGCTCATCACCTCTCTCTCTCTCTCTCTCTCTCTCTCCTCTCTCTCTCTCTTCTCTTTCTTGTATCCTAGACATGCTGACACATAAAGTTGCCATCATCATCTCCATCATCTTAGCCGTCCAAGTTTCTTTCTGGGTTCCAGTTCTCTCAGCCATGTGGCTGGTATCTACCATGATTAGGAACTTTGCTTTGGCTACAGGGGCTTCTTTTGCTGCTTCCTCTGTGGCATCAACTACTGCATTCTTCTTGCCTTCCTATACCTGCCTTGATATCCTACTGTTAGTTGGCCTGTTGTAGATCACTGCTACTGCTATTATTTTGCGTCCTTCAGTTTTGATATCGCCCTCTATGCTGTTATTTAACTCCTGTAATCCCTCTCATCTCTAAAGAACTCCAATGGTTTCTGATTAGAAGTGCAGCTCCTCCCACTCCTCTATTTAATCTTCCCTCATTAATTGATATCATGGTGAGAACATACAATCTGTTATTTCAATAAAATTTGCTTCAGTGATAGCTATGTCTAGGAGTGCCTCTGTTATATGTTTCAGTTCAGTACTCTTGTTCAAGAATCCGTCTGCAGTTGTTTGCTTTTCTCTAAGGTTTCTGTTTCTTTGCTATGTCGTGGCTCGTAGTGTGAAAGTTGCCTGCTTATTGGCCACATATAAGGAAGAGGAGAGGCGAGGCTGGGGTTGGTGCTTGCACTGTTACAGAGGATTGTAGTTGTGGGTAGAGGGAAGGAATGTGGAGGGTGTGGGGTTATTGTTATTGTGGGGGGAAGTGGGGCATGTCACTTCCCCCCACTTTCAGCAAAACTGGTCCTGTGCCAAAGTTCCAAGTTCTCTTTCATAACTTATTCACACATACTTTTTCTTCCTGGATAGTATTTAACTGTTTTCAAATCATTCCTTATTGTTATCCACCTTTCCTAATCTTTTTCGTCTCATTTTTATTGTTTTTGTTTGAATTTACTACTTTTTCCTGAAATTTCTAGATTCACTTGTAAAAGTTCTACCAGTGATTTCAGATTATATAGTTGAGAGAGACACTGTCAGTGATGGAGAGACTGTCAGTGATAGAGAGACTCTCAGTGATAGAGACTCTCAGTGATAGACTCTCAGTGAAAGAGAGACTGTGATAGAGAGACTGTCAGTGATAGAGAGACTGTCAGTTACTGAACTTGGTCGATATTCTCATATCAGTCAGTGTGTATTAGGGTAGGATATGATACCAATCAGAGAGAAAGAGAGAGAGAGAGTGTGTGTGTGTGTTACCTATTTGTGGTTGCAGGGGTCGAGTCATAGCTCTTGGCCCCGCCTCTTCGCTGATCGCTACCAGGTCCACTCTCTCCGTGCTCCATGAGCTTTATTGTACCTCTTCTTAAAGCCATGCATGGATCCTGTCTCCACTACATCACTCTCTAGACTATTCCACTTTACAACTCTATGACTGAAGAAGTACTTCCTAACATCCATGTGACTCATCTGAATTCCCAATATCCAGCTGTGACCCCTTTTTGCTGTGTTCCATCTCTGAAACATTCTGTCCGTATCCACCTTGTCAATTCCTCTAAGTATTTTATATGTCGTTATCATGTGTCCCCATCCCTCCTGTCCTCCAGTATCATCAGGTTCAGTTCCTGTAACCTCTCCTCGTAGGACATACCCCTCAACTTTGGAACCATTCTTGTTGAAAACCTTTGCACTTTTTCTAATTCCTTGACGTGTCTGACGAGGTGTGGGCTCCATACTGGTGCTGCATACTCCAATATGACATACACGGTGTAGTGTCGTGACTGACTCCTTACTTAGATATCGAAACGCTATTCTTAGGTTTGCCAGGCGACCATATGCTGCAGCAGTTATTTGATTGATGTGCGCGTTAGGAGATGTGCTCGGTGTGATCCTCACCTCAAGATCCTTTCCCAAGCTTCATAACTTTGCACTTGCTGGGGGTCAAACTCCAGGTTCCATTTGTCTGACCAGGCTGCAAGCAGATAGTCCTGACCAGATAGTCCTGACCAGATAGTCCTGACCAGATAGTCCTGACCAGATAGTCCTGACCAGATAGTCCTGACCAGATAGTCCTGACCAGATAGTCCTGACCAGATAGTCCTGACCAGATAGTCCTCACCAGATAGTCCTCACCAGATAGTCCTCACCAGTTAGTCCTCACCAGATAGTCCTCACCAGATAGTCCTCACCAGATAGTCCTCACCAGATAGTCCTCACCAGATAGTCCTCACCAGATAGTCCTCACCAGATAGTCCTCACCAGATAGTCCTCACCAGATAGTCCTCACCAGATAGTCCTCACCAGATAGTCCTCACCAGATAGTCCTCACCAGATAGTCCTCACCAGATAGTCCTCACCAGATAGTCCTCACCATATAGTCCTCACCAGATAGTCCTCACCAGATAGTCCTCACCAGATAGTCCTCACCAGATAGTCCTCACCAGATAGTCCTCACCAGGTAGTCCTCACCAGATAGTCCTCACCAGATAGTCCTCACCAGATAGTCCTCACCAGATAGTTATCACCAGATAGTCCTCACCAGGTAGTCCTCACCAGATAGTCCTCACCAGATAGTCCTCACCAGATAGTCCTCACCAGGTAGTCCTCACCAGCTCTCTGTCTCTCTCATTACTCCCGTGTTCATCCATGTACTCCAATGTACATCCAGTGTGGAAGAAGAAGTTGCAACATCCAGCGTGGAGGAGGAGGAAGAAACAACATCCAGCGTGGAGGAGGAGGAAGAAACAGCATCCAGCGTGGAGGAGGAGGAAGAAACAACATCCAGCGTGGAGGAGGAGGAAGAGGAAGAAACAACCTCCAGCGTGGAGGAGGAGGAAGAAACAACATCCAGCGTGGAGGAGGAGGAAGAAACAACATCCAGCGTGGAGGAGGAGGAGGAGGAAGAAACAACCTCCAGCGTGGAGGAGGAGGAAGAGGAAGAAACAACATCCAGCGTGGAGGAGGAGGAAGAGGAAGAAACAACATCCAGCGTGGAGGAGGAGGAAGAAACAACATCCAGCGTGGAGGAGGAGGAGGAGGAAGAAACAACCTCCAGCGTGGAGGAGGAGGAAGAGGAAGAAACAACATCCAGCGTGGAGGAGGAGGAAGAAACAACCTCCAGCGTGGAGGAGGAGGAAGAAACAACTCTGAGTTCTCACCAATACTCTGAGTGGTCACCAATACTCTGAGTGCTCACCACTACTCTGAGTGCTCACCACTACTCTGAATGGTCACCACTACTCTGAGTGCTCACCACTACTCTGAATGGTCACCACTACTCTGAGTGGTCACCACTACTCTGAGTGGTCACCACTACTCTGAATGGTCACCACTACTCTGAGTGGTCACCACTACTCTGAGTGGTCACCACTACTCTGAGTGCTCACCACTACTCTGAGTGGTCACCAATACTCTGAGTGGTCACCACTACTCTGAGTGCTCACCACTACTCTGAGTGGTCACCAATACTCAGTACTCACCACTACTCTGAGTGGTCACTCAGGGTCCCTGAACACAGGACATCACTAGCACGTTTCTCCCTTTTTTTATTTCACGGATTTTTTTTTAAATATTTGAAGTGTACAATAAAATCTAAGAGATTTGATAGTCTGACTTTAAAATGTTTGTACTCACCTATTTGTGGTTGCTGGGATCGATACATAGCTCCTGGCCCCACCTCTTCACTGATCACTACTAGGCCTCTCTCTCCTTTCTCCATGAGCTTTATCATACCTGTGAGGAACTGTGTCGAATGCCTCCTTGCAGTCCAAGAAAATGTAATCAACCCACCCCTCTCTCTAGTGTCTTACTTCTGTTACTTTGTCATAAAACTCCAGAAGGTTTGTGACACAGGATTTGCCTTCCCTGAATCCGTGCTGGTTGTCGTTTATAATCTTGTTCCGTTCCAGGTGCTTCCAGGTGCTTCCAGGTGCTTCCAGGTGCTTCCAGGTGCTTCCAGGTGCTTCCAGGGGCTTCCAGGTGCTTCCAGGTGCGTGTTAAGAGATGTGCTCGGTATGATCGTCAGCCTTCTTTGTCCTTCCCCAAGCTTCATAACTTTGCACTTTCTGGGGTTAAGCTCCAGGAGCCATTTATTGGACCAGGCTTGCAGCCTGGTCCAACAAATGTAAGTCTTGCAGGCTTACATGGTCCTCGTTCGCTTGTATTCTCCTGATTCGCTTCACAACGTCTGCGAATAGGGACACCTTTGAATCTATCCCTTCTGTCATGTCATTCACATATACAACAAACAGCACCGGACCTAGAACTGTGGAACCCCACTCGACACATGCACCCACTCTGATACCTCCTCTCTGTCAGGTATTCCCTGATCCATTGCAGTACTTTCCCTTCTATTCCTGTCTGCTCCTCTAGCTTTTCAACCAATCTCTTGTGTGGAACTGTGGTGATAGCCTCCTTACAGTCCAAGAAGATGCAGTCTTCCCATCCCTCTCTCTTACTTCTGTTACCTTGTCGTAGAACTCCAGTAGGTTTGTGATTCAGGATTTCCCTTCCCTGAAACCGTGCTGGTTGTCATGTATGAACCCGTTCCTTTCTAGGAACGGGTTCATACATGAACCCGTGTGTGTGTGTGTGTGGAGCATTCACAGCGAAATCTGACAAGAAAATTTCTCTGTGAATGCTCTAGTATGCTTTTTATAAGTTATTTCCATGCAAATCTCCCGTCATAACTATGCATAGTTTTAATTATCTCTCAACAATCAGGGACTGCAAGCACCGTCTCCTGTGTTGCCATTCATTATACAGCAATGTTGCAGTATTTTACACCTTCATTATTATTACTTTCACTTGCAAGTTATAATGAATATTTTAAATAAGGTTATCAGGCTTCACTGGTGTGAAGCCTGGGTGCGAGGCTTCACTGGTGTGAAGCCTGGGTGCGAGGCTTCACTGGTGTGAAGCCTGGATACGAGGTTTCACTGATGTGAAGCCTGGGTACGAGGCTTCACTGGTGTGAAGCCTGGGTACGAGGCTTCACTGGTGTGAAGCCTGGGTACGAGGCTTCACTGGTGTGAAGCCTGGGTGCGAGGCTGCGAGGCTTCACTGGTGTGAAGCCTGGGTACGAGGTTTCACTGATGTGAAGCCTGGGTACGAGGCTTCACTGGTGTGAAGCCTGGGTACGAGGCTTCACTGGTGTGAAGCCTGGGTACGAGGCTTCACTGGTGTGAAGCCTGTTTACGAGGCTACACTGGTGTGAAGCCTGGGTACGAGGCTACACTGGTGTGAAGCCTGGGTACGAGGCTACACTGGTGTGAAGCCTGGGTACGAGGCTACTCTGGTGTGAAGCCTGGGTACGAGGCTACACTGGTGTGAAGCCTGGGTACGAGGCTTCACTGGTGTGAAGCCTGGGTACGAGGCTACACTGGTGTGAATCCTGGGTACGAGGCTACTCTGGTGTGAAGCCTGGGTACGAGGCTACACTGGTGTGAAGCCTGGGTACGAGGCTACACTGGTGTGAAGCCTGGGTACGAGGCTACTCTGGTGTGAAGCCTGGGTACGAGGCTACACTGGTGTGAAGCCTGGGTACGAGACTTCACTGGTGTGAAGCCTGGGTACGAGGCTACACTGGTGTGAAGCCTGGGTACGAGGTTACTCTGGTGTTAAGCCTGGGTACGAGGCTACACTGGTGTGATGCCTGGGTACGAGGCTTCACTGGTGTGAAGTCTGGGTACGAGGCTACACTGGTGTGAATTCTGGGTACGAGGCTACTCTGGTGTGAAGCCTGGGTACGAGGCTACACTGGTGTGAAGCCTGGGTACGAGGCTACACTGGTGTGAATCCTGGGTACGAGGCTACTCTGGTGTGAAGCCTGGGTACGAGGCTACACTGGTGTGAAGCCTGGGTACGAGACTTCACTGGTGTGAAGCCTGGGTACGAGGCTACACTGGTGTGAAGCCTGGGTACGAGGCTACTCTGGTGTTAAGCCTGGGTACGAGGCTACACTGGTGTGATGCCTGGGTACGAGGCTTCACTGGTGTGAAGCCTGGGTACGAGGCTACACTGGTGTGAAGCCTGGGTACGAGGCTACTCTGGTGTGAAGCCTGGGTACGAGGCTACACTGGTGTGAAGCCTGGGTACGAGGCTACTCTGGTGTGAAGCCTGGGTACGAGGCTTCACTGGTGTGAATCCTGGGTACGAGGCTTCACTGGTGTGAAGCCTGGGTACGAGGCTACACTGGTGTGAAGCCTGGGTACGAGGCTACACTGGTGTGAAGCCTGGGTATGAAGCAGCTGAGCTGCCAGAAGCGTCTGAACCTTGCAGACAATCTGTTGCAACAATATTGCAAATATATCACTAAACTGTTCAGTTATTCACTCGAAAAAATTGAAATGTTTTCATCTCTATATTATAAAGTCATGTCAAACAGCGCAGGGTAGACGTGTGTTGCAATGTCATTACGTGTGTTACGGCGGTAATAAACAGAATATGCAAAACAATTACGGGGGTAGCTGAGTGATAGCTCTAGGCGTTTCGTGCTGCAATCAACACATCAGGAGCTTGCAATATTGCAGAAATGCGTAGGAAGTCCAGGTAGGTCAGTTCAAGGAAACGGATCTACCCGGACTTCCTGTAATTTTGCAAGCTCCTGATGATGTGTTGATTGCAACACGAAAGGCCTGGAGCTATCATTCAGCTCCCCCGATGGTTGTTTTGCATCTTGTATGGCTTGTTTGCGATTATTACAAAGAATATATACACCGAGAGATGTATTTCTCTTACCATTTTAGGGATTGCAATATTCTTGTCTGATAATGAAAATATTTACTGTAGTCGATAGGGTTTAAACGTCATTACCCAACTAACCGGATAAGTGTCAGTCCAGTATGAGGAGGGAATGAAGATGCTGGGAATGAAGATGCTGGGAATGAAGATGCTGGGAATGAAGATGCAGGGAATGAAGATGCTGTGAATGAAGATGCTGGGAATGAAGATGCTGGGAGAGATAACTGAACAATCTCGAGAATAAGAAGAGGTTATGGTGTGAATTTTTACTTGTTACGGAAATCCTTTTAGTTATCCCTGACCTGCCTTGACCTGCCTTATGTCTGCCCTCTTATCGCACTACTGCCCTCACTTGCTGCCTGTCTGTCATGCTCTCAAAGCAGTGCCTTCACCTGCTTCCTGCTCGGGCTCTTCTCACAGTTCCACGTCTAACGTACATTCTATTATTTATCTTTTTTTATCTCTGATTTACTACACTGACAGAGGCTTCCTCCTTTTTAACTTTTTTAAAGAGCTGAATTACCCACCCGGATTTAGCTCTTTGTATGAATATATAAACATCTACCAATGGCATCCCTCTCGTGTAAATAACGCCGTTATCTATCATGCAAAGTGCATGATTTCTATGAAAGTCATACAAAATGCATATCTCGAAACATACGTGTGATATTTCTGATAAATAATATGACTTATCTGCATTTATACCTTCTAATCACGTTTGATTTTTGTCAACAAAAATATTCTTGCACATTGGGCACGGAATTAAAATAAAGCACATTTGAAGGGTTAGCTAAATACTCTCAAATGAATCTGATAAAAAAAATAATTTGTATATTAAATATTTTTTAGAAAATATGCCATGTGTATGTGACTTTTTTCTCCCCCACCCCCTCTCATTTTTCACGTGATCTCTTGAAATCTCTGGCCTTATTTATATGGTTAAACCTTATTTGAAAATCATTTCCGCGAGAAAGGGGTATTTTATTTTTTTAGTCGTCTATTGGAAAGTGCCCTCCCCGACCCTTATTGTGGCTAGTTTTATTGTTTTTCTACATACATTTTGCATTGGTTGATGTACTTTTATATTCAAAATACTGAAAAACCTCTGGGATCCAGTGTTTTCAAATCATATAACGTAGCAAAAAAGTTTTGACCAAAATACTGAAAAACCTCTGGGTTCCAGTGTTTTCAAATCACATGAAGTCGCAAAAATATTGCCAAGAAAATTCTGACCAAAATTCCAGTTTCCAGGAAACTTGCTGACAGACCTCACACATCAGAGAGACACTACACCAGTCACATGTGTTACCCTCTCTATCAGTCTACGCTCTCCTGTCTTTCCCTGTGATAAGGTGAATAGCTTTCAACGTGTGGCTTTAGCTGTAGCAGTTGGCGGGGTGGATAATTTCCATAAAGGAGATACAAATGAACTTCTGGTAAAGATATGATCCCACATTGTCTTGATATGTAAATCAACATAAAACTAACTTATTATTTTTTGTTTACAGTTCCGCCATGTGCTTTTATTTGTGTTTTTGTTTTATCCTAGGTAAGTAAACAGGAATCGGTTTTACCCTACAATAAACCCTTACCCTGGTGTTCCTAGGCACTGCACTACCCTGCCCTCCACTCTGCCTACGGAACTTGCCCACACATCTTCGTAGCCGAACGAATTTCGCGGTAGCTGGTATACCTTCGGGTATATAAAGTATATATGTCATAATGAAGGTCTATTTTGAGTAGCTTGAATTTTTCACCCTTTGCATTTAGCTACATTAGCCCTTTATACCAAACAATCTCCTATCCCTTTTACGTGCATGGAAGTACAGGGGGAAGGGGCTGGGTTTATGGGATACAAGGGATACCTTCCTCGGATCCCACAGCTACCGAAACAACTCTATTTTTATTATTAGGTATCCCCGAAGGGGTAGTTTAGATGCCTGATTTTCTAAGCCAAAATATCGTTTTAATCCAATGTAACGGGAAAAGGAATCTTGTGATCGTCTTCAGTGTTATATAATCCTGTCCAAGAATCCTGGAATGGGTCCAGTAACTTTCAAGAGAGTTTCCACTCAATTTCCAGAGTTGCAAGAGAGGTGTATCTTACTTCGACCGCGACGGAGAGTCAAATTGAAGTGGGTAGACGCATCTTTGTCACTTATATGTATAAATCAGTGCGAAAATTTTATACCGTTAAGCTACGTTAAACGTTTATGCGTATTTTTCATTGTTACGTCTACATTCTTCAATGGCTGATGTATTTTAAGACGACACTAGCCTGTAAGTTTGGTTTGTGTGTCGGCTAATTTGTTAGCATACTTATATATCTAAATATATTTTGGATAACCGGGCAATGCCTCGTCCGATGGGCTTCAAACTTTCAGCACTAGTGTATATTCCTGAACGCAAGATTCGCATTATTGGCCTCCCTGGGATCCAATTTACTAATTATATTTAATTGGCTTCATATTATTTACGCATTCGTTAAGAAAAATCAAGCTTTATATGCTTAGATTGTGTAGATATAAGTTAGGTAACTTTCTAACTTTGTTCAAGAATCTGGAATCGTTAGATTCTGAGCAGAATGTGGAGAAAACCATTTTTTGATTGGCTTGAAACCTTGAGTAATAGTAAGTTTGATCTTATACACACACACATACACTATATATAAATTATATATATACATGTATATATATAAACTTTATTTCAAGACAAAATACATTGACAAAATACATTCACAGGAATACAATAGGGAGTAAAACAACATAGATAACAACTCAGAGCTACATATCAAATACTTCGTCCAGCTCCCCGGTAGTGGGCCGGGTGCGCAGAATGCTGCAGGCAATTCCCCTCTGGATCGCAACACTGAGTCTCTGAAAGAGGAAGCTGGTCGCCCTGTGGTCCTTGGTTTCTATGATGAGTTTTTTACCCAGCTCTTTGAGAAACTTTAGAGCACACTTGCCCCATGCTCCAAGGATCTCCGACCCTATTGGGATGAAGTTATAGCAAGGGGGAAGGCCTTCATATTTGCGAGTCTTCTGGGTCTCCCTGTGGCTGGCAGCTCCACCCCCTTCAGCTACGAAGTATGGCAAGTAGGTGTCTGCCCTTGTGGCAGCACAGGTGTAATCAAAAGAAATCTGCTTACCATCCTTCCAGGGTAGCATAGTGGCTCCATCAGGACGCTTTTGACTTCCATCAGACCTCTGCACTTGGGGTTCCCGTTGAGCTGGGCAACGGCCTGTGGTGAGGCTTCTCTTTATGATGTCATTGACCTCCTCATGTCTAGCATACTTCCCTTCTGATGTGTGACACACAAGACCATGAAGTCCGAATTGATCAGCCGTGGCCCTGCCGCAAATACACCTATGTTAGGTGAGTATGGGGGCGGCTAGGCGAAGCGCAACACCAATCCGAATGGCCTGTGGGTCGAGTCGAGTCCCCAGAGAGGAATTGGGAACAGCTAGAAGGAAATCTCCTGAGTGTTGTGCCTTCACCGCTATGAGACGAGCTTTGTCCTTTCCTGAAGCGTTGGTGAGCATTGTGTTGGCATATATATATATATATATATTATATGTATATGGAAAGGTGTGTGACAATGTACAAGATCAGACGACGTACACAGTGAACACAGTAAGGTCAGGTGACACGCACAGTGGCCTTGCATGGTACAAATTTCGTCTATGAAACTGTAGTTTACAAAGTGAACGTCACAATGTTCGAACTTTGCGAATTTGTTCGATAGTGTTGAGGCGATGAATGGCTGCAGCTTTTATAAACTCTGGTGGTTCTCTGTGATGATGTATTGTGTCCTTCTAACTCATTACCCGCGTTCGCTCACTGTATGATGCAGGCGTTGTTAGCGTCTGCAGGACGTATACGTCTATGTATGATGCAGGTGTTGTTAGCGTCTGCAGGACGTATACGTCTATGTATGATGCAGGCGTTGTTAGCGTCTGCAGGACGTATACGTCTATGTATGATGCAGGTGTTGTTAGCGTCTGCAGGACGTATACGTCTATGTATGATGCAGGCGTTGTTAGCGTCTGAAGGACGTATACGTCTATGTATGATGCAGGCGTTGTTAGCGTCTGCAGGACGTATACGTCTATGTATGATGCAGGCGTTGTTAGCGTCTGCAGGACGTATACGTCTATGTATGATGCAGGTGTTGTTAGCGTCTGCAGGACGTATACGTCTATGTATGATGCAGGCGTTGTTAGCGTCTGCAGGATGTATACGTCTATGTATGATGCAGGTGTTGTTAGCGTCTGCAGGACGTATACGTCTATGTATGATGGAGGCGTTGTTAGCGTCTGCAGGACGTATACGTCTATGTATGATGCAGGTGTTGTTAGCGTCTGCAGGACGTATACGTCTATGTATGATGGAGGCGTTGTTAGCGTCTGTAGGACGTATACGTCTATGTATGATGCAGGTGTTGTTAGCGTCTGCAGGACGTATACGTCTATGTATGATGCAGGTGTTGTTAGCGTCTGCAGGACGTATACGTCTATGTATGATGGAGGCGTTGTTAGCGTCTGTAGGACGTATACGTCTATGTATGATGGAGGCGTTGTTAGCGTCTGTAGGACGTATACGTGTATGTATGGTGCAAGTGTTGTTAGCGTCTGCAGGAAGTATACGTCTATGTATGATGCAGGTGTTGTTAGCGTCTGCAGGACGTATACGTCTATGTATGATGCAGGCGTTGTTAACGCTGGCTATAGGAAACATACTTCTATAAATGATGAAGACGTTGTTACCGTTATCTCTACATGATATATAAGTCTGTGTATGATACAAACGTTATTGGCGTTATCTAGGATGTATAATATATGCATCTTTCAAACGTTATTAGCATTGCCAAGAGGAAGTATACTTCCATGTGTGAGTCAAATATTGTTACAATGACTCACAAAATCGTAATGACACGATTGCAAACAAACCATACCACTGGTGTGGTTTATATGGTTTGTTTGTTTTGTTTGGTGTCTCAAAACTCCAGACCGAGTTTTGAGACTCTCTGATCGCGGGTTCGAACCCCACTCGTGGTATGGATTGTTACAATTATGTCTACAGGAACTGGACTTTTAGATGCAAGAGTTGTTATTGTTTTGTAATATGTCCTGGTGTTTGCTCAATTGTCTTTCTAAAGTAATTTGTCGGTGTCTGTTATCAAGGTCTATACCAGCGTTGTGTCTACAGGAACTATACAGGATGAAAATTAGACACATGTGCAACATCTAGATATTTTTATTGTAGACGCTTCGCCAACCAGTGGCTTATCAATACAAATTCAAGAACATAATATGAAGACAGTAGAACTATGTACAAGAGATGAGGTAATCAGACCCCCAGCCTTGGTGTTGGTGAAGAACACCTCAGTCTTGAAGACTCTGAGACTCTGAGGGTCTGATTACCTCATCTTTTGAACATAGTTCTACTGTCTTCCAGATATGTCCTTGAATTTGTATTGATAAAGCCACTGGAGGGCGAAACGTCTAAAATAGAGATTCCCAGATGTTGTACCTGTGTCTAATTTTCATCTTGTCGTTATTGTCTACTCTTCATGTACTGGAAGTATACGTCTAGGTAGATGTAAGTCTTGTTATTGTTAGTATTGTGTTTAGAGGCAACATATATGATGCGGGTGTCTTTGTGTTTACGTCATATTCTCGTGTGCTTTTAAAATTTCTCCTCTCAAAATTTATTATAGATTATTGTACTTCCCGGATACTAATTCTAATCAAACCCAGACCTTCTTACTCATATATTTTGCCCAGTCTCTTTTTAAAGCTACCCAAGGTCTTACCCTCTATTATCCTTCTCGGGAGATTGTTCCAAGCATCGATAACTCTGTTTGAAAACCATTACTTAAGAACATAAGAAAGGAGGGACACTGCAGCAGGCCTACTGGCCCATATTTGGCAAGTCTCTGTCAAATTGAAACCCACTAACAAAAATATTCGCCCAACCCATCATCAATGTTACCAAAGGAATAATCAGTGTTGCCTAAAAAACAACAGTACTTATAATTGCACATGGGATATCGATACAAGAAATTCTTCAACACCTGTCCAACCTTTGAACGAAGACCTACTTACACTAGTGGATGGTTCCACTGTGACTCCGCCTCCTCCTGCTTCCACTCACCTGACTACACTATATAAGCCACTTCTCCGGCCATATGCTGTACTTTATTCAAGAGTGATGGACTGAATACATCGATTCCAGGCTCAGGAACTGATTACCTCAAACTCTTCTCTTTAAACCGTCTTCTTATTGGACTGATGAAGCCACTGTATGGCGAAAAGTTTCCTCAATAAAGATTCCCATATGTCGCATAAGTGTCTCAATCTTCAAGTTGTCAGTTTTTAAAACCACTTATCACACAGGAGCCAAAGTAAGTACTCTTATTAACTCGTTTCTATACCTACCAGCAGAGAGACGATCGACCTTCCACCAAGTCTTGTGCTCGATGACCCACACCAGCTGAATACCTCATATAAAACAATATCAATACAGCTGTTGGGAACATCTGTCTTCCTTGTGAATTATCTTGAGCGTTGGTGACTCGACACAGCTGCCTTTAAGCTCTGGGGGAAAAAAAACATGTGGAATAACTCAGGTTAAGAAGAGATAATGATGAGCTGACATTTCTCTTCATGAAGTCTTGTCTACAATCCACTTTTGTTTTATGGAAAAGCCACACCAGGTCGCTTTTGTCACTCGGTTAAATGGAAACATAAATAGTCCTATCACTTTTGTTTATCCAAGAAAATGAATTATTGTTTTCACGTCTGAAGGATGATTAAGACATGCAACAGCTGGGTATCCTTATTGTTGAAAGGCATCGCCTACACAGCAGGATTCTACAGTCAAATATAGAGGCTGCAAGTATAGTAGAAATAGTATTTGAGGTGGTCAGTCCCTCATCTTTTCGGGATTTTATTCCATTCTCAACTTGTCGGTTCGGATTGTCCAGAGTGAAACGTTGTGGTGTTATGATCGAAACGGTGGTTCCAGGATGGTACTGCCGATGCCGTACCTTTGACGGTCAAGAGGCCGGCAGAGTACAGGCGGTTGGGGTCCACGCGACGAAGCGGCGCCAGTGGGTCTACTGGTCAGCTGACCGGAACTCCTAAACTTTTAAGCTTCCCAGAAATCGAAGATGAACAAAAAAAATTTTACTTTATGAAAGCCGATAAAGAGAAAGAAAAAGAAATGATGAAAGTTGAAAGTCGACGACCTTTCTGGTGAGCAACTTCGACATTCTATTAAAACTTTCCCCTCTCCACGAGGTGACTTGTGCTTGTTGGAGAAGGGTATGTGGAGTGATACCTCCTCCGTTACTGCAACACCGCCGTTACTGCAACACCGCCGTTATTACATCACCGTCGTTACTACATCACCGCCGTTACTGCAACACCGCCGTTACTGCAACACCGCCTTCCCTCCACCACCGCCGTTACTGCAACACCGTCGTTACTGCATCACCGCCGTTATTACATCACCGTCGTTACTGCAACACCGCCGTTACTGCAACACCGCCGTTACTACAACACCGCCTTCCCTCCACCACCGCCGTTACTGCAACACCGCCGTTACTGCAACACCGTCGTTACTGCATCACCGCCGTTATTACATCACCGTCGTTACTGCAACACCGCCGTTACTGCAACACCGCCGTTACTACAACACCGCCTTCCCTCCACCACCGCCGTTACTGCAACACCGCCGTTATTACATCACCGTCGTTACTACATCACCGCCGTTACTACAACACCGCCGTTACTGCAACACCGCCGTTACTACAACACCGCCTTCCCTCCACCACCGCCGTTACTGCATCACCGCCGTTACTGCAACACCGCCGTTACTGCAACACCGCCGTTACTACAACACCGCCGTTACTGCAACACCGCCATTACTCCAACACCGCCTTCCCTCCACCACCGCCGTTACTGCATCACCGCCGTTACTGCAACACCGCCGTTACTGCATCACCGCCGTTACTGCAACACCTTTGATACCTTTGATATACCTTTGAAGAGTTTCGAGAGTATCTACTCTCTGAGCCCGGCCATGGGCCAGGCTCGTCTGGTGCTTGCCTGGTCAACCAGGCTGTTGCTGCTGGAGGCCCGCTGCCCCACATATCCGTCACAGCCTGGTTGATCTGGCACCTGGTGAAGATATTTGTCCAGTTTCCTCTTGAAGGCTTCTACACTGGTTCCAGCCGTGTTTCGGATATCTTCTGGTAAGATGTTGAATAGTCTGGGACCCCGGATGTTAATACAGTGCTCCCGTATTGTCCCCACCGCACCCCTGCTCCTCACTGGGTTTATTTTACACTTTCTCCCATATCTCTCACTCCAGTATGTTGTTATGGCAGTGTGCAGATTTGGGACCAGGCCCTCAAGTACTTTCCATGTATATATTATCATGTATCTCTCTCTCCTCCGCTCCAATGAGTACATGTTCAAGACTTGAAGGCGTTCCCAATAATTTAGATGTTTCAATGGCTCAATGTGAGCCGTAAACGATCTCTGGATTTGTTCCAGCTCTGCTATTTCTCCTGCCCTGAACGGGGCCGTCAGCACTGAGCAGTATTCTAAGTGAGGGAGCACTAGCGATTTGAATAGTGTCACCATCGGCATTATTTCCCTTGTTTTGAAAGTTCTCAATACCCACCCCGTCATCTTCCTGGCTGTTGTGATCTTTGTCTTGTTATGGTCTTTAAACGACAGATCAGCAGACATAATTATTCCCAAGTCCTTTACGTGTTCCTTTCGTTCTATGTGGTGACCCTCTTGCGTTTTGTATATAGTGTTCCTTTTGAGTTCTTCATTTTTTCCATACCTAAGCAGCTGAAACTTATCACCATTGAACGTCATGTTGTTCTCCACTGCCCATTGGAAGACCCTGCTTATGTCCTCCTGTAATTTTTCAGTGTCCTCTACCGTAGTGACTTTCATGCTTATTTTAGTGTCATCTGCAAATGATGATACAAAAGTGTGCTGGGTGTTTTTATCTATGTCTGCTATGAGGATGAGAAACAGCAGAGGTGCCAGGACAGTGCCTTGGGGCACTGAGCTTTTGACCTCGCTGATGCTGGATCTTGCCCTGTTCACTACTACTTTGTGTTCTTTGTGTTAGGAACTCAAAAATCCATCTGCCTACCTTCCCCGTAATGCCTATGGCCCTCATTTTGTGCGCTATCACTCCATGATCGCATTTGTCAAACGCCTTTGCAAAATCTGTGTAAATCACATCTGCGTTTTGGTCGTCCTCCAATGCCTCCGTAATTCTGTCATAATGGTTCAGCAGCTGTGACATGCATGATCGACCCGCTCTAAAGCCATGCTGGTTCGGGTTATGTTGGTTGTGCTGGTCCATGAACTTTGTAATCTGCCGTCTCATCACTCTTTCAAAGATTTTTATGATGTGAGAAGTGAGGGCTACTGGTCTGTAATTTTTAGCTAGTGCTCTACTACCTCCCTTATGCAAAGGAGCTATGTCTGCACTCTTTAAGGCCTCTGGAATTTCACCTAGATCTAAGCTCTTTCTCCACAGAATACTAAGGGCTCTTGCTAATGGTACTTTGCACTGCTTTATAAATAAAGCATTCCATGAATCTGGTCCAGGTGCTGAGTGAGTGGGCATGTTGGCCATTTCTTTTTCGAAATCTATGGGATTTGTACTAATGTCGGTTAGGTGGTCTGCGCAGCCTTCTGCTGGAGTGAAAAATATTTCTGCATTTTCTACCTTGCTGTCATTTAGTGGGTTGCTGAACACTGACTCATACTGTTCTTTTAGAATTTCACTCATTTCCTGTTCATCGTCCGTATACGAATCTCCTCTCAATAATGGTCCAATTCTACAGGTAGTTCTTAGCTTGGATTTTGCATAGGAGTAGAAATATTTTGGGTTTCTTGCAATATCCTGTATGGCTCTTTGTTCCCTTTGTACTTCTTCTGTCAGGTATGACATCTTAAGTTTTTGCTCTAATTCCGTGATCTCTCGGTTAAGGCTATCTCTCTTCTGTTGCAACATAACTGTGTTTTTCAGCAATTCAGTAACCCGTTTTCTTCTCCTGTACCATCTCCTCCGCCGTTATTACAACACCGCCGTTACTACAACACCACCGTTACTACAACACCGCCGTTACTACATCACCGCCGTTACTACATTACTATACATTACGTTACTACACATTACTACTACACGTTACTACACATATGCTGCTATGTATGATGATCTACGTAACTGTATTTGTGTATACCTGAATAAACTTACTTACCGCCGTTACTACAACACCGCCGTTACTACAACATAGCCGTTACTACATCACCGCCGTTACTACATCACCGCCGTTACTACAACACAGCCGTTACTACATCACCGCCGTTACTACATCACCGCCGTTACTACAACATCGCCGTTACTACAACACAGCCGTTACTACAACACCGCCGTTACTACAACACCGCCGTTACTACAACACAGCCGTTACTACATCACCGCCGTTACTACATCACCGCCGTTACTACATCACCGCCGTTACTACATCACCGCCGTTACTACAACACCGCCGTTACTGCAACACCGCAGGTTACTACATCACCGCCGTTACTGCAACACCGCCGTTACTACATCCCCGCCGTTACTACAACACTGCCGTTACTACATCACCGCCGTTACTGCAACACCGCCGTTACTACATCACCGCCGTTACTGGAACATCGCCGTTACTACAACACCGCCGTTACTGCAACACCGCCGTTACTACAACACCGCCGTTACTGCAACACCGCCGTTACTGCAACACCGGTTACTACATCACCGCCGTTACTGCAACACCGCCGTTACTACAACACCGCCGTTACTGCAACACCGCCGTTACTGCAACACCGCCGTTACTATATCACCGCCGTTACTATATCACCGCCGTTACTACATCACCACCGTTACTACATCACCGCCGTTACCACTCCGTTACTATACCTACTCTCTTCTAGGGTTTATATTACATTATTAGTTCACTATAACACTTTGATCTCATGTATATATATATATATATATATATATATATATATATATATATATATATATATATATATATATATATATATATATATATATATATACATACATATGTAGGTAATACTGGTCAATTAGCAAGAACTCATTTAAAATTAAGTCCTTTCTAAAAATTTCCTCTTATACGTTTAAAGATTAAAGATATTTTTTTTAATTAATGTTAATATAAAAATTAATAATTTTGTACCAAAAGAACCTTCGGAAACTTACCTAACCTTATTATAACAAGCGCAATTTAATTTAGCCTAATCCAACTAAATATATTTTATTTAAGTTTACCAAAAATTTATAATAAGCAAACACATTGGAATATATTTTTTCCGTTAGGTTCAGAATGATTCTTGCGAAATTATTGCATACACAAATTTTCGTTTGCCATATTCGGCAAGAAGAGCGTTGCTATTTAAGTCAAAATCGCAAGTTTTACCTATTCGGCACGCCATATACACACACACACACTGTGACCCGACCCCCTGCAACCACAACTAGGTGAGTACACACTCATACTAACGTAAATTTAGAAATGTTTAATAATAATTATAATTATCATCATTACTTATTATTATTATTCTTATTATGTTTTAAATAACGGCGAACCGTTAATTAAGCCTGGGGGCGGTAACCAGGTTTGATCTGAGGAACGAAAATATAACTCCCACTCCTTGGTTTAAGAGCCCTTGAGCACCATGGCACTCACCATTCCCCCCTCCCTTCCTTCCTTATAATGATTGCTCCTGTGTGAGGCCTCGCTACACGAGACATATTTAAGTCCGCCTGTCCACTTGATCTATGCGTTTAGGTCCCCCTGTGATCGGCAGAGATACTCTTAGGTGTCTCTGTGCACGAAAGAGATATATATGTAGGTCTCCCTGTGCACGAGAGATGTTTACCCTGCCAGTGCACCGGTGATATACGTCAAAACCCCGACACTCGTCGCCCAGGGGATGTTTTGGAAGTCTTTAACATCACCCATCCAAAAAAAATCGGACTTTGGCGATGCATGTTGCAAGAATTCTCGGGCTCAGTGAGCCCATTCAGGCTCAAGCGATGAGAATGCTCGGCTCGCGTCCCGTAGCTCGCCCAAACATCAAGCAACAAAAGAAAAGGGATATAAAAAGAAAAGAAAAATGTGCGAATAAAACAAGAGGAACTAAAATGGGAAGTTGTGAAGTATTGGCTCAGTTATGTTCTTTACTGGGTGAAAATCACTACGGCTTTGAGGTATGATTGATCGACTTTACTTTCCTGTCACAGATTGTTGCATCAACAGTCAAGTGCTTAGGTAATCAAGCTATGTTACACACACACGCACACACACACACACACACACACACACAATATATATATATATATATATATATATATATATATATATATATATATATATATATATATATATATATATATATATATATATATATATTTATATATGTTATTGTACCCACGAACGAGTGGTATTGATCAGTAACAATACTGCGACTAGCCAAGGAGTCGAACCCATGCTGCTTTGACCCGTCTCATGGTGAGCGAAAGACATGACGCTCTAGTCCACGGAACCCAACAATTCTCAATAATGACGCATCCAGCCAAGCTAGGGAGTAAAATGAAATTAGCTCAAAGGCATCCACACCACCGTATGTTCTCGGATGACGGGTACAACATCTAGCTTGGCTGTATGCGTCATTCTTGAGAATTGTGTGGTCCCGTGGACTAGAGCGTCATCTGTCTGTCGCTCACCATGAGGCGGGCCAAAGCAGCATGGGTTCGACTCCTTGGCTAGTCCCAGTGTTGTTAAATATATATATATATATATATATATATATATATATATATATATATATATATATATATATATATATATATATATATATATATATATATATATATATATATATATGTCGTGCCAAATAGGTAAAACTTGCGATTTTGGCTTAAATAGCAATGAGTGAACAGAAGGGTGGACAAGGGGCTCGAACCGCTTTTGTAAACTGAAAGTCCGACGGTCTATCGTCTAGGCTAACCCTGGCCACTAATAGGAAGGTATCAAAACTAACACTGTATACATTCCATCAGAGGCACCAACTGTAACCCAACTGACCTCCTTCCCTCGGCCCAGGAGCTTTAACAGTAGATCTAGTCTTATCCCCTCTCTCAAGGGGATGGAGACGGAGAGGGAAAAATGAATCTCATGAAGGAGGGTAAAAATCATATGCTGAGGGATAGCGTCTCCCTCTGGAGTGAAAAATCCGCTGCTGTGGGTGGGAAGTATCCCTTTGTGGGTAGGGGGATAATTTATCATTCTGGGGTTAAAACCCTCGTGTGGGGGGAAACTGTCTCCTCTTACGGGGAAAAACATATTTCACTGAGTGGAAAAAAACACTGCTTGGGGAGGAAACGTCTTTTAGAAGGGAGAGAAAGCGTCAGCTGATTGGGAAGAATGTCTCACTGGGGAGAGAGAGAGATAGAGAGAGAGAGAGAGGGGGGCAGGAGACCTTGGTACTCTGGTTAATACAATACCAGCTCGAAATCTTGGACAACATCAGTAAGTCAGGAGCGAGTCTAAATCCCAATGTCTTCTGTGAGATATTTAATAGTTGTTGTGGTGAGTGTGTTCGTGTGGTGGTGAGTGTGTTCGTGTGGTGGTGAGTGTGTTCGTGTGGTGGTGAGTGTGTTCGTGTGATGATGAGTGTGTTCGTGTGGTGGTGAGTGTGTTCTTATGGTGGTATGTTCTTATAATGGTATGTTCTTATTGTAGTGTGTTCTGGTGGTGGTGAGTGTGTTCTGGTGGTGGTTGGTGAGTTCTTCTTTTGGTGATGCGCTCTGGTGGTGGTGGAGTGTGTTCTTGTTGTGGTGTGTGTATTCTTGTGATGGTGGTGAAAATCTAATTGCCAATTATCAGATCAATCTTGCAGTTTATCCAAATTCATCTGCAGTCTTTTCTGGTCTGCTCCTGTATGTATTCTCATTACTTCTATATCACCTGCGAAGAGGGATACCTCTAACCTGATTCCTTCTTTCGTCATTTACATCCTCAAGAAACATTACTTGTCCAAGTACCGACCCTTGTGGATCCCCACTCTTCACATTCGCCCATCCCGACACCACTTCCCGGACAATAACTCTCTGTTTTCTTCCTGTTAAGCTTTCCTTGATCCACTGTAGTATTTTCGCAGTTATTCCTGCCTATTCATCTAGCTTTGGACGCAGTCTCTTGTGTGGTAATGTATGGAACGTTTTCTTGAAGTCCAAAAATATGTAATCGACTCCTCCCTCTCCTGTCTAACTTTCATAGAACTTGAGTAGATGCGTGGGTACTCATTTGCGGTTGCAGGTGTCGAGTCACTGCACCTGTCCCAGCCTCTTTGCTGGTCGCAACTAGGTCAACTATCTCTCCCTGCTCCATGAGCTTTATATTATCTCGTGTATGTGTGTGTGTGTGTACATATATGTGTACGTATGTGTGTGTGTGCAACACAAGGCCCGCCAGTAATGTAGTTGCAAACTTGCTTCACCTACCATCTTGCACACCTGCAGTCTCTGGCCCTGCCAGCGGCCCACACCGACATACCCGAAGGTCTCAACAACCCTCAGCTACTCCTAGGAACTTGGCAGCCAGTCCAGAAGTTACATCTCCTATCTCCTGCATTTGCTATCAAAATCCTCTTGATAGCGAATTCAACGTCATGTAACACAACAAAACAATTAGAAGAGGCTTCTCTCAGTATTGAGCTGTTTTTTTTAATTGAAGTTCTTAGTCTTCCTTGATGAGGAAGAAGGTGCAGGAGTAGCGTACAGCAGCACACAGTAACACAGCAGCACACAGTAACACAGCAGCACACAGTAACACAGCAGCACACAGTAACACAGCAGCACACAGTAACACAGCAGCACACAGCAGAACACAGCAGCACACAGCAGAACACAGTACGCTCAAACGCACGTAATAGTTCAGTATTCACAACGGGTCTGCTTAACCACTGTACAGCTCAAATGAAATTTTATCTTTCCAATGTATTCCCTACATCCCTACATTCTTCCCTCCAAACTGTTTCCCCCGTTCCTCTTTCTTTTAACTCTCCTTCCCCCTACCTAAACTTATTCCCTCCCGTTACTCTCTCTCTCTTCCCTTCCCCTCTCCTTCCTCCTTGTAGCTCTCTTATTTTCCTTCTTTCTGTCTTTCTATTTCCCTTCCCCCCTCACTACGGGCCCAATGTGCGACGTGTTTGCCTAGGGGATCATAGTCACATAACATTGACTCGGGGACAGAGCTGCGCTGGAAACGAGTGGTTTGGGATGTTTAATCACCTTTTATGGGAGTCGTCGGCATTAAAAGGCTCCCTTTAGGGGGGGCCATCAGCAATACACATCACTGGGGAAACATTTCTGTAGAATTCCTCTCTAACAGAAAGACTGTAATTTCTTATATCATATTGGTTTTTTTCGTGAAAGTTGATACGTTATTTTATTGTTGGTTCTATAGTGCAGCAAATATTTCGTCTCCTAGATAGTTGGTAAGGTCTGATGTTTACATAAATGGGTCAGTAAGGATTTGTGTGGAGAAAATTCTCCAGTAAAGGGGTTATCTCTCAGCCCCCGCAGCCCTTTGAGGGACTTAGCCCTCCGGGAAGGGGCTAGTGGACTCTTCCTTCCTCGCAAACAGTTTCATTAAACCCACATGTATGTAGCATAGCGTCACGAGGTCTTCCTCTCCTTGCTGGAGTTCCTGATCAACTACACAACCAGGTTAAACCAGAGTAATTACTCTTTCTCCTCAGCAGGAAAATTAAGAGAAAACCGTCGCCCCACTTTATCTACAAGTTGGGACTATTAGAAATTCTAGTGTATAGCTAGATAACAAGAAACCTTCTTTATTGTATTGAATACTGTTGCAATGTGGAGCAAGGAAGAGATATAAAGCTGAACTCAGCAGTTCTTTTGTGCGGAGGGTGAACTGGTGGGCGCTTGGGCAGAGGACAAGCTAGTTTGAATTCAAACATGGGAACGTGAGCACGTCACAAATCTCCTGCTGAGATCAAAGAAAATACTGACTTTATGTGGTACACTCTGAAATACTGTCAATCTCTACTTGGAAAACTAGTGTTAAAAACAAACACAAGTGTATCATCCACAGTATAATCCTAATAAAGTGTAAAGTTTGTGTGGCGGTATATGCATTCAGGTGTTATGAACAAAGGGACAAGATATCATCCTATCACGTAATAAACGATCAAAGTGACTCCCTGTCAACGAGTGAGGACATAACTATGCATCTGTAGCAGCCTACTCAAGACATCGATACCCAGGTCACACCTAAACTACCACAAACTAGAGGAAATTGGGTCAGTTACAATACCCAGGTAAGTTCAGCCATACCCACACCTAATTACGTTAGCTGCACCTAATATATAGGGATGAGATTTGACTGGAATTGTCAATAGATCCCGTGACGCTTGGGTGATTTCACCCTAACCCAAGTATCACTACGCATTTCAGATGATAGTGAAATGTTGAGATATACGCTCCTTTGGGGCAAATTGATATCTAACCCACTTATTAATCTACAACCCCGGTGGAAAGTGGAACAGCACCCCGAAGGGATGTCCATCGATTGCTATATGTTTGTTCATGCAGGAAAGTGTACTTATCTAACCAGTTTTCCACAATTTGTACACTTTATTCAGAAATATTTAAATCCTTTTAATCTAGAGATTAAAGAGAAAGTTTCGGGAGATAAATCTCTCTCGGTGTATACACACTGAGAAATATACACCTTTGGCGTATATACACTGTGAGAAACGTACCCGTAGGTGTATAGACAGTGAGAGATACGCACTTCTATATACACTGAGTGATACACACTTGTTGGTGTGTATACACTGAGAAATACTTGTTGGTGAATATACCTGGAGAGTTTACCTGGAGAGAATTCCAGGGGTCAACGCCCCTGCGGCCCGGTCTGTGACCAGGCCTCACTGAGAGATACACACTAGGAGGCATCATAGACAGACTCACGATCTAGAGACGTTGCCATCACCACGACAAACGTTCAACAGAAAGTCAGGTTGACCTGGAGGATCCAAGTCTTCTGCGAGAACAGTCTTCGAATGACTTTGGAGGGAATGGAAATTATACACAACCTGTATCATTTAGCCCATTGTGAGGCACAGAAAGTGAGGCCTTCAGCGTAGGCCTCAAATTCGCCAGAAAAAAACACACACCAGCAACCATAACAAGTCCACTGCATTTGTAAAAACTACAGATATTTAGAAACCTCCGACTTCCAGAAAGGCTGTCCTTGAAAGTATTATCAGTTCGGCCCTGTCCTTGAAGGTATCATCAGTTCGGCCCTGTCCTTGAAGGTATCATCAGTTCGGCCCTGTCCTTGAAAGTATCATCAGTATAGCCCTGTCCTTGATTTATCTACTTGAGGATTTTGTTCATAGATTGTCTTTAAAATCAAGGCACATTATACATTGTGTATATTAGTAGCCTTCTGAATAATCTGAAAATATATGCGTTCAAATATTTGCAGCTTTTTTTAATATACTGATAAATATGTCCCCTTACAAGTCATGTGGGTGAAGTTGTTTTCGTGTTCTCCCCCCTTACTCATCCCCCTCACGCACGCACGCAAACACCGGTTTCGTAAGACGAAAGGTCAGAGATAAACAATGCACGGAGGGTGATTGCACAAGGTGTTGGTAAGTAAATAATGAGAGTGACAAGGTGGAAGGGGGGTGGGATGAGCTTAGTGCCAGAGCCGGGGGCATCACTCTTCCGGTCAGCGCACCGAGGTGGTGCAATTCCATTATGCACTCATTGCTTCAACCCACAAGGAAAGCCTCGTGGAGAGAAGGGATTTTCTTTCTATTAGAGGACAGTGGACTGAGCCCCCACCACTTTTCGCTGAGCAACCCACACTGGTTTACAGGAATATGTAAATATAATAATAATAATAATAATAATAATAATAATAATAATAATAATAATATATTATTATTATTATTATTATTATTATTATTATTATTATTATTATTATTATTATTATTATTATTATTATATTATTGCCACAGCAACCCTGCGGATGTAAACCTGACGACACTGATGGCACTAGAGGATAGAAGCACCAGATTACAGTGTACAAAATACTGAGAGGAACTGACAGGATGGATAGGGAGAGTCTGATTGGCGGGTCTCAGATACACCAGGTCACAGCTGGACGTTAAAAACACAGATAAGTCACAGGGTTGTTAGGAAATTGTTCTTTAGCCTTAGAGTGGTCAGGAGGGAAAACGACCTTGACAGCGAAGTGGTAAAGGCAGCATCAATGCATAATTTTAAGAATAGGTATGACAGAGCTCACACAATCAGAGAGAAACCAGTAGCGATCCGTAATTAGGACACAATTAGACGCGTATACACACACACATACACACAAACACACGCTCCTGGCGGGGCCAGGATCTATGACTCGACCCCTGCAACCACAAATAGGTGAGTACACACACACGCACGTGCACCGTGTTTGGGAGTGACTCTTAACTTACGTGTCCAAAATTACTACGCCAGAAAGAACATATTTTTTTTTCTCCACAGTCTAACTCTTTTACTAAGTAATTTTCAGGCCTTTTCTGAAGCTAAAACCTGTCGTTCAGTTTGGGAAACGAGGTAAAAGTTCTTAGTAAAGGGTCTGAGAGAACAGGGGGTGTGGAGAACAAGCGAAGAACTGGTGGTGAAGAAACGTGAGAGTATAGAGGGGGTTGAGAATAGATATGATAGAATATGATTTTCATAACATCTGGGTAAACAGAAGGACGTGGAGCACCGTGGGGTGAGAGTTTTGGTAACAAGGCCTGTGAGAACAAGGGAAGGAGGAGGGGTGGAGAACAAGGGGATAACAGGAGGGTGGGGAGAACCGGAACAGACGTGGACACAGGGAAAGAAAGCACGTGAGAACGCAGAATGGGAGGGAAGGTGGTAACAAAACAAACGTGAAGAACAAAGGATGTGAGAGTAAAGCTCACTTACATATGCATAATATTGTGTGTGAGTGAGTGTGGCTGTGGTGAGCTTCGTCTGTGTGTTGAAGTGCTTGTTTCAGATGAGTGCAGACTCCAGCGCCTTCTATTGTATGGGCCAACAGGCCTACTGCAGTGTTCCTCCTATCTTCTCTTTGACGTTCCTGAGAATTCATTCCTAGGTGTGTTTATTGCGTCTGTTTTTTTTCCTTGCAGCTGTTACTTGTCTTGATTCTGCGGTATCTTAATATTTTATCGTAAAGTTATACATTATTTATCACTCTCCCTTATCTTTAGGACCTTCAGTTTATCGAGTGAATGAACCACATGAGATAAAATCCCGAGATTTTGAGCAGTTCTAAAGAACCTTGGGATTTTTTTTTTGTGACGAGCTGCCTGGTCTTGGTCAGAAAAAAGTCTGACTTATCCTGTAGTTCATCTCTGACAATTCTTCACATCCCTGTATGTCAGAGATCTCCAGACGGCTAAGTTCACCGTGTCATGAACCGTGTCATGAACCGTGACATGAACTGTGACATGAACTGTGTCATGAACTGTGTCATGAACTGTTCACTCAGGTGTCGTACTGCACACTACATCTTGTGTTGACACTCGCTCCTTGTTAGACCTATTAGAGTCTATTTCTACATCTTGTGTCAAGATTTGCCTTCAGTTTGAGTTGCAAGAATCATCTGCTTCTACCTTCACTGGTTATTCCACCTACGTCACTTTGGACCACTTTTGGAGGAAGCTGTGTATTGTTGCTATTGTCTTAGTTATATGATTCCCATTTCCCAATTCATCAACTTTTCCATTGATTCAAGTTGTCATAATATTTCTTTTTGCTTTTTTTTAATGTTTAAATATACTTTATAATGTTTTTTTGTGCCTATTTTCATTATCCAAATGATTTACATTCTTGATTCCTAACGTTTTTCATTATTCTTTTCACGTCTCCGAAACATTCAAGGCTTCATTGTCATTCTACAAAGAATGAGGATGCAAGTTCTTGGAAGTGGACATTCACTGACGTCGTGACATCAGGTCATCAAGACGTCTCCTTCGGAGATGACTTTTTAACATCATTTATCCTGTTAAGTAAAATGACACAAATGCCACTTAACGTGACATTTTATTGTGGCAACGTTTCACTCTCCAGGAGCTTTGTCAAGCAGGAGAGCCTGGATAGCGAAACGTGTCCTTTTACTTAACATGTTATCGATAATTCTACCAATATTAATACAATCATTTATCCTCTTTAACCTCTGTTTCGCTCAACACAAAGATCTACACCGACCGAAACGTTGTCCCAACGAAACCTTTCTCTTTAGCTTGTCTCTTCGTCTTCACGTACGTCGCCAATGCGCTATTTTATCCACAATAAATTTCTCATGTCGTAAAAAAATCGCCACGAATTTGCACATCTATTTACTTCAGTGTTCTCCACGATGACGTAAAATTAATGCATGAGTAATGAGTTACATGTGCAACATCAAGTTCATTATGGAGATGTTTTTGCCACCGACAGGGTGGCGAAACATCACTAAAAGATACCCCGGTTATAATTGCTATATTGGTGTACATCAGGAATAAGATGAGGAATTATCCAGATGTGTGACTACTGGTTAACTTTAACTGAAGAGTACTCGAAGACAATAGAAATTTAGGTTATCAGTCCCTCTGCCTTTTCTTCATACACATGGCTGTCTTCAGTGTATAGTTCTGCAAGACTGATGGACTGCTTACCTTCGTATATCATTACTATATTGAAAAATCCACTGGATGGTTAAGCGAACCAGTTAATACGCTGCACTTGCTTGTTGCGCATTAACTTCTCGTTACTGTATACCATTAACATAAGAAATTAGTGCATTTACGACACGGGATATTACATCCACAGTCTCCCAAGGGAATGCAGTGTAAACAAGTGTGCTTCATGTACACGATATGAAGCGTAATTACTTACAATGTCTAGGGACCGATGGCCTTGCTGTCCTGCAGTGTTACTCATTGACTGTGCAACTTGAAATTGTCCTCGTAAGCTTGCAACAAATATTGCAGTAAAAAGTCTTTTTTTGGGGGCATGTAGGAAGGAAGCAGGTTGCAAAACTCTCTAATTGGATGCAAAATATAATGCTTTAAATCTCCCGTTCAATCTTTTTAAATGCTTTCGCGGATCAGCTGATGGTGTTTACCTCGTCTAACATCAGCTGTTTATGTTTAACTAATCCAGGAGCTGCTGTTTGTGTCTATACCTCTGGGATAACCTGCTTGTGTATACCTCTATGATCAGTTATTTGTTTATACATCCAGAATCAGTTACTTTAGCTTGTATTTCCTTTGGGATCAGCTGTGTATATACCTCTTCTGGGATCGGCTGTTTATATATATATATCTATCCATCAGGAACATGTCTGCACTAAATGCCTGACTAACGACGTACACGCTTCCAGTCCCTGCGTTTGCAGGAGGAAGAGACAACAATATTGTGTCCACAATATAAGGCTGCTAGAAGAGCAGTGTGCAACCAGGGTGAAGTTGCTTACGGTTGCCCGTCTTGGAATGTAAATGCCGTCTTTTGGTTGTCCAGGATGTTTGGAGTTGTGGAGGGAAGAGAGAGAGAGAGAGGGGGGTGGAGAGATCACTGGCATTGGGAATTAAACTGAGAGTTCATTAATATCGCCCTTCCCAAAATACTAGTACCCTGTTTTATGCCTATGTCTGTAATCCTTTATATAGAGCTATGCTTTTATTCGACACATTTCCGGTGTCGAACGAAGGGATGGATTCCTTACGCATTTCTCTATCTTGTGATATTGGTGGGGAATGGGGAGGCAGTCCAAGGAAGTGGTGCGGAAGCAAGTTCCATACATAGCTTTAAGAAGAGGTATGATAAAGCTCATGGAGCAGGGAAAGAGTGAATTAGTATCGACCAGTGAAGAGGAGGGACCAGGAGCTATAACTCGACCCCTGCAACCACATATAGGTGAGTACACACACTGGATGTCAACACATTCTGGATATCAACTCACACACGGAGCTTCCACATTAAGTACAGACATTACGCTTATATCCATATATATCTCAACGTCACGATACCTTCAGGGGACCACAGTTAGGAAGGGATTTGGATAATTCTGTTCAACAGGGAGTCTAGTTAGTGTTTCCACAGCAACCGCTCCTTGCTACACGGTGATGTTTGTGTGTTGGGAACGTTGTTGTTGGAGGTGTTGGCAGTGGTGGTTGTGTTTTGTCTGTAAGGAAACAGGACAAGTGTCTCCTGCTACGTGTTTCAGTGGTAAGATGATAGGGCTTTGGGTCAGTCACGTGATAGAGGCCTTCCGCTGGCTTACACGTCCACCCCAGTCTCACCCCGTCAAAGATATTAGACACTTCGTATGACGTGGCTCATAGCTTATGCGTTGAGACGTGGTGGTGATGGTTATGGTGGTGGTGGTTATGGTGGTGGTGGTTATGGTGGTGGTGGTTATGGTGGTGGTGGTGGTGGTGGTTATGGTGGTGATGGTGGTGGTTGTTATGGTGGTGGTGGTTATGGTGGTGATGGTGGTGGTTGTTATGGTGGTGGTGGTTATGGTGGTGGTTATGGTGGTGGTGGTGGTTATGGTGGTGGTGGTGGTTATGGTGGTGAGGGTGGTTATGGTGGTGAGGGTGGTTATGGTGGTAGGGTGGTGGTGTTGGTGGTGGTGGTGGGGTGGTGATGTTGGTGGGGTGGTGGTGTTGGTGGGGGTGGTGGTTGATATGGTGGTGGTGGTAGTTTATATGGTGGTGGTGGTAGTTTATATGATGGTTGTTGTGGTGGGGGTGGGGGTGGTGTTGTGGTGGAGGTGGTGGGCTAGGCCTAAGGTTGACACACAACATTCGTCAGTACGTATGTGATAAATCATTAACCCTCACCTTTGACTGTCTCCCACCCAAGCAAGGTGACTAAAAAAAAGAAAAAAAAAACACATTCACCATCTCTCCTTCAATGGCTGTCACAGTTCAGATGACCCTCTGACCTGTGACATAGCGACACCATGTTCACCTTGCAGGCAGTGTACTTACCACCTCCAGGACTCAAGTCCGGCTAACTGGTTTAAATAAACCCTTTCATAAAATCTATTTAATCTATTAAAAAAATCACTCGACCATATGCAAAAGGTTTACTGAGAAATGTCCACAATTTTATAGAAAGTCTCCTTAATGCAGTCTAATAATGGCCATTTACACTCGCCAAATGCAGCGTTTACGTAGTGATTTACACAACGTAAACTGAATGCTCTAACTGCAAAGATTAATTAAAGTCACTTACGCAAGTGTAAAGAGAATGGGCTAAGTTCACTTAGTCACGTACGACAAGTGTAAAGAGAATCCCCTTTAATGGAGATTTGATCACCACATTACCTCTGATATATAGAGCAGTTTAGCCTGGGAGTTTTTAAGACTTTCTCAAGGCACGTTAAGTGGGAGGTGTTAAACAACAGCCACGCTAAGTCCCACCAAACGGCCTGTTGTATCCGCCTGTTAGACCGTTCTTTATCACACCTGTCTCTGTCCAACACTTTCCACAGTCTTCTTCCAAAGAAAGAGGTGTGTGGAAGCCATTCTCTCTGTCTGTGTCTCTCTCTCACTGTCTCTCTTTCCATCTCTCTCTGGTTCAAAGCAATCGCGAGGAAGCGCTAAACCCGTAGGGGCAGTGGGAGGTAATCAGGTGTGAGCCGAGAGAGAAGGAGGGGGGGGGAAGGGAAGCTCCACTTTCTCGGATCCAGAGCAATTTTACTGTGCAAACAGCAAAACCAGTTCTGCTACTGTTGTTGTTGCATCTGTTGTTGTTGCAACTGTTGCTGTTGCAACTGTTGTTGCATCTGCCACCACAACTAATGTTATTTGTCTCACGCTTTCAGAATTCCAGCTCAAGGACCCGAGAGGGAAGTATGGTGTCGACTTCATCAGTGTGGGTCTAACAGGCACTGGTAATGAGAGTCTAACAAGCACTTGTAATGAGAGTCTAACAAGCACTAGTAATGAGAGTCTAACAAGCACTGGTAATGTGGGTCTAACAGGCACTGGTAATGTGGGTCTAACAAGCACTGGTAATGTGGGTCTAACAGGCACTGGTAATGTGGGTCTAACAAGCACTGGTAATGAGAGTCTAACAAGCACTGGTAATGTGGGTCTAACAGGCACTGGTAATGTGGGTCTAACAGGCATTGGTAATGAGAGTCTAACAAGCACTGGTAATGTGGGTCTAACAGGCACTGGTAATGTGGGTCTAACAGGCACTGGTAATGTGGGTCTAACAGGCACTGGTAATGTGAGTCTAACAGGCACTAGTAATGTGGGTCTAACAGGCACTGGTAATGAGAGTCTAACAGGCACTGGTAATGTGGGTCTAACAAGCACTGGTAATATGGGTCTAACAGGCACTGGTAATGTGGGTCTAACAGGCACTGGTAATGTGGGTCTAACAAGCACTGGTAACGTGGGTCTAACAAGCACTGGTAATAGAGACGAACCAGATGGACTGTGTTGAGTAACAGTAGTTAGATTCCTGCGGTATTACCAAGACGTACACAATCGACGACGTTTCGGTCGAACCCCGACCATTTACAAAACCAGACAACACCCTGTGATTTGTGAATGATCCAAGTCGGTCCGAAGGGTCGTGGTAAGCTTCTGTCACCTATGTGTAGGTTATTTGTGTGTTGTTCCAGTCACGGTGTTGTGCCTATTTGTTCCAGACGTCTTGAAGCCAAACAACCCTACACGTAACATTAACGTCTTCAGTACTTCTAAAGTGTATTTTCTGCCTTTGTGTGTAACAAAAAAAATGCTCTTATGATTTCATACAGCGGTACTTATCCCCTAGCAAAAGTAGGTGAAGTTCATACCATCGTACGAAACCGTAATCATGACTAACGAAATCGTAATAAGACGACTAGAACCAGCTGGCCCAGTGTTTACCTGAACCAGCTGGCCCAGTGTTTACCTGAACCAGCTGGGCCAGTGGTTACCTGGCTTGTGAGTTTTAGGACTTACTTCCCATGGGTTCAAATCCCACCCGTTCCCTGATTTATCGTGAAAAATGAGGCAAAACTATGTACAAAAAGATCTGATAGAATGCATGTTGGATAAAAAATTAGGGAAAAACTGTGGAATGTGTGTAATAAGCGGAGACTCAACCAGCTGCAGTATAACAGAGGGTGACTGTGTGTGTGTGTGTGACTGTGTGTGTGTTTGTGTGTGTGTGACTGTGTGTGTGTTTGTGTGTGTCTGATAATACAATTTCTAGATACGTCAAGGATATGTCGACCTTTTTATTACGAAACAGAATTAATAATGCGATTACAAGTGAGTCTATCAAATTCCTCGCCTCAAAATGGATGAACTTTGTGACCTTGAACGAAGTTTAGGAGCTGCGCCAGATGTCTTTCTGTTTATTTAAATCAGTCATCCTTCCGATTTAGATCGCAAATTATGTCGCAAATGCTGGGTACAGAACGCATCGTAACTGATCGATATATTTACTCATCTCGCGGAGATAAATGCCTCACTGCTGTAACCAGTTTCGAAGATGAGGAAGAAAATGAATAAAGTTGGACTCAGACTCTGGGGTTTGTTTCCCTGAAGAATCTTAAGGGCTTTTCCAATCTTGGCAATTTTTTTTTTAATAAAGAAATAAAGTTTCCCCTGGGAAAAGCAGTTGGGGAATGTTGAGATCCTCCAATAGAATCCTAAGACAGGCTTCAATATCTCGAATCTCTAACTGAATTACTATTAAAAGAGAAAAAAAACTTGTGGACATTTTGACTGCTATCACCTAAAAAAAAATAAAAAAATCATTACAGAGAACTTATTAGTTTTTTTTTAAATTCAGAAGCAACAATATGACGTTGTCACTCGATCCTTGAATGATGGTTATGTAACAATAACAACAAACAACAACAATATGTCTATGCGATAGAACCTTCTCTATATGTATACGACAACCAAACAAATATAGAAGTTTGATAAACATCGAGAACGATGACAGGTAACATCAGTGCCTTCATTTGACAAGTTAACATCAATGAACTCTTAATATCAGTTGCTCTCTCTCTCTCTCTCTCTCTCTCTCTCTCTCTCTCTCTCTCTCTCTCTCTCTCTCTCTCTCTCTCTCTCTCTCTCTCTCTCTCTCTCTCTCTCTCTCTCTCTCTCTCTCTCTCTCTCTCTCTGCCTGCAATCCACCGTCTCTCTATCCCTTCGATTCTCAGATCTTCCCTCCAGTCATCCTGCAACATTTCTTTCCCACTCTCTGCTCATGCATCCGTCTCACTCCCTAGTCATCTATCTGTCTCACTCCCTAGTCATCCATCCTGTATCCTTATCCACAATTAACTACAAACCACAAGCAACTAATACGTTAAAATGAAATGGGTTTGTATTGTGTTGGATGTGGGCGTTGCTTGACGGGAAGGTAGCGCCGTGCTGTGGGTGTGGGTCAGGATGGTGTGGGTACGGGTCAAGATGGTGTGGGTAGTGTTCAGGCTGTTGTGGGTGTGAGTCAAAATGGTGTTGGTAAGGGTCAGGATGGTGTGGGTGGGGGTCAGGATGATGTGGGTGGTGGTCAGGCTGAGGGCCAGGTTCCTGGGGATGACACCCCTGTTGTTGCTGCGGGTTCGGTCCGATTTGAGGATTCGGTAGCCGTAGAGACCGCGGCGGAGAAGGCGGCGGAGGTGTACATGCTGACGGGGACGACCCCACCAACAACACTGGTCCTGGGTGGGATCTGGGATAACCCGGCGCCCTTCGCAGTCTTCCTCGTCTTCTTCTTCTTCATCACCTGTATCTCTGTCTTCACCCACTACCAACCCCCCCGCAGGTTTCGCCCAGGTGACACTCGATGACACATTACGACTGCGTCCAGGTGACACTTTCTCTACGTCCTCTACCACTGACACTTCTCAATTATCCCTCTATCGACTATCCACCGATTTTTTTTCCTCGCTAAGAACGGAAAAGGCACCATTAAGATCACGTAATAACTAATTAAGGCTTCCCATGTGAGGTGGTCTCACAGTACACAACACCGCTAATATAGGAATCTCAGTTCCTCTTAGTTAGGAAAAGTGCAGCAGCAAACACTCTCATAAATGGCACAGCGACTGTTTGCAGTAAGTGAAACGCTGGATCGAGCCTCTAACACACCTTGTGCTGAGTTATCCACACGGGTTTAGCGTTTCACATGAACTGTGTCTTTTCCCAGGGAAATTTTGTGACTTCAGGCCACATGATGTCACTTGACGTTATCTTCGGTAATTTACTCAACTCTTCGCCATGTCTCTTTCTTATCATTTTGTTTTATTTTTTTCCTTTCATGTATTAACTTTCATGTATTAACTTTCATGTATTAACTTTCACGTATTAAATTTCATGCATTAACTTTCATGTATTAACTTTCATATATTAACTTTCATGTATTAACTTTCATGTATTAACTTTCACGTATTATCTTCATGTATTAACTTTCATGTATTAACTTTCATGTATTAACTTTCACGTATTATCTTTCATGTATTATCTTCATGTATTATCTTTCATGTATTAACCTGGTAATGATCCATGGCGGACCGAAACGTTTTAAGTTTCCTCTCAAATAGTGGGATCAAGGCTCCTAAGTTGAGAGGGAGGAGGAAGAAGACGGCGGGGAGTGGGGGAGGAAGACAGCGGGGAGTGGGGGAGGAAGACAGCGAGGAGTGGAGGAGGAAGACAGACCACTGCTACAGACAATCCCCCTCTACTCATATTACTCACCAGCTGAGTTACGGCGCTGATAATTACCCTGACACTCACCAGACCACTTGCTTCACGCACAACACTTTGAACACGAATTATAAATTTCTTCAGATTATTTTCAGGGCGTTTCAGATGCTCAAGAATGCGTATTTAGTCGCCAAAAGTGCTAAGCAAAGCTCAATGCATGCTAAACACCTGTTAAGCTCAATGCATGCTAAACACCTGTTATTTAATGAAGAAGAGAAATCAGTCGCATCCCAAATTGAATATTGCTAAGAGGATAACGCACACACACTCCCTCTCAGGCAACGTGAACAACTAAACAATCAGAAAGTGAACATTTCTCGAGTCTCCTTCCCAGTTCGTTCATTGGAATCCTTTGTTTACTCCTTAAGCAAAAAAAATATTATTGAAATCCTTTGCTTGAGTTTAATTAGAAGTGTGAGAGAATCTGTGAAATCTGAGTCTCCGGTACAGCTACTGGATGGTAAATAATATTGGACAATGCTGGGAGAACAAGCTTAAATGGTATTTTGTGGAGCTGGGAGAACAAGCTTAAATGGTATTATAGAGAGCTGGTAGAACAAGCTTAAATGGTATTGAATGGACTTGGGATAACAAGCTTAAATGGTATTGTATGGATCTGGCAGAACACGCTTAAATGGACTTGGGAGAACAAGCTTAAATGGAATTGTATTTACCTGGGAGAACAAGCTTAAATGGTATTGAATGGACTTGGGATAACAAGCTTAAATGGTATTGTATGGATCTGGGAGAACACGCTTAAATGGACTTGGGAGAACAAGCTTAAATGGAATTGTATTTACCTGGGAGAACAAGCTTAAATAGAAGAAAACATTGAGAACAAGGGCGCCTAATTAGGTGATATTTACTAATGTTCTCTGTTGTCTGAGACGTGTATAATGATTTGAATGCGATCTGTAGGTATCACGCTCTGGAGTGTCTAGCACACAGGTGTACCCTGGAAGACTTGACCTGCCCATAGGTGTACCTCTGGAATGACCTACACGGATGTACCTCTGGAGTGACCTGCACACAGGTGTACCTCTGGAGTGACCTGCACACAGGTGTACCTCTGGAGTGACCTGCATACAGGTGTACCTCTGGAGTGACCTGCACACAGGTGTACCTCTGGAGTGACCTGCACACAGGTGTACCTCTGGAGTGAGTGGCTCTGCAAAGCAGCTCTCAGTCTGAAGACAATAAAAGCCTTTACACTTCTGATGATAGGCCGATGAGAATTAAAGAAAAAGATCTTAGATCTCTCATTCTGCGTTATTATTCCCCTCGTTAGTCTCATTCTGCGTTATTATTCCCCTCATTAGTGAGTTTTGAGGTTTTTACAATTTCTCATCAGCGTGTGTGTGATGAGAATAATTACCATCTTTGGGATGATAAGAATGAAATGTGAAAAGTTTCTTAGCTTTATTAGGCAACCCCTCCAGGCCCATTCTGTGGGTGGTAGTCACCCTCA
The DNA here is from genome assembly GCA_009830355.1 of Cherax destructor. Classification (NCBI taxonomy): domain Eukaryota; kingdom Metazoa; phylum Arthropoda; class Malacostraca; order Decapoda; family Parastacidae; genus Cherax; species Cherax destructor. The sequence goes on along the minus strand of WNWK01001859.1, from coordinate 72,325 downwards.
CACCCATTCTGTGGGTGGTAGTCACCCTCACGCCCATTCTGTGGGTGGTAGTCACCCTCACGCCAATTCTGTGGGTGGTAGTCACCCTCACGCCCATTCTGTGGGTGGTAGTCACCCTCACGCACATTCTGTGGGTGTTAGTCACCCTCACGTCCATTCTGTGGGTGATAGTCACCCTCACGCCCATTCTGTGGGTGTTAGTCACCCTCACGCCCATTCTGTGGGTGATAGTCACCCTCACGCCCATTCTGTGGGTGGTAGTTACCCCCACGCCCTCCCTATAGATGGTTGCTACTCCCCACCCATCCAATGGGTGGTAGTCAATCCACACCATCCTGTGGGAGATAGTCATCCAATACCCATGCTGTGGGAGGTAATCACCCAATACCCATGCTGTGGGTATTGAGTGACTTCTTCAGTCTTAGAGGGTCATAAAGTGAAACAACGTAGACGATGACGTGGGAGAGACAATATCGACACATAGATTTAATAACAGTTATGGCTGGTCCCCTTGAGGCGGGATCGTGAGCCCAGTAGCTGACATTCTATGAGATCAGGAACAGAGAACCCCCATTCCCCTGCAACCACACACACACACACACACACACACACACACACACACAACTACAGACCAGTGTCACTGACATGTATAGTATGCAAGGTCATGGAGAAGATTATGAGAAGAGTGGTGGAGCACCTAGAAAGAAATGAACTTATCAACGACATCCAGCATGGTTTCAGGGATGGGAAATCCTGCGTCACAAACCTACTGGAGTTCTATGACAGGGTGACGGCAGTAAGTCAAGAGAGAGAGGGATAGGTAGATTGCAATTTCTTGGACTGTAAGAAGGCGTTTGACACAGTTTCACACAAGATATTAGTGCAAAAGCTGGAGGACCAGGCAGGAATAACAGGGAAGGTACTACAATGGATCAGGAAATACCTGTCAGGAAGACAACAGAGAGTTATGGTACGTGGCGAGGTGTCAGAGTGGGCGCCTGTAACAAGCGGGGTGCCACAGGGATCAGTCCTAGGACCGGTGCTGTTTCTGGTATTTGTGAACGACATGACCGAAGGAATAGACTCCGAAGTGTCCCTGTTTGCAGATGATGTGAAGTTAATGAGAAGAATTCAATCGGATGAGGACCAGGCAGAACTACAGAGGAATCTGGACAGGATGCAGGCCTGGTCCAGCAATTGGCTCCTGGAATTCAACCCCACCAAGTGCAAAGTCATGAAGATTGGGGAAGGGCAAAGAAGACCACAGACGGAGTACAGTCTAGGGGGCCAGAGCCTATAAACCTCACTCAAGGAAAAGGATCTTGGGGTGAGTATAACACAGGGCACATCTCCTGAGGCGCACATCAACCAAATAACTGCTGCAGCATACGGACGCCTGGCAAACCTAAGAACAGCATTCCATCTTAATAAGGAGTCATTCAGGACCCTGTACACTGTGTACGTAAGGCCCATACTAGAGTATGCAGCGCCAGTTTGGAACCCTCACCTAGCCAAGCATGTAAGGAAACTAGAGAAAGTGCAAAGGTTTGCAACAAGACTAGTCCCGGAGCTAAGGGGTAGGTCCTACGCGAAGAGGTTACGGGAAATCGACCTGACGACACTGGAAGACAGGAGAGATAGAGGGGATATGATAACGACATATAAAATACTGAGAGGAATCGACAAGGTGGACAGAGACAGAATGTACCAGAGGTGGGACACAGCAACAAGGGGTCACAGTTGGAAGTTGAAGACTCAGATGAATCACATGGATGTTAGGAAGTATTTCTTCAGTCACAGAGTTGTCAGGAAGTGGAATAGTCTGTGAAGTGATGTAGTGGATGCAGGATCCATACATAGCTTTAAGGAGAGGTATGATAAAGCTCATGGAGTGGGTAGAGTGATCGAGTAGCGGTCAGTGAAGAGGCGGGGACAGGAGCTGTGACTCGACCCCTGCAATCACAACTAGGTGAGTACACACAAGTAAACAACACCTGGTCAACTATAGCTCTGGACAGGATCTTATGACAGAAAGCACACTTGAAGACTGCACGTCTTGTATATTATATAGTATATAAATATATATATATATATATATATAATATATATATATATATATAGTATATATAGTCGTGTATAGTACCAGGATCGAGATGGGACAGAAGCTAATTTGGAACAGTTGAGGGAGTATGTAAACACCTTCTGAGTCATGAAGGAGGTGCAGGAGATGAGAGGAAGCCAGGACGAGGCAGCATCCTAGCTCACGCAACTCCTCGCAGACCCCAATGGAAATAAGTCACCCTGTCTGACTTTTTTGGGTTATCCTAGGTTCTCTACACATATGTTACTATGTATGATAATCTATGTAACTGTATTTGTGTATACCTGAATAAACTTACTTATTTACTTACTATATCTATTTCCTAGCTGGCTCATTCCTGGGCCACTTCACCCGTGACCCCATCACCCCTTCACCAATACTAGCACCTGCTCTTCAATCTTCCTTCTCTTCCACTCATCCTCATCTTCCTCCTTCTCCCCTCTTCCTTCCACTTCTTCCTCCCAGCCTGCCACCTAATCGATGACCACAACCCGATTATATATATATATATATATATATATATATATATATATATATATATATATATATATATATATATATATATATATATATATATATATATTTTTTTTTTTTTTTTTTTTCAACAAGTCGGCCGTCTCCCACCGAGGCAGGGTGACCCAAAAAGAAAGAAAATCCCCAAAAAGAAAAACTTTCATCATCATTCAACACTTTCACCACACTCATACATAATCACTGTCTTTGCAGAGGAGCTCAGATACGACAGCTGAGAAAAGTCCCTCCCAGCTGTCACTATCTCAGACCCCTCCTTTAAAGTGCAGGCATTGTACTTCCCATTTCCAGGACTCAAGTCCAACTAAATCAATTAACTGGTTTCCTGAATCCCTTCACACAATGTTACCCTGCTCACACTCCAACAGATCGTCATGTCCCAAAACCATTCGTCTCCATTCACTCCTATCTAACACGCTCACACATGCTTGCTGGAAGTCCAAGCCCCTCGCCCACAAAATCTCCTTTACCCCTTCCTCCAACCTTTTCTAGGACGACCCCTACCCCGCCTTCCTTCCCTACAGATTTATACGCTCTCCAAGTCATTCTACTTTGATCCATTCTCTCTAAATGACCAAACCACCTCAACAACCCCTCTTCAGCCCTGTGACAAATACTTTTAGTAACTCCACACCTTCTCCTAATTTCCACATTCCGAATTTTCTGCATAATATTTACACCACACATTGCCCTTAGACAGGACATCTCCACTGCCTCCAGCCTCCTCCTCGCTGCAGCATTTGCAACCCATGCTTCACACCCATATAAGAGTGTTGGTACCACTATACTTTCGTACATTCCTTCTTTGCCTCCATGGATAACGTTTTTGTCTCCACAGATACCTCAATGCACCACTCACCTTTTTCCTTCATCAATTCTATGGTTAACCTCATCCTTCATAAACCCATCCGCTGACACATCAACTCCCAAATATCTGAAAACATTTACTTCTTCCATAATCCCTCTCTCCAATGTGATATCCAATTTTTCTTTATTTAAATCGTTTGATACCCTCATCACCTTACTCTTATCTATGTTCACTTTTAACTTTCTACCTTTACACACTCTCCCAAACTCGTCCACTAACCTTTGCAACTTTTCTTTAGAATCTCCCATAAGCACAGTATCATCAGCAAAAAGTAACTGGGTCAACTCCCATTTTGCATTTAATTCTCCATAATTTAATCCCACCCTCTCCCCAACACCCTAGCATTTACTTCTTTTACAACCCCATCTATAAATATATTAAACAACCATGGTGACATTACACAACCCTGTCTAAGACCTACTTTTACCGGGAAGTAATCTCCTCTCTCCTACACACCCTAACCTGAGCCTCACTATCCTCATAAAAACTCTTTACAGCCTTCAGTAACTTACTACCTATTCCATACACTTGCAACATTTGCCACATTGCTCCCCTATCCACTCTATCATATGCCTTTTCTAAATCCATAAATGCAATAAAAACTTCTCTACCTTTATCTAAATACTGTTCACATATATGCTTCACTGTAAACACTTGATCTACACATCCCCTACCCACTCTAAAGCCTCCTTGCTCATCTGCAATCCTACTCTCTGTCTTACCTCTAATTCTTTCAATAATAACCCTGCCATACACTTTACCTGGTATACTCAGTAAACTTATTCCCTATAATTTTTACACTCTCTTTTATCCCCCTTCCCTTTATATAAAGGAACTATACATGCTCTCTGCCAATCCCTAGGTACCTTCCCCTCTTTCATACATTTATTAAACAAAAATACCAACCACTCCAGCACTAAATTCCCCTGCTTTTAACATTTCTGTCATGATTCCGTCAATTCCAGCTGCTTTACCCCTTTCATTCTACGTAATGCCTCACGCACCTCCCCCACACTCACATCCTGCTCTTCTTCACTCCTAAACGATGTTGTACCTCCCTGGCCAGTACATGAAATTATCGCCTCCTCTTTTCATCGACATTTAAAAGTTCCTCAAAATATTCCCGCCATCTACCCAATACCTCCAGCTCCCCATCTACTAACTCCCCTACTCTGTTTTTAACTGACAAATCCATTCGTTCCCTAGGCTTTCTTACCTTGTTTATCTCACTCCAAAAATTTTCTTGTTTTCAGCAAAATTTCTTGACAGAGCCTCTCCGTTCTTTCATCCGCTCTTCTTTGCACTCTCTCACCACTCTCTCTCTCTCTCTCTCTCTCTCTCTCCATCTTTATATATATATATATATATATATATATATATATATATATATATATATATATATATATATATATAAGGTGCCGCACAAGTCAATTTGCAGAAAACAGTTTTTTTCGACTTTTGGTTGAAAAGATTGTCGCCGCAGCAGGACCCACTAAACCACGCGATGTAAGAGTACGTGACACCAGAGCAGGTACTGCCAAGGCAATTGCCACGAAAGCAGGTGCTGCCAAAGTGGGTGCTGCCAAAGAGGTGTCATCAAAGCATGTGCCATCAAGGCAGGTGTCATCAAAGTAGGTGTCATCAAAGTGTCATCAAAGCAGGTGCCACCAAGGGAGGTGCTGCCAAGGCAGGTTTCATCAAAGCAAGTGTCAACAAAACAGGTGTCAACAAAGCAGGTGTCAAAGCAGGTGTCAATAAAGCAGGTGACATCAAAGCAGATATCACCAAAACAGATATCAACAAAGCAGGTGTCAACAAAGTAGGTGTCAACAAGGCAGGTGTCAACAAAGTAGGTGTCAACAAGGCAGGTGTCAACAAAGCAGCTGTCATCAAAGAGGCACCGCCAAAACAGGTGGTACCAAATATGAACAAAATGGGCAAAGTCACTTAGGCCGCACCCCTACATAAACAAAACAAGAAAGGCCAATCCCGCAAATGAGGGACATTTAGGAATATAACGAAGTATTCAAAGGCATTTACACATCATAGACACACGGCTTTGTACCTGCAGAGTTCACCTTCACAACGGTAATTGGAACGGCTAAGGCTTACTACCTTCCCGACGCTAATTGGAACACTTCCTTCCCTGCCAGGCTTCACCAGGACTAATAATAGCAAAGAGTCTTATAACATTTTAATGTGTAGTGTGTGTGTGTGTGTGTGTGTGTGTGTGTGTGTGTGTGTGTGTGTGTGTGTGTGTGTGTGTGTGTGTGTGTCTGCGTATTCCTCTATATGTACTCACCTATATGTGAGTGTTGGGTTCGAGTCCTAACTCCTGGCCCCTCCTTTTAACTTCCTTCTCCACAGATTCACTCCCTTCTAGCCTTATGGGCCCTATCGTACTTGCTCTTAAAACAATGTATATAACATACCTCCATAAGTTCGTCGCGGTCATTCCACTTCATGACTTCTCTAAGACTGAAAAAATACTTCCTGACATCCCTGTGGCTCACACGTATCTTTATCTTCGAGTATCAGTCTCCTCCCCTCTTAAGCATCTTACCTGGTTCTTCTCTCCTCCACTGTCATGTTCAATTCCGTTTGTCATTTTTTTTGTTACTAAAGCAGCCAGTATTAGTGTTTCTAGCAGTTACTGAAACTCATGTTCTTTCTTCTTCCCTACTGTTGTTAGTGTAGGTCCCTGCTGTTGTTAGTGTAGGTCCCTGCTGTTGTTAGTGTAGGTCCCTGCTGTTGTTAGTGTAGGTCCCTGCTGTTGTTAGTGTAGGTCCCTGCTGTTGTTAGTGTAGGTCCCTGCTGTTGTTAGTGTAGGTCCTTGCTGTTGTTAGTGTAGGTCCCTGCTGTTGTTAGTGTAGGTCCCTGCTGTTGTTAGTGTAGGTCCCTGCTGTTGTTAGTGTAGGTCCCTGCTGTTGTTAGTGTATGTCCCTGCAGTTGTTAGTGTAGGTCCCTGCTGTTGTTAGTGTAGGTCCCTGCTGTTGTTAGTGTAGGTCCCTGCTGTTGTTAGTGTAGGTCCCTACTGTTGTTAGTGTAGGTCCCTGCTGTTGTTAGTGTAGGTCCCTGCTGTTGTTAGTGTATGTCCCTGCTGTTGTTAGTGTATGTCCCTGCTGTTGTTAGTGTAGGTCCCTGCTGTTGTTAGTGTAGGTCCCTGCTGGTGTTAGTGTAGGTCCCTGCTGTTGTTAGTGTAGGTCCCTGCTGTTGTTAGTGTAGGTCCCTGCTGTTGTTAGTGTAGGTCCCTGCTGTTGTTAGTGTATGTCCCTGCTGTTGTTAGTGTAGGTCCCTGCTGTTGTTAGTGTAGGTCCCTGCTGTTGTTAGTGTAGGTCCCTGCTGTTGTTAGTGTAGGTCCCTGCTGTTGTTTGTGTAGGTCCCTGCTGTTGGTAGTGTAGGTCCCTGCTGTTGTTAGTGTATGTCCCTGCTGTTATTAGTGTAGGTCCCTGCTGTTGTTAGTGTAGGTCCCTGCTGTTGTTAGTGTATGTCCCTGCTGTTGTTAGTGTAGGTCCCTGCTGTTGTTAGTGTAGGTCCCTGCTGTTGTTAGTGTAGGTCCCTGCTGTTGTTAGTGTAGGTCCCTGCTGTTGTTTGTGTAGGTCCCTGCTGTTGTTAGTGTAGGTCCCTGCTGTTGTTAGTGTAGGAAGTCGCGGCAGACTTCAGAATGGTCCTACAAGAAGTTTTTTTATTGCTGAGGATGGTTGTAGAGTTTTTCTATTCATCTACACACTGTACCTACATTTCACGATCCACTTTATTCGCCCCTTGTGGTATTTTTGTTATTGGCTGGGCTTCCTGCCTAATATATATGTCGTGCCGAATAGGTAAAACTGGTCAATTACCAAAAACTCACTTAAAATTAAGTCCTTTCTAAAATTTTCTCTTATACGTTTAAAGATATATATTTTTTCATATAAGGTAATGTAAAAATTAATAATTTTGTATCTAAAGAACCTTAGAAAACTTACCTAAATTAATTATAACAAGCGTAATTTAATTTACCCTAATTTAACTAAATATATTTTAGTTGAATTTAATAATAAACAAACACAATGAAATAATTTTTTTTCGTTAGGTTCAGAATGATTTTTGCGAAATTATTGCATACACAAATTCTCGCTTGCCTCATTCGGCAAGAATACGGCAAGAATATGGCAAGTTTTACCTATTCGGCACGACACACACACACACACACACACACACACACTATGCCCCCGGTGGCCTAGTGGGTAAAGCTCTTGCTTCACGCATGGAGGGGCCGGGTTCAATTCAAGGCGGGGCAGAAACATTTCGAAGTGTTTCCTTACACATACATACAACAGGCCTAGTGTCTAATTGACATGTGCCTAGGACAAAATGGTAACTAACACACACACACACACACACACACACACAACACACACACACACACACCACACACACACACACACACACACCCCCACACACACACACACACACATAATATATATATATATATATATATATATATATATATATATATATATATATATATATATATATATACAGAGAAAGTTAGCAGTCAGCGCTCTTATCCACTCGGCCTCAAATGCCACATAAGCTGGGCAGCCCGGCTCACAAGCCTTGTTTCTTTCCCAGCCCGGGCATGTCAGTGAGGTATCGAGTCCTGCTAACTGCGATCTTTCTGTGTATATACCCACCCGGGGGGCCCCAAGAAAGAAGAATGAAGAAAGAAGAAGATGATCGACACCCTCTACCCAGGGGGCCAAGGCCGGGTCAACATTTGGAGAAGACCCGGGCCGGACATACCGGCGTACCTACAACAACAACAACATGTGTATATACCCGCTTGTATATATATAAGTCCTAATACTAGATTAAATAAAGACCTTTGTTTTGTACTCTTGGATACTCTAGTAATTAGTTTACCGAGGCACATATGTCATTTAGACAAAATAAAAGTTGTTTTTAAGTAACTTGTTGCTATTTGATATCTTACCTTCATGGACCTAGTTTATATATGACGCTCTTGATATTAATAAGAATGTTCTTGTTTATTGGAATAATTATAAAATTTACAGTGAGTCTCAGCAACATCATTACAGACTGCATGTAAGTCTGTTACTGTGGATCGGACAGTAACAGACTATATATTTGGTCATGTGTACATAGTCCTCACACACTGCCAGATACTGGTGGTATTAGTGTCGTATTAGGACATTACCTTCGCACCCTGCCAGACACTAGTGGTATCAGCACAGGACGTGTCCATTTCGTACACTGAGAGGGAGAGCAGGTGAGTCAAACAATATATCGTTCCGTAATGAGTATATTTGAGTAACAGTTATAATTTACATGAGTCATTCACAAGGGAGACATTTGACAGGGTTCAAGTGGTATGTGGAGGGATTGGCACCCCGATTAGGGGCTCAGTTTGGGGGGCCAATCTCTCTACTCGAGGGGAAAGTCATAAGAGAAAACACGTCGAGTACCGGAGTCGAAGAAGTGTGTTCGGGCGAGTGAACCCTAAGTAGGGAAAAAGGAATTCCTAAGGAGGAAAGTAGGATGTCTTAGTGCCATCACCACCTTCAAAAGGGGTCATATTGTATGGTGTGACTCGCGTAGTTTGTCTCCGGTGTGACCCAGTTCGGTGATGGCGCTGAGATTATATTCAGTTTGTTGTGAAGGAGCCTAGTATTAGTTACGCAGCTGGGACGGCAGACAACTAACACCGCTGTACTAGTGTGCTATGATGGCCAGCCCATGATGCTGGCCACACACCAGTGCTGTGTTGGCCAGCCCATGATGCTGGTCACCCAATAGAGCGACCCACCGCCCACACCCACAGCCTCCACCCACGTCCTCCTTCAAACGGGGTGTTATTTTGGTCCGTAGTCACCAGAGTGAGTTGATATGCTAGATAACCCAACTAACTGTAGGCAGTGACACGCCTCCTCCCAGTTATATAGACCCCTACCATAGTTAGTGTGTGTGTGTGTGAGTGTGTTTGTGAGTGCACGTGTAAAAAAAACTGTAATTACCCATATGAATAGACAATTACAATTATAAACACTCACACACACACACACACATACACGGACACGCACTCATTCACACATGCACAGACACACATACACACACACTCACACACACACAAAAACACACATTCACACACATACATTTATACACACATATCCACACACACGCATATACAGAACACACAATCGTTCATTTGAAACACATACACGAAGCACACACACACACACACATACAAACACATATTCACATAAACTTCTTACATACACACACATACATACATACATACACACACACACATACACACTAGAGGACAGGAGGGTTAGGGGAGACATGATAACGACATATAAAATACTGCGAGGAATAGATAAGGTGGACAGAGACGACAGGATGTTCCAGAGAGGGGACACAGAAACAAGGGGTCACAATTGGAAGTTGAAGACTCCTATGAGTCAAAGGGATGTTAGGAAGTATTTCTGCAGTCATAGAGTTGTCAGGAAGTGGAATAGCCTAGAAAGTGACGTAGTGGAGGCAGGAACCATACATAGTTTTAAGACGAGATTTGATAAAGCTCATGGAGCAGGGAGATAGAGGACCTAGTAGCAATCAGTGAAGAGGCGGGGCCAGGAGCTATGACTCAACCCCTGCAACCACAAATAGGTGAGTAAACACACACACACACATTCACATACACTTCCCCCACACACACACACACACGCACACACACACACTCACACACATAACACACACACACACACACACACACACATATACACACATACACGCGCACACACACACACACACACACACACACACACACACACGCACACACACACACACACACACACACTCACACACATACACACACACACACAATCACCCGTGGCCGGGGCCAGGAGCTGAGTCTCGACCCCTGCAACCACAATTAGGTGAGTACACACACACACACACACACACACAAGAGTTATGAGATGAAACACCATTTACAAACATTGCTGAGACGAAGTCCCGAGGAATAGCAAAAAACGATATTCTCTAAGGGATATCACATAGTATGAAGAAGAGAGAGAGAGAGAGAGAGAGAGAGAGAGAGAGAGAAGAGAGAGAGAGAGAGAGAGAGAGAGACTCGTACATAGTTTAATAAAGCAGACAGAAGTAACACGGGAATAATGGATTATCTGGAGAATATTGTAAAAGACAGAAGTAAGAACGGAGACAGTAGAATGAACACGGGTGATGAGTGGACACGGGTGATGAGTGGACACGGGTGATGAGTGGACACGGGTGATGAGTGGACACGAGTGATGAGTGGACACGGGCGATGAGTGGACACGGACGATGAGTGGACACGGGTGATGAGTGGACACGGGTGATGAGTGGATACGGGTGATGAGTGGACACGGGTGATGAGTGGACACGGGTGATGAGTGGACACGGGTGATGAGTGGATACGGGTGATGAGTGGACACGGGTGATGAGTGGACACGGGTGATGAGTGGATACGGGTTATGAGTGGACACAGGTGATGAGTGGACACGGGTGATGTGTGGACACGGGTGATGAGTGGACACGGGTGATGAGTGGACACGGGCGATGAGTGGACACAGGTGATGAGTGGACACAGGTGATGAGTAGACATGGGTAATGAGTGGACACGAGCGATGAGTGGACACAGGTGATGAGTGGACACAGGTGATGTGTGGACACGGGTGATGAGTAGACATGGGTGATGAGTGGACACGGGCGATGAGTGGACACAGTCGATGAGTGGACACAGGTGATGAGTGGACACGGGTGAGGAGTGGACACGTGTGATGAGTGGACACGGGTGATGAGTGGACACGGGTGATGAGTGGACACGGGCGATGAGTGGACACGGGTGATGAGTGGACACGGGTGATGAGTGGACACGGGTGATGAGTGGACACGGGTGATGAGTGGACACGGGTGAGGAGTGGACACAGGTGATGAGTGGACACGGGTGATGAGTAGACATGGGTGATGAGTGGACACGGGCGATGAGTGGACACGGGTGATGAGTGGACACGGGTGATGAGTGGACACGGGTGATGAGGGGACACGGGTGATGAGTGGACACGGGTGATGAGTGGACATGGGCGATGAGTGGACACAGTCGATGAGTGGACACAGGTGATGAGTGGACACGGGTGATGAGTGGACACGGGTGAGGAGTGGACACGGGTGATGAAAGACACGAGAGATGAGCAGACACGGTGTGGTCAGTGGGCACGGGTGATGAAAAGACACGGGAGATGACTGCACACGCGTGATGAGCTGAGTGCCCCAAGGGTCAGAGATGGGACCCTTGCTGTTTTTCTCCCATACATAAATGACCTAATCAGAGAAAGTCCATAGGGCCGAGACGGTGCTACGATACTCACCTTCTCTTATCCTCTGCTGTTTGTTTACATTCCACAAACACAGGACTGAGGACTCATGGATGACGTAAACAAACTGCAGACGAAAACAGGAAGGTAGCGACTATAAATGATCCTGTTAATTGAAAAATATTGAAAATAAGAGAGGAAGAACGGAATAGTATATACAACCAATATGAGATGAGACTGTACCAAGGGGACACATATTACAGCTAAAGACGTAGAGAAGCCATAAAGACGTTAGGTAAATCCTTACAGCGATAGCGACCGCTATAGTACATAGTTTCAAGAATAGGTATGATGGGGTGGTGGAGAGAGATAGCAGATAACAGGAGAGATAAAGAATCTATTACTCAGTCTCTAGTAAACACAACTAGGAGAATCCACACAAAAACACGTGAACACAGGAAACACTCATACACCTTCACGTATACATACATGTACACATAAATTTTCTCACGCATACGTGAACATACACAAGAACGCATTTCACCAGAAAATCCCACACTTAGGAAAGGTACTTCATGACGACGTTTCGGTCCGTCCTGGACCAATGTCAAGTCACAGCAGGGACCAGGACAGACCGAAACGTCGTCACAATATTCCTCTCCTAAGAGCGTTCCTTTTTGTGTGAAATGTTCCAGGCATCGTATTGTGGCACAAACACACAATATTTATGTAAACTTGTGAGGCACAAGCACACAATATATGTATACTTGTGTGGCACAGGCACACAAGTATACATATAAGCCAGATGGACTCTTTCTGGGAATCATGGCAAGCAAAGGTGTGGGTACAGGAAACTGGGAGGAATGACTGATTACTGCTTGTGATACTGAGTATATTTCTCTCCCACCCCAACCCTCCCTCCCTTCCCTATTCCCATTCCCACCCTTTGTTCCCTCCCACCCTCCCTCAATCTCCCCCTTCCCCTCTATCCTTCCTAGCTGCTCTACAAGACCTGGCAGCAGTCCACGCTGCCAGATCCAAAAGCCAAGGGCAACAGACCAGCTGTTAAGTTCTAAGCATTTGCAAACGCTATGTTCAGCTATCAACAGTAGCAGCACTGAGTATTCACTACCGTGTATTATTTCTATTATTTCTATCTCTCAGCCATCATCTCTCTTCAACGTTAGTATATAGCACGGCATTCCAACTTTATTTATAGATATACAGAATAATTGAAAAAATATATAAACAAGCGTATTTTGACAGATATGACTGAGCATATTAGACGATTTAAGTGGAAAGCAGAGAGATGTGTCGAGACGTAAATAACAAGATGAAACTCAGTTTAATATTCATTGACGTGTTGCAGTTCTCTTATTTCATCATCATCATCATTATCATCATCATCATCATTATCATCATCATCATCCTCATCATCATCAGATGGAAGGAGGAAAGTGGTAGGGGGAAATGTCAGGGCGCATTATATTGTATTTAACTTTGGGTCAAACCCTCTGAATGACCTTACATGTCAAAATGCTCTCCGTTAATCCCTCATCTTCCTTCATTGTTGCCATGGCGACAATGCTGCCTCAGTTTTTATTAAGCAACATATATATGAAGCAATGAATGACCTGGTGTGTTTGAGACGTGATCATTGTATCCTTGTTTTTGTTTCATTGTACTGATTTTTCTACGTGACTTAAATTATTGTTTAAAAACTTGTTCAATGTGACTTTTGCTTGAACTAGCAGATCCTTAATTGGTTTGTTAAGTACACAAACCATCGAGTGCATTAGCGTCACTACAGCTGTATTTCACCTGATCAAAGCAAAGTATTTCTTGATTGTGTTTCTCTGACTGTAAGATTTCATTGTGTTAGGAAACATTTACCATATGAATATTCTGATAATGAATTAACATAATGAAACAAGAAAATTGCAATATATCAAAGATTAAGACGTAGATTATGTTCCAGAACTGTAATTACTCTCTACCGTCTGAACTTTCGTCCCTTAAATTATATATATATATATATATATATATATATATATATATATATATATATATATATATATATATATATATATATATATATATATATATATATATATGATAGTCACGTATTTATATTTTGCTTATTTTTTATAAAATTTTCCCACTCTTTGTATAAGAGTTTCGTAAAAGGAAATAAGCTCAGTCGTGTCAGAAACGAACCAGATTTACTCTATATCATCGATGTAGAAAGTCCCTTTTATTATTACTGTTCCCTTTATCACAAGTAATAAATATATACTGGGAAGCAGTAATTTGAATTTTTTCCAGAGGTGAAACACATAAAATGAGCATTTTTTTTTTTGCGAAGGGCCCAGCAGGCCTGACTTTTTTGCGACGGGCCCAGCAGGCCTGACCTTTTTGCGAAGGGCCCAGCAGGCCTGACTTTTTTGCGACGGGCCCAGCAGGCCTGACCTTTTTGCGACGGGCCCAGCAGGCCTGACCTTTTTTTCACGTGTAAGTGAATGTGATGGAAACAAAGATATGTGTCATGTTCCCAGCAGGTACACTCTAGAAAAGTAACTCCTACTACCTTTACAATTGTCTCCTCTTATTTTTCACAATAAATTCTCTATTTACATAAGATTATACATATATATATATACAGACTGATTAACGTTTTTCCTCACACTGCACAAACACACCGGATGCTGGGTTAGCAAGCCAGTGTCTTATCAGCTTCAGTGGCCTTATTCATTCTAATACTTCAGTGTCTGTGAATGATATGAAGAGTCTTCTACAGTACGTCGAAACCGGTACTACATTAATATATTCTTCACTGAAGATACAGTAAAGTATAAACAAATTATCTTTGATATAATATAACGCTTTTATTTCATAGCGTAGTTTAAGGCCCTCCAACGAACCATGATATTGCACACCACTGCTACCCAGTGTCAACGAAGTTCGTATGTCGAGGTTCTTGATGATTTCGACAGCTTCACTGCACGCGATGTTTTAACACTATTTGTGGAAGTCCAGGATGAAGATGATACAATAGAGGAAGGGAAATACTATGGTGTATTATATCGTGGCAGCGTTGGGACATCTCAGGATTCTTGCGAAAGCTCTTCGGAAATCCAAGTTGAAAATAGTGTATATGACGGGGTTGAGAGAAGAATTTATATATCCTAGCCAGACAATAAAGTTGGTCACTTTACCGTTGGGTTCGGGACACGAGGGGCAGAAGGGAAGGATGACATACATGAGGAAGAAGGGAAGCCAGCACACCACGAAGGACCCCATAATGATTCCCAGTGTTCGCGCAGCGCGACGCTCCTTTGACAATGATATCTTTTGTTTCTCCTCGATAAACTGGTGGATTTGGCTGCCACTCTTTGGGTTAACTTTGATCACAACGTCTGCACTCCTCTTCTCATCTGTCGGGGAGCATTCGTCTTTGGGGTTGCTGATATCGTTCTCAGTGATGGAGCTCTCTGCTATGGGGGGAGGAATGAGAGATGTTGTGGTTGTGGTTGTTGTCGCTTGTGCCGTCACCGACTTCCTCTTCTTTCGTCGTTTCTTTTGGACTAATTTCTTCTTACAGCTGTCGTTATATCCATTTTGGCCGTTCTCGCTTACTGCCGAGTCTTCTTCCCGGGCCACTCTGGTCTTCCCAGTATTCGGAATCTGGTTTAATCTAGAGGCTTTAGCTCGTTCGCGTAGCCTCCTCCGAGTGGCCGTGAAGATTTTAATATAAACCATCGTCATGATTAACAGAGGACAGAAGAAGGATCCGGATGAGGAATATATAACGAAGCCTCTCTCCTGCGTCAGTATGCACGGCGTCTCCTTAGTGAAGTTTTCCGGCCAGTCGTTCCAGCCGAAGAGCGGCGGTAGACAGATGATTACACTGATGGTCCACACCAGAGCGATCATGATCAGCACGCGCTTCAGCGTGCGCTTCTGGGCGTAGTTGATGGGGTCTGTGATGGCCCAGTAGCGGTCCAGAGCGATGGCGCACAGGTTAAGGATGGATGCTGTGCAGCACATAATGTCGCAAGTTAGCCACATCTCGCACAGGTACATCCCGAATATCCACTTGCCGATGATGCTGTAGGCGACATTGAACGGCAGCACAAACACTGCCACTGTCAGGTCAGCCACAGCCAAGGACACGATGAAGAAGTTCTGTACTATTCTCAGCGGACGATACGTGAAGACAGAGAGGATGACGAGGACGTTGCCGACGATGGTGAAAATGATGATCACACTCAGAGACACCACCGTCAACACCACTTCCCAGATGGGCATCGTAATGTCAAAGTTCCACTCATCATAGTCGGAGAATAGTGCTTCGTCTTCGAGTCCCGAAACATTGAGGTCAGACTCGACGAAGACTGGCAGAGTCTCGTTTACATTCAACTTGAGCATCGCCATCTTGAGAATTCTCCAGGCCAATCGGAAGAGATTAACTCATGCTTTACACAGTTTGTCACTTAGTTACGTGTCTCAGAAAACTGGATAGCGATACTGTCGTATTTCCTGACAGGTTAGTGAGGTTGAAGGCCAACTGGACGCGGGGTCTTCCTATCGAACGGCAGTCACCGTCAAGGTTAGCGCAGCAAAAACACCACAATTCTGAAATTTGAGAGGAAAATTAGGTTAGTACTGAGACTAGTAAATTCTTCCGCATGTATCTAGTGTTCACGAAAATAATAATTAAATAGCTAAGAACATTTACAAAAACACTTCTAAATTTCAGTTCCCAGAAACTTTTAGCTATAATTCTATTAAGTTTTAGCTATAATTCTATTAAGTTTTAGCTATTATTCTATTAAACCAGCTAAAGGAAAAAAATGTTAACACCCGGTTATAAGACAAAAACCTGTTTTCGTGAAATAAATGTTGGGTTTTATTATAAAGCAAAACGAAAACCTTGTAAATATCTTCCACTCGAAGCCCTGAAAAACAAATTAACTTTTAACGAAACATACACTCAAGACATTGCTAATTAAAATTGGAAAAACCAAGTAGATTGATAATATAAATAGTTAAGAAAACCAGCAAGTAAGATTAATGAGATATTTCTGCAACACTTGGGTTTTTAAATATGGAATCTATACACCAAACAGTAACTTTATCAAGCCTACACAATACAGTTGGCTAAGGGACTGATTACTTCAACTTCCTTCAATTTCCCTCCGTTTTATCTACATGGGACTAATAAAGCCCACTGATTGGCGACACGTTTCCACATTAATATATCGAAGTACTGCACTAGTATCTCATTCATCTAGACTGAAGCAACGTAAATATTTTATTACAGCTGTTCTGACCTCTGGTACTATTATCAACACGAGTAACACCTCATCTCAGTTGGCAAATGACAAAAATCATTTGTTTCCTCAAATATCTTTGCTGAATATAACATGGAATATAACATGGGTTATAACATGGAATATAACATGGAATATAACATGGGATATAACATGGAATATAACATGGAATGAAGATTAATTAAGTGTCACTGTTATGAAGCCATTAATATTAGTGAATAACATCAGAGACTCAATAATATATAAAAACAGCTTAATATCACCGTTTGAATATTCATTAATTACGCGTTGATATGTCATGTTAGACTAGCACAGAATAAACACAGAGCGATGTATATACCTGGGTATATATACCCCAATGTTTGCTTTAATCTCCATTTCAGAAATTAAACTATCCTTAATTGAGTTTGGTCAGGTGAATTACATCCTTAATGACTCGTGTAGCCGACAAGCGTAAAACCTACAATGTAAGTATAATTAAATGCCTACAATGTGTGTATATTGCCTACAAATGTTTATAAAAAATCCATTATATATAATCATTCAACATACAACACACACACACACACACACACACACACACACACACACATATATATATATATATATATATATATATATATATATATATATATATATATATATATATATATAAAATGTGTGTATATGTGTTCTAATAATTTTAAGACCTGAATTTCCCAAGAGTTCTCTCTCACTCCAAAGTCTTGTTACGTAGCAGAGCGGTAGCTCCTTCGGCTTACAACCCAGGGATCCGGGATCAAGCCCGGTAGGGGGAGACTAAAAGTCTCCTTACACCTATTGTCCTTGTTTACTTAGCAGTAAATAGCTACCTGGATACTAGTTACCTTAGATCCTGATGTCTTTGTTCACGTAAAGTAAGTAGGCATCCAGGTGCCTACTTACTTCTACGTGATCTAATACCTGCTGCCGTTCTTCACCTAGTAGGTACCTGAGAGTCGGCTGCTGTCGGTAGCATTATTTGCAAATATTGAATATAGTCTAATTCTTCTAGTTCTTCTAGTGCCTCTAGCTACACTAATTTCTCTAGTTCGTCTTATTATTCTTTCTCCTCTGCTTCATCTATCTTCTCTAGTTCATCAGGTTCCTCTAGTTTTAAATAATCTAGTTCCTCTAATTCTAAATTTCCTCTTCCTCTAGAGCCTTTAATTCTTCATCCTCCACTTCTTCTAGTCTCTAGCTCCTCTATTTTTTCTAGTTCATCTAATTTCTCTAGTTCCTACAAATCTTCCAGTTTCTTCAATTACTTTATTTTTTTCTCGAAATTTTCTAGTTCCTCTTATTCGTTTAGTTCTTCTATTTCCTCTAGGTCCTCTAGTTTCTATAGTTTCTCTATTTCCTCTAGTTTCTATAGTTTCTCTATTTCCTCTAGTTTCTATAGTTTCTCTATTTCCTCTAGTTTCTATAGTTTCTCTATTTCCTATAGTTTCTCTATTTCCTCTAGTGTTTCAACGTATTAACCTCTAGTTCCTCTAGTTTCTATAGTTTCTCTATTTCCTCTAGTTTATCAACGTATTAACCTCTAGTTCCTCTAGTTCGTTTAACTCATATAGTTCCTCTATTTCTGCTAGTTCCTCTAGTTTCTTAAGTCCCTCTAGTACCTACTTACTGCTAGGTGAACAAGAACAGCAGGTGTATGGTAACTAGCACCTAGGTACCTACTTTCTGCTAGGTGAACAATCTTATCACATCTTATCTAATATCTAACCTTCCCGTTCTCTTACGGTGACCTTTCTTACCTTAATCTGCATTACAGTACCTCTTGTTACTCTGTACAAATGCTATTGTGGAAGTAATACCTTAGCCTCTCAGTACCAACCACAGTATCACGAACATTAGTAGAATTTATGTCTGATGAGACGACAGTCTGGAACGACAATCTGAAGGAACTCCAGTTTAAAGACAATTAAAGATTGAGAGAGGACGACAGAGTGGCCTACACAGCAATAACAAACTGTGTTTTTTTCCCTCTCTCCTCCATTTTCTGCTGTATGATTTTGCAAACGTTAATTGCTCGCTCTTACGGCCGTGGTTGCACATTGTTGCAGTGGAAGCCAATGACGTTTGATGACTTTATGAACGTCGATATTGCACGGAACGCCACTCATTGCAGAGCCATTGTTGGTACTCAGCACAAAGCAAGCTTTTCCTCTTTGATTGTGAGTTATTGTCGAATATTAGCACTAATGACACGCTTCACAAATTTAGACGAAGCTTTCGTCTGCCCTGGACCATTATCGAGCAGTTATTTTCTTCATGTTTACTTCCAGGGGAGTTGTCTCTCTTCTTAGAATTGGACGCACGGGAAAGTAGAGATAAATGTAACATGAATGCAAGTGGAAGTTTGAGGGATTTACCTGTTATGTTGCATGTTCACGAGGCAAAGAAATGGCCAACTAACGTGACAGTGGAACGTTTAGCAGGCCAACTAACGTGACAGTGGAACGTTTAGCAGGCCAACAAACGTGACAGTGGAACGTTTAGCAGGCCAACTAACGTGACAGTGGAACGTTTACCAGGCCAACTAACGTGACAGTGGAACGTTTAGCAGGCCAACTAACGTGACAGTGGAACGTTTAGCAGGCCAACAAACGTGACAGTGGAACGTTTAGCAGGCCAACTAACGTGACAGTGGAACGTTTAGCAGGCCAACTAACGTGACAGTGGAACGTTTAGCAGGCCAACTAACTTGACAGTGGAACGTTTAGCAGGCCAACTAACGTGACAGTGGAACGTTTAGCAGGCCAACTAACGTGACAGTGGAAAGTTTAGCAGGCCAACTAACGTGACAGTGGAACGTTTAGCAGGCCAACAAACGTGACAGTGGAACGTTTAGCAGGCCAACAAACTTGACAATGGAACGTTTAGCAGGCCAACAAACTTGACAGTGGAACGTTTAGCAGGCCAACTAACGTGACAGTGGAACGTTTAGCAGGCCAACTAACGTGACAGTGGAACGTTTAGCAGACCAACTAACGTGACAGTGGAACGTTATGGATAGTTGAAGATTAAGACACATGCAACAGTTGGGTATCTTTAATGATGAAACGTTGCCTACACATTAGGCTTCTTCAGTCAAATACAGAGTGAGCAGTAATAGTAAAATGAAGATAATGTAATCAGTCCATCAACCTTGGAGAAAAGTATCTAAGGTGGTCAGTCCCTCAGCCTAGAGGAGACTTCAGCTCCATAGTCTGGAACGATATATATATATATATATATATATATATATATATATATATATATATATATATAGAGCTATAGCAAAACTGACGTGAGTTGATCTGATGGTAGAAGAATAGAAGACAAAAAAGGATCAGATATTCACAGAGACGAAGAGGAAGACAAAGTTACAGATATACTTAAGTGTATACAGACAGGCAGACAGAGACAGGCAGACAGAGACAGGCAGACAGAGACAGGCAGACAGAGACAGGCAGACAGAGACAGGCAGACAGAGACAGGCAGACAGAGACAGGCAGACAGAGACAGGCAGACAGAGACAGGCAGACAGAGACAGTCAGACAGAGACAGTCAGACAGAGACAGTCAGACAGAGACAGGCAGACAGAGACAGTCAGACAGAGGCAGTCAGACAGAGACAGGCAGATAGAGACAGTCAGACAGAGGCAGGCAGACAGAGACAGGCAGACAGAGACAGGCAGACAGAGACAGGCAGACAGAGACAGGCAGACAGAGACAGTCAGACAGAGACAGGCAGACAGAGACAGGCAGACAGAGACAGTCAGACAGAGAGAGGCAGACAGAGACAGGCAGACAGAGACAGGCAGACAGAGACAGTCAGACAGAGACAGTCAGACAGAGACAGGCAGACAGAGACAGGCAGACAGAGACAGTCAGACAGAGGCAGGCAGACAGAGCAGGCCAGACAGAGACAGGCAGACAGAGACAGTGCAGACAGAGACAGGCAGACAGAGACAGCAGACAGAGACAGGCAGACAGAGACAGGCAGACAGAGACAGGCAGAACAGAGACAGCAGCAGAGACAGAGAGACAGGCAGACAGAGACAGGCAGACAGAGACAGGCAGACAGAGACAGCAGACAGAGACAGGCAGACAGAGACAGGCAGACAGAGACAGGCAGACAGAGACAGGCAGACAGAGACAGGCAGACAGAGACAGGCAGATAGAGATCAGACAGAGACAGGCAGACAGAGAGCAGAGACAGAACAGAGACAGGCAGACAGAGACAGGCAGACAGAGACAGCAGACAGAGACAGGCAGATAGAGCAGGCAGACAGAGACAGGCAGACAGAGACAGGCAGACAGAGACAGGCAGACAGAGACATGGCAGACAGAGACAGGCAGATAGAGACAGGCAGACAGAGACAGGCAGACAGAGACAGGCAGACAGAGACAGGCAGACAGAGAGCAGAGCAGAAGAGACAGGCAGACAGAGAGAGTCAGACAGAGCAGTCAGACAGAGACAGGCAGAAGAGACAGTCAGACAGAGGCAGTCAGACAGAGACAGGCAGACAGAGACAGGCAGACAGAGACAGGCAGACAGAGACAGGCAGACAGAGACAGGCAGACAGAGACAGGCAGACAGAGACAGTCAGACAGAGACAGGCAGACAGAGAGCAGTCAGACAGAGACAGGCAGACAGAGACAGGCAGAGACAGAGACAGGACAGAGACAGTCAGACAGAGACAGGCAGACAGAGACAGGCAGACAGAGACAGCAGACAGAGACAGGCAGACAGAGACAGGCAGACAGAGACAGGCAGACAGAGACAGGCAGACAGAGACAGGCAGACAGAGACAGGCAGACAGAGACAGGCAGACAGAGACAGGCAGACAGAGGCAGTCAGACAGAGACAGGCAGACTAGACAGAGACAGAGACAGGCAGACAGAGACAGGCAGACAGAGACAGGCAGACAGAGAGCAGGCAGATAGACAGGCAAGAACAGGCAGACAGAGACAGGCAGACAGAGACAGCAGACAGAGACAGGCAACAGAACAGGCAGACAGAGCAGCAGAAGAGACAGGCAGACAGAGACAGGCAGACAGAGACAGGGACAGAGACAGGCAGACAGAGACAGGCAGATAGAGACAGGCAGACAGAACGAG
>WNWK01001859.1:42500-45000 GCA_009830355.1 Cherax destructor | reverse complement strand
CTTGATCACAACGTGAAAGATACCTAAATTTGATAGGGACAGAACGAAGGGACCGTCGTAGCGTATCTAAATTTCCTTGGACCAAGAACCCTTTTATAGCATCAGGGGAAGGTGAAGCAGGTTACTACAGCTCTCTCCTTTCAACTTTCCCCTTTTTCTCTCTCCCTCTCCCTCCCCCCCTCTCTCTCTCTCTCTCTTTATCTCCATCTATGTTCCTCTAATCTCTTCCCATCTCTTTCTCTCCTCATCCACCTGCTCCATCACTCTCTCTCTTCTCTTACAGCTCGCTATTTCGAAATCTCAAACCTCTTAGGAAGAACCTCTCAGGAAGAACCTCACAAGAAGAATCTCTCAGGAAGAACCTCTCAGGAAGAACCTCTCAGGAAGAACCTCTCAAGAAGATTCTTTCGAGAAGAACCTCTCAGGTAGAATCTCTAAAGAAGAACCTCTCAGGAAGAACCTCTCAAGAAGAACCTCTCAGGAAGAACCTCTCAAGAAGAACCTCTCAGGAAGAACCTCTCAAGAACCTCTCAAGAAGAACCTCTCAAGAGGAACCTCTCAGGAAGAACCTCTCAAGAAGAACCTCTCAGGAAGAACCTCTCATGAATAACCTCTCAAAGAAGAACCTCTCAGAGGAAGAACCTCTCAGAGGAAGAACCACCTCCTGGAACAAACCCTGCAAGAACTGTTTACCTTCCTGGTCAGTTGCAGTCAGTCAGCTGGAAGAACAAACACCACGATAATCCACAGCAACAAACTCAAAATAAACACCAAACAATTTTCGACACAATATTTATCCTTTCCACATAAACAACGACTGTTTATGTTATATAATTTTCTTTTATTTGGACATCACTGGAACTTTTATATATAAAAAAAGATATTTTTTTTTTCTCAAGACTTTTGTTGTCGAAGAAAAAGTTAAGTCAACGTCAAGGGGATGTTGTTTATGTGTCTCTTTATGGGAGATGAATCTTATTAATGAGGGTCTGTCTGGTGGGTGTAGCAGGACAGTGTCTGGTGGGTGTAGCAGGACAGTGTCTGGTGGGTGTAGCAGGACAGTGTCTGGTGGGTGTAGCAGGAGAGTGTCTGGTGGGTGTAGCAGGACAGTGTCTGGTGGGTGTAGCAGGACAGTGTCTGGTGGGTGTAGCAGGACTGTGTCTGGTGGGTGTAGCAGGACAGTGTCTGGTGGGTGTAGCAGGACAGTGTCTGGTGGGTGTAGCAGGACAGTGTCTGGTGGGTGTAGCAGGACAGTGTCTGGTGGGTGTAGCAGGACAGTGTCTGGTGGGTGTAGCAGGACAGTGTCTGGTGGGTGTAGCAGGAAGTGTCTGGTGGTGTAGCAGGACAGTGTCTGGTGGGTGTAGCAGGACAGTGTCTGGTGGGTGTAACAGGACAGTGTCTGGTGGGTGTAGCAGGACAGTGTCTGGTGGGTGTAGAGAGTGTCTGGTGGTGAGCAGGACAGTGTCTGGTGGGTGTAGCAGGACAGTGTCTGGTGGTGTACAGGACAGTGTCTGGTGGTGTAGCAGGACAGTGTCTGATGGGTGTGCAGGACAGTGTCTGGTGGGTGTAGCAGGACAGTGTCTGTGGGTGCAGGACAGTGTCTCAGGGTTGCAGGACAGTGTCTAGGTGGGTACAGGACAGTGTCTGGTGGGTGTAGCAGGACAGTGTCTGGTGGGTGTAGCAGGACAGAGTCTGGTGGGTAGCAGGACAGTGTCTGGTGGGTGTAGCAGGACAGTGTCTGGTGGAGTGAAGCAGGCCAGTGTCTGAGTAGTGTAACAGGACAGTGTCTGGTGGGTGTAGCAGTAGACAGTGTCTGGTGGTGTAGAGGACAGTGTCTGGTGGGTGTGAGGACAGTGTCTGGTAGGTGTAACAGGACAGTGTCTGGTGGTGTACAGGACAGTGTCTGGTGGTGTAGAGACAGTGTCTGGTGGGTGTAGAGGACAGTGTCTGGTGGGTGTAGCAGGACAGTGTCTGGTGAGTGTAGCAGGACAGTGTCTGGTGGGTGTGAGGACAGTGTCTGGTGGGTGTAGCAGGAAGTGTCTGGTGGGTGTAAGCAGGACAGTGTCTGGTGGGTGTAGCAGGACAGTGTCTGGTGGGTGTAGCAGGACAGTGTCTGGTGGTGTAGCAGGACAGTGTCTGGTGAGTGTAGCAGGACAGTGTCTGGTGGGTGTAGCAGGACAGTGTCTGGTGGGTGTAGCAGGACAGTGTCTGGTGGGTGTAGCAGGACAGTGTCTGGTGGGTGTAGGAGGACAGTGTCTGGTGGGTGTAGAGGACAGTGTCTGGTGGGTGTAGCAGGACAGTGTCTGGTGGGTGTAGAGGAAGTGTCTGGTGGGTGTAGCAGGACAGTGTCTGGTGGTGTAGCAGGACAGTGTCTGGTGGGTGTAGCAGGACAGTGTCTGGTGGGTGAGCAGGACAGTGTCTGGTGGGTGTAGCAGGACAGTGTCTGGTGGTGTAGCAGACAGTGTCTGGTGGGTGTAGCAGGACAGTGTCTGGTGGGTGT
>WNWK01001859.1:35000-37500 GCA_009830355.1 Cherax destructor | reverse complement strand
AGAAGAGACCCAGTAGCGGACAGTAAAGAGGCGGGGCCAGGAGCTGAGTCTCGATCCCTGCAACCACAATTAGGTGAGTACACACTGCATCGTAGTGGTGGAGGCAGGAACCATACATAGTTTTAAGAAGAGGTATGATAAAGTTCATGAAGCAGGGAGAAAGAGAACTAGTAGCGATCAGCGAAGAGGCGGGACCAGGAGCTATGAATCGACCCTTGCAACTACAAGTAGGTGAGTACACACACACACACGCACACGCACACACATGACAGGCCAAGCGTTTTAAAGGCACTTGTCGTTAGACACTTGACCTGTGTGTGTGTGTGTGTGTGTGTGTGTGTGTGTGTGTGTGTGTGTGTGTGTGTGTGTATAGCAGATAATAACAATGTAGTTGGTGGGCGAGGTTCACACAGCAGACAACTTGAGCCAGGTCTCTATACGTTCTGATTAAGATCATCCTTAATTAACACTGCCCCTTATTCCTCTCATTATTCTTAGGAGAGGAAACAAGTGGAAGAAGATAATAGGGCAAGTCCGGTAAGAGGTGAAAACTGACTGAATGTAAGAGAAGTGTCAAAAGATTGTGTGATCCCGTGTAATAATCTTTAATCCCCTGTGTGGCTCTGTGTAATGGTTTTTAACACCATGAGTGTGACTCTGTGTAATGGTTTTTAACACCATGAGTGTGGCTCTGTGTAATGGTTTTTAACACCATGAGTGTGACTCTGTGTAATGGTTTTTAACACCATGAGTGTGGCTCTGTGTAATGGTTTTTAACACCATGAGTATGGCTCTGTGTAATGGTTTTTAACACCGTGAGTGTGACTCTGTGTAATGGTTTTTAACACCATGAGTGTGACTCTGTGTAATGGTTTTAACACCATGAGTGTGACTCTGTGTAATGGTTTTTAACACCATGAGTGTGACTCTGTGTAATGGTTTTTAACACCATGAGTGTGGCTCTGTGTAATGGTTTTTAACACCATGAGTTGGCTCTGTGTAATGGTTTTTAACACCTGAGTGTGACTCTGTGTAATGGTTTTAACACCATGAGTGTGAGCTCTGTGTAATGGTTTTTAACACCATGAGTGTGACTCTGTGTAATGGTTTTTAACACCGTGAGTGTGGCTCTGTATAATGGTTTTTAACACCATGAGTGTGGCTCTGTGTAATGGTTTTTAACACCAAGAGTGTGGCTCTATGTAATGGTTTTTAACACCGTGAGTGTGGCTCTATGTAATGGTTTTTAACACCGTGAGTGTGGCTCTATGTAATGTTTTTTAACACCGTGAGTGTGGCTCTATGTAATGTTTTTTAACACCGTGAGTGTGGCTCTATGTAATGGTTTTTAACACCATGAGTGTGGCTCTACGTAATGGTTTTTAACACCGTGAGTGTGGCTCTATGTAATAGTTTTTAACACCGTGAGTGTGGCTCTATGTAATGTTTTTTAACACCGTGAGTGTGGCTCTATGTAATGTTTTTTAACACCGTGAGTGTGGCTCTATGTAATGGTTTTTAACACCATGAGTGTGGTTCTACGTAATGGTTTTTAACACCGTGAGTGTGGCTCTATGTAATGGTTTTTAACACCGTGAGTGTGGCTCTATGTAATGGTTTTTAACACCGTGAGTGTGGCTCTATGTAATGGTTTTTAACACCGTGAGTGTGGCTCTATGTAATGGTTTTTAACACCATGAGTGTGGCTCTATGTAATGGTTTTTAACACCGTGAGTGTGGCTCTATGTAATGGTTTTAACACCATGAGTGTGGCTCTATGTAATGGTTTTAACACCATGAGTGTGGCTCTATGTAATGGTTTTTAACACCGTGAGTGTGGCTCTATGTAATGGTTTTTAACACCGTGAGTGTGGCTCTGTGTAATGGTTTTTAACACCGTGAGTGTGGCTCTGTGTAATGGTTTTTAACACCGTGAGTGTGGCTCTGTGTAATGGTTTTTACACCGTGAGTGTGGCTCTGTGTAATGGTTTTTAACACCGTGAGTGTGGCTCTGTGTAATGGTTTTTAACACCGTGAGTGTGGCTCTGTGTAATGGTTTTTAACACCATGAGTGTGGCTCTGTGTAATGGTTTTTAACACCATGAGTGTGGCTCTGTGTAATGGTTTTTAACACCATGAGTGTGGCTCTGTGTAATGGTTTTTAACACCGTGAGTGTGGCTCTGTGTAATGGTTTTTAACACCGTGAGTGTGGCTCTGTGTAATGGTTTTTAGCACCGTGAGTGTGGCTCTGTGTAATGGTTTTTAACACCGTGAGTGTGGCTCTGTGTAATGGTTTTTAACACCGTGAGTGTGGCTCTGTGTAATGGTTTTAACACCGTGAGTGTGGCTCTGTGTAATGGTTTTAACACCATGAGTGTGGCTCTGTGTAATGGTTTTTAACACCGTGAGTGTGGCTCTGTGTAATGGTTTTTAACACCGTGAGTGTGGCTCTGTGTAATGGTTTTAACACCATGAGTGTGGCTCTGTGTAATGGTTTTT
>WNWK01001859.1:0-30000 GCA_009830355.1 Cherax destructor | reverse complement strand
GCGTGGGTGTCCTAGACACAGCGCTACACAAGCATGCGTGGGTGTCCTAGACACAGCACTACACAAGCATGCGTGGTGTCCTAGACACAGCCTACACAAGCATGCGTGGGTGTCCTAGACACAGCACTACACAAGCATGCGTGGTGTCCTAGACACAGCGCCCTACACAAGCATGCGTGGGTGTCCTGACAGTACACAGCGGGCCTACACAAGCATGCGTGGGTGTCCTAGACACAGCACTACACAAGCATGCGTGGGTGTCCTAGACACACGCTACACAAGCATGCATGGGTGTCCTAGACACAGCGATACACAAGCATGCGTGGGTGTCCTAGACACAGTGCTACACATGCATGCGTGGGTGTCTTAGACACAGCGCTACACAAGCATGCGTGGGTGTCTTAGACACAGCGATACACAAGCATGCGTGGGTGTCTTAGACACAGCGCTACACAAGCATGCGTGGGTGTCCTAGATACAGCGCTACACAAGCATGCGTGGGTGTCCTAGACACAGCGCTACACAAGCATGCGTGGGTGTCCTAGACACAGCACTACACAAGCATGCGTGGGTGTCCTAGACACAGCGCTACACAAGCATGCGTGGGTGTCCTAGACACAGCGCTACACAAGCATGCGTGGGTGTCCTAGACACAGCACTACACAAGCATGCGTGGGTGTCCTAGACACAGCGCTACACAAGCATGCGTGGGTGTCCTAGACACAGCACTACACATGCATGCGTGGGTGTCCTAGACACAGCGCTACACAAGCATGCGTGGGTGTCCTAGACACAGCACTACACAAGCATGCGTGGGTGTCCTAGACACAGCACTACACAAGCATTCGTGGGTGTCCTAGACACAGCACTACACAAGCATGCGTGGGTGTCCTAGACACAGCGCTACACAAGCATGCGTGGGTGTCCTAGACACAGCACTACACAAGCATGCGTGGGTGTCCTAGACACAGCGCTACACAAGCATGCGTGGGTGTCCTAGACACAGCGCTACACAAGCATGCGTGGGTGTCCTAGACACAGCACTACACAAGCATGCGTGGGTGTCCTATACACAGCGCTACACATGCATGCGTGGGTGTCTTAGACACAGCGCTACACAAGCATGCGTGGGTGTCCTAGACACAGCGATACACAAGCATGCGTGGGTGTCCTAGACACAGCGATACACAAGCATGCGTGGGTGTCCTAGATACAGCGCTACACAAGCATGCGTGGGTGTCCTAGACACAGCACTACACAAGCATGCGTGGGTGTCCTAGACACAGCGCTACACAAGCATGCGTGGGTGTCCTAGACACAGCACTACACAAGCATGCGTGGGTGTCCTAGACACAGCGCTACACAAGCATGCGTGGGTGTCCTAGACACAGCACTACACAAGCATGCGTGGGTGTCCTAGACACAGTGCTACACAAGCATGCGTGGGTGTCTTAGACACAGCGCTACACAAGCATGCGTGGGTGTCTTAGACACAGCGATACACAAGCATGCGTGGGTGTCTTAGACACAGCGCTACACAAGCATGCGTGGGTGTCCTAGACACAGAGCTACACAAGCATGCGTGGGTGTCCTAGACACAGCGCTACACAAGCATGCGTGGGTGTCCTATACACAGCACTACACAAGCATGCGTGGGTGTCCTAGACACAGCACTACACAAGCATGCGTGGGTGTCCTAGACACATCGCTACACAAGCATGCGTGGGTGTCCTAGACACAGCATTACACAAGCATCGTGGGTGTCCTAGACACAGCACTACACAAGCATGCGTGGGTGTCCTAGACACAGCGCTACACAAGCATGCGTAGGTGTCCTAGATACAGCGCTACACAAGCATGCGTGGGTGTCCTAGACACAGCACTACACAAGCATGCGTGGGTGTCCTAGACACAGCGCTACACAAGCATGCGTGGGTGTCCTAGACACAGCACTACACAAGCATGCGTGGGTGTCCTAGACACAGCGCTACACAAGCATGCGTGGGTGTCCTAGACACAGCACTACACAAGCATGCGTAGGTGTCCTAGACACAGCACTACACAAGCATGCGTGGGTGTCCTAGACACATCGCTACACAAGCATGCGGGGGTGTCCTAAACACAGCACTACACAAGCATGCGGGGGTGTCCTAGACACAGCGCTACACAAGCATGCGGGGGTGTCCTAGACACAGCACTACACAAGCATGCGTGGCTGTCCTAGACACAGCGCTACACAAGCATGCGTGGGTGTCCTAGACACAGCACTACACAAGCATGCGTGGGTGTCCTAGACACAGCACTACACAAGCATGCGTGGGTGTCCTAGACAGAGCGCTACACAAGCATGCGTGGGTGTCCTAGACACAGCGCTACACAAGCATGCGTAGGTGTCCTAGACACAGCGCTACACAAGCATGCGTGGGTGTCCTATACACAGCGCTACACAAGCATGCGTGGGTGTCCTAGACACAGCGCTACACAAGCATGCGTGGGTGTCTTAGACACAGCGATACACAAGCATGCGTGGGTGTCCTAGACACAGCACTACACAAGCATGCGTGGGTGTCCTAGACACAGCGCTACACAAGCATGCGTGGGTGTCCTATACACAGCACTACACAAGCATGCGGGGGTGTCCTAGACACAGCGCTACACAAGCATGCGGGGGTGTCCTAGACACAGCACTATACAAGCATGCGTGGGTGTCCTAGACACAGCACTACACAAGCATGCGTGGGTGTCCTATACACAGCACTACACAAGCATGCGTGGGTGTCCTAGACACAGCACTACACAAGCATGCGTGGGTGTCCTAGACACAGCACTACACAAGCATGCGTGGGTGTCCTAGACACAGCGCTACACAAGCATGCGTGGGTGTCCTAGACACAGCACTACACAAGCATGCGTGGGTGTCCTAGACACAGCACTACACAAGCATGCGTAGGTGTCCTAGACACAGCGCTACACAAGCATGCGTGGGTGTCCTAGACACAGCGCTACACAAGCATGCGTGGGTGTCCTAGCACAGCGCTCACAAGCATGCGTAGGTGTCCTAGACACAGCGCTACACAAGCATGCGTGGGTGTCCTATACACAGCGCTACACAAGCATGCGTGGGTGTCCTAGACACAGCACTACCCAAGCATGCGTGGGTGTCCTATACACAGCACTACACAAGCATGCGTGGGTGTCCTAGACACAGCACTACACAAGCATGCGTGGGTGTCCTAGACACAGCACTACACAAGCATGCGTGGGTGTCCTAGACACAGCGCTACACAAGCATGCGTGGGTGTCCTAGACACAGCACTACACAAGCATGCGTGGGTGTCCTAGACACAGCACTACACAAGCATGCGTAGGTGTCCTAGACACAGCGCTACACAAGCATGCGTGGGTGTCCTAGACACAGCGCTACACAAGCATGCGTGGGTGTCCTAGCACAGCGCTACACAAGCATGCGTAGGTGTCCTAGACACAGCGCTACACAAGCATGCGTGGGTGTCCTATACACAGCGCTACACAAGCATGCGTGGGTGTCCTAGACACAGCGCTACACAAGCATGCGTGGGTGTCCTAGACACAGCGCTACACAAACATGCGTGGGTGTCCTAGACACAGTGCTACACAGTTACTGTGTTGTGATGACCAGAGAAAAGTCTCCTCAGATCGGCTTCAGAATTTCAACAGTCGTGTTTCTGACTTAGTAAAAGGTTGGTATTTTTAATGGAGTGTGTGGGAGCCATTCTGCCACTTTTACTCTGTCTTAATGCTGGTGAGGGGCTCGTGATCCAAGGAACCGAATTTACCTTCTTAATGCTCGAATCTAACTTGAATTCATCCCGTTCCACAGGCGCTTTGTAACTCTTACGGATTTAACGCTTTCCTCTGACTAAGACATAATCTTTAATGGCTGACGCATCGCATGGAGTCTGTCCGGTAACTGGAAAATGCATCATGAGATCAGATTCAAACTTTCAGTGGTGACGTGTTTGCCCTCATAGTATGCAGCCTCCTAATGATGGGTTGAGTACGTGAAATATTTTGGAAAAATATTTGGAAAATGTGTTTGTAATGAGAAATAAGTCAGTGTTTGACTTTATTTGTTTATCATTATTTACATAATGTTCTTTTATGTCTATAAGATCTGTGTGTGCTCAAGAACACTGTTAAAATGTTCTGTGTTATGCCCACTAAGCTTCCATAAAGCTTAATTGCACTTTATTAAAAGCTGGTTAATCTAACTTAGATTCAGGTCTTTGTTCGTCCCAATTTGCCTTTTTTAAATGGGAAAATTTAAAATACTGCTTTACAGGCAATAATATCTGAGTGTTACGTGCGGACGCCTCGATAGTGCGACCACTGAGCGACTTCTTAATACGCTTGTTTCCCTTATCGGCTTATGCCGCACTCTGCACTACTCCATTCGCCTGCATTGAGGCACAGAGGGCCAGGGTTGTGGAACACGGGGATACCTTCCACGGCTTTGACACTGACTGTGCTACATCTAGGTTATAATTACTTCCTGGTTCTTAGATGTAACTGAGAAGAGTGTTAGAATTTAGGTATTTTGTTTGTAGTGGGAAAATTTATGTGAAGGGGGTGATGGAAGTGGCGAGAGTGTGGTGGTGGTGGTGGTGGTGGTGGTGGTGGTAGTGACGGCGGTGGTGGTGGCGGCGGCGGTGGCAGCGGCGGCGGTGACGGTGGTGGTGGTGGCGGTGGTGGTGGCGGCGGTGGTGTCGGTGGTGGTTGTGGTGGCGGTGGTGGTGGCGGTGGTGGTGGCGGCGGTGGTGTTGGTGGTGGTGGCGGTGGTGGTGGCGGTGGTGGTTGTGGTGGCGGTGGTGGTGGCGGTGGTGGTGGCAGCGGCGGCGGCGGTGGTAGCGTGTGGAAAGGGTATGTCAGAATGCGCCTCAAACTGATCTCACACGTCGATATATAGAATTAAAAAGTTTTGGGGATGAAGTGAGTGTGTGATGGATTCTAGAGTATTGGTGGCGGTGGGAATGGTGGTAGAAAAAGTGGTTGTAAGTGGTGATAGAGGTGGTAAGTGGTGGTAGTGGTTGTCAGTTGTGGTAGTGGTTGTCAGTGGTGGTAGTGGTTGTCAGTGGTGGTAGTGGTTGTAAGTGGTGGTAGTGGTTGTCAGTGGTGGTAGTGGTTGTCAGTGGTGGTAGTGGTTGTCAGTGGTGGTAGTGGTTGTAAGTGGTGGTAGTGGTTGTCAGTGGTGGTTGTTGTGGCAGTGGTTTTAAGTAATAGTTGTGGTGGTAGTGGTTGTAAGTGGTGGTATTGGTTGTAAGTGGTGGTAGTTTTTGTAAGTGGTGGTAGTGGTTGTCAGTAGTTTTTTGTGGTGGCAGTGGTTTTAATAGTTGTGGTGTTAGTGGTTGTAAGTGGTGGTTGTGGTTGTAAGTGGTGGTAGTGGTTGCAAGTGGGGATAGTGGTTGTTTTTTCCCGAATTCTAATTTCAGTTCGAGTCCCACACCCTCATATACAATGCTCTTTACCTGTTTACTCTCTTAGTCCCGCAAAGTGAGTCAGCTCTTGCAGGAAGCGACTCTGAAACTGAGCTGACAGACAAAACAACCAGCCTGGGATGAACATGTCTTAAGCTGACAGACAAAACAACCAGCCTGGGATGAACATGTCTTAAGCTGACAGACAAAACAACCAGCCTGGGATGAACATGTCTTGAGCTGACAGACAAAACAACCAGCCTGGGATGAACATGTCTTGAGCTGACAGACAAAACAACCAGCTTGGGAAGAACATGTCTTAAGCTGACAGACAAAACAACCAGCCTGGGATGAACATGTCTTAAGCTGACAGACAAAACAACCAGCCTGGGAAGAACATGTCTTGAGCTGACAGACAAAACAACCAGCCTGGGAAGAACATGTCTTGAGCTGACAGACAAAACAACCAGCCTGGGAAGAACATGTCTTGAGCTGACAGACAAAACAACCAGCCTGGGAAGAACATGTCTTGATCTGACAGACAAAACAACCAGCCTGGGTAAGAACATGTCTTGAGCTGACAGACAAAACAACCAGCCTGGGATGAACATGTCTTGAGCTGACAGACAAAACAACCAGCCTGGGAAGAACATGTCTTGAGCTGACAGCACCGGTAGATCATTTGATTAATACACCTGAAGAAAAATATTAACTAGATTTTAGTTGCAATTTCGTACTCAGACACAGCTGACACTAAGCGTCAGAAGACAGATGACGGAGGAGTGACAGATGACCTGTGACTGTCAGGTGACTGGTAGGTGACAAGGAAAGGAAGGGACGTCAGATGACAGGAGACGAACAGATGACAGGTGACGGAGTTGACGCGACATTGGCTGGAATTACACCTGCTGGGCTTACGCCTGTTAGGCTCACCAGCTAGACCTACATTTGTTAATCTTACACCTGCTAAGCTTACTCTTACTAATCTTACACCTGCTAAGCTTACTCTTACTAATCTTACACCTGCTAAGCTTACTCTTACTAATCTTACACCTGCTAAGCTTACTCTTACTAATCTTACACCTGCTAAGCTTACAGCTGCTAAGCTTACTTATACTAATCTTACACCTGCTATGCTTACTCTTACTAATCTTACACCTGCTAAGCTTACAGCTGCTAAGCTTACTCATACTAATCTTACACCTGCTAAGCTTACTCTTACTAATCTTACACCTGCTAAGCTTACAGCTGCTAAGCTTACTCATACTAATCTTACAACTGCTAAGCTTACTCTTACTAATCTTACAACTGCTAAGCTTACTCTTACTAATCTTACACCTGCTAAGCTTACTCTTACTAATCTTACACCTGCTAAGCTTACTCTTACTAATCTTACACCTGCTAAGCTTACACTTACTAATCTTACAACTGCTAAGCTTACTCTTACTAATCTTACACCTGCTAAGCTTACACTTACTAATCTTACAACTGCTAAGCTTACACTTACTAATCTTACACCTGCTAAGCTTACTCTTACTAATCTTACAACTGCTAAGCTTACTCTTACTAATCTTACAACTGCTAAGCTTACTCTTACTAATCTTACACCTGATAAGCTTACACTTACTAATCTTACAACTGCTAAGCTTACACTTACTAATCTTACAACTGCTAAGCTTACACTTACTAATCTTACACCTGCTAAGCTTACACTTACTAATATTACAACTGCTAAGCTTACACTTACTAATCTTACACCTGCTAAGCTTACTCTTACTAATCTTACACCTGCTAAGCTTACACTTACTAATCTTACAACTGCTAAGCTTACTCTTACTAATCTTACACCTGCTAAGCTTACTCTTACTAATCTTACACCTGCTAAGCTTACACTTACTAATCTTACAACTGCTAAGCTTACTCTTACTAATCTTACAACTGCTAAGCTTACTCTTACTAATCTTACACCTGATAAGCTTACACTTACTAATCTTACACCTGCTAAGCTTACACTTACTAATCTTACACCTGCTAAGCTTACACTTACTAATCTTACAACTGCTAAGCTTACTCGTACTAATCTTACACCTGCTAAGCTTACACCTGCTAAATAAACCTGTCTTAACCCAGAATAAATATAATTATTATAATCGTGGTAGCGCGCCAAACCCTTAGGGGTAATACATTGCCTAAGGGATGGACAGGAATGAGACATGATCCTAAGCTCACTTCAGCTTCAAGGTTCCAGAACCCTAGAGTTTTTTTCCCTACTGAAACTCTAGAGAATTTTTCTTTGTAGTTTTGCCCAGGTTCTCCTCCCCTCTCCCCTCCCTTCTCTTCCTCTTTCTTATATCTCTCCCCCTTCCCCATCCACTCTCCAGCCTTCCCCTCATTTTTTTACCCTTCCCTTTCCTCCTGTCTTTCTCTCTATTTCTCCCTCTCCCATCTCCTCATCTCTCTCACCCTCTCCTCTTCCCCCTAACCCTCTCATCTCCTTCCCCTCCTCTGTACTTCTCCCCTTCCCTCTACTATTCACCCAAATCATCTCCCCCCTCCCCCTCTATCGCGATCAAAACATGGAAATCAAAACCGTTTCAAAATGTCATTGAAATACAAACCAAAAACCAGCTAAATTTTAGAAGGCTTCTACAGTCTAATACTGAGAGGTGAATAGAGTGCAGGTGTACCGAGGGGCGAGTGTATTTAACAGGTGAGAGACGAGACTGAGTGTTGGGGTGTAGAGTGCACTGCTACAACACCCAGGCTACAACTACAGCACCAGAGCCACGAGAGTTATTTTAACGTGAGGGTTAAAACGACGCAGAGCCAAACCTATATAGGAAAAAATTGTGTATAATTTGTATAAAGCAACACGTATAGTTTATTCAAGTTAAATCGTTCCTATGGAAAAGGACTTTTAACATGAGTAGTTGAGTAAGTGAAGTGTGTGAGGTGACAGCCCCAGTTCAACCCCCCCTTCCTCCTGCCTTTGTTTACAATATGATCAGTGATGAACAGTAAGACACAATACCGTGACTGGAACAATACCGTGACTGGAACAATACCGTGACTGGATCAATAGACAAATAACCCTCACAAAGAAGACAGAAAAGATTATGACGACGTTTCGGTCCATCTTGGATCATTCACAAGTCATACTGTGAATGGTCCAAGTCGGACCGAAACGTCCTCATGAGGTTTTCTCTCTCCTGTGCGAGAGTTTTTGGTATAATAATCAGTGATAATCGTAACAAGAGGGAAGATGGAAGAGGTATGATACTACCTTGGTATAGCGTGCTATATTATGATACTACCTTGGTATAGCGTGCTATATTATGATACTACCTTGGTATAGCGTGCTATATTATGATACTACCTTGGTATAGCGTGCTATATTATGATACTACCTTGGTATAGCGTGCTATATTATGATACTACCTTGGTATAGCGTGCTATATTATGATACTACCTTGGTATAGCGTGCTATATTATGATACTACCTTGGTATAGCGTGCTATATTATGATACTACCTTGGTATAGCGTGCTATATTATGATACTACCTTGGTATACCCTTGGTATAGCGTGCTATATTATGATATTACTTGGTATAGCGTGCTATATTATGATACTACCTTGGTATAGCGTGCTATATTATGATACTTCCTTGGTATAGCGTGCTATATTATGATACTACCTTGGTATAGCGTGCTATTTTATGATACTTCCTTGGTATAGCGTGCTATATTATGATACTACCTTGGTATAGCGTGCTATATTATGATACTACCTTGGTATAGCGTGCTATATTATGATACTACCTTGGTATAGCGTGCTATATTATGATACTACCTTGGTATAGCGTGCTATTTTATGATACTTCCTTGGTATAGCGTGCTATATTATGATACTACCTTGGTATAGCGTGCTATATTATGATACTACCTTAGTATAGCGTGCTATATTATACTAGCATCACACCTTCCACTTCCTTTCCCCTCATCACCTCTCCTTCCTTCTCCCCCCTCTCGTCTTCTTCCCCTCTCCTCATTCACACCCTTCTCCTCACCATCCTTTCTTCACTCCATTCTTTCTCCTCGTCCCACTTTCCTTCCCCCGTCTCCTCCTCCTCCTCCTCCTCTCCCTGTTTCCTCTCCATCGATCTATTCTCCCTCCACCACGTAAAAAAAAATACCTCTGCCCTCTCTTTTTGGCTTCTGTAAAAGAAAAGTCTGAGAGTGTCTGGGTTCTTCTTGCAACTTTTAATAACTGACAGAAGACGGCGACACAGCACTGGTAATTACTGCTCCTTACACACTACTTCTCTTCTCTTTATAATAAATTATCTTAGTTATTACACCGGTGATTTTTTTTGTTTTGTTATTTATACTGTTATTGTTGTTTTAAAAAAAATATCTCAATTGCTAACTCAAAATATTTCATGTTTTTTTGTTTTTTAAAATTGCTTTGAATGTTTCGACCTCGATCTGAGGTCCTCTTCAGGAGAACACAAAAGGTTAGTGAGATGAATTTTTAGTAAGATAATACGAGCTTGAATTATATGATGCCTTGTGGTGGTGATATTGTTGAGGTGTTGTGGTGTTAGTGTGGTGGTTGTGGTGAAATTTTTGGTGATGTATCAGTGTGATGGTGTGGTGGTGAACTTCTTGTTGACGTGTCTGTGTGGTGGTAGCATGGTGTTGGTGGCAACGATGGTGGTAGCAGCAGTGGTGGTGGTAGCAGCAGTGGTGGTGGCAGCAGGGTGGTGGCAGCAGTGGCGGTGGTAGCGCAGTGGTGGTGGTAGCAGTGGTGGTGGCAGCAGTGGTGGTGGGGGGTGGTACAGCAGGTGGTGTGCATGGTGGGAGCGATGGTGGTGGGCATGGTGGGGTAGCGGTGTGGGAGTTGGTGGAGGAGTGGTGTGGAAGGTGGTGGGATGGTGGTGGTCAGGTGGTGGCACAGTGGTGGGCACGTGGAGCACAGTGGGTGGCAGTGGTGGTGGTGCAGCAGTGGTGGTGGAGCACAGTGGTGAGCAGCAGGTGTGGAGCAGCAGTGGGGTGGTGGATGGTGGTGGAGAGCATGGTGGCAGCGTGGGGTGCAGCGGGGTGGAGCCATGGTGGTGAGCAGCAGGGTGGAGCATGGTGGTGCAGCGTGGTGGTGGTAGCAGCATGGTGGTGGAGGGGTGGGCGATGGTGGTGCGGGGTGGCAGCATGGTGGTGGTAGCAGTGGTGTGTGGTAGCAGTGGTGGGGCACGGGGGTGCAGTGGTGGTGGAGCGCGTGGTGTGTGGTGCAGTGATGTGGTGAGGTGGTGGTGGTAGCAGCTGTGGTGGTGGTGAGCAGTGGTGGTGGCAGCGTGGTGGTGGTAGCAGCAGTGGTGGTGGTAGCAGCAGTGGTGGTGGTAGCAGCAGTGGTGGTGGTAGCAGCAGTGGTGGTGGTAGCAGCAGTGGTGGTGGTAGCAGCAGTGGTGGTGGTAGCAGCAGTGGTGGTGGTAGCAGCAGTGGTGGTGGTAGCAGCAGTGGTGGTGGTAGCAGCAGTGGCGGTGGTAGCAGCAGTGGTGGTGGTAGCAGCAGTGGTGGTGGTAGCAGCAGTGTGTGGGCTGGTGCAGCAGTGGTGGGTGGTAGCAGCAGTGGTGGTGGTGCAGCAGTGGTGGTGGCAGGTGGTGGTAGTGCAGCAGTGGTGGTGGTAGTGCAGCAGTGGTGGTAGTGCAGCAGTGGTGGTGGTAGTGCAGCAGTGGTGGTGTAGCAGCAGTGGTGGTGGTAGTGCAGCAGTGGTGGTAGTGCAGCAGTGGTGGTGGTAGTGCAGCAGTGGTGGTGGTAGTGCAGCAGTGGTGGTGGTAGTGCAGCAGTGGTGGTGGTAGCAGCAGTGGTGGTAGCAGCAGTGGTGGTGGTAGTGCAGCAGTGGTGGTGTGCAGCAGTGGTGGTGGTAGTGCAGCAGTGGTGGTGGTAGTGCAGCAGTGGTGGTGGTAGCAGCAGTGGTGGTGTAGCAGCAGTGGTGGTAGTAGTGAAGCAGTGGTGGTGGTAGCAGCAGTGGTGGTGGTAGCA
The DNA here is from genome assembly GCA_009830355.1 of Cherax destructor. Classification (NCBI taxonomy): domain Eukaryota; kingdom Metazoa; phylum Arthropoda; class Malacostraca; order Decapoda; family Parastacidae; genus Cherax; species Cherax destructor. Next base: position 18,510 of record WNWK01001859.1, on the reverse strand, counting down.
GTGGTTCGGTGGGTGTAGCAGCAGTGGGTGGTGGTAGCAGCAGTGGGGTGAGCAGGGGGTGGCAGCGTGGTGGCAGTGGTGAGTGGCGGTAGCAGCAGTGGTGGTGGAGCAGCAGTGGGGTGGTAGCAGCAGGTGGTGGTGGCAGCAGCAGTGGTGGTGGTAGCAGCAGTGGTGGTGGTAGCAGCTAATGGGGTCGGTTAGCAGTGGTGGTGGTAGCAGCAGTGGCTGGTGGTAGCAGCAAGGTGGTGGTGGCAGTGATGGGCAGTCAGTGGTGGTGGTAGCAGCAGTGGTGGTGGTAGCAGCAGTGGTGGTGGAGCAGCAGTTGTGGGGCATGGTGGTGGTAGCAGCAGTGGCTGGTGGTAGCAGCAGTGGTGGTGGTAGCAGCAGTGGCGGTGGTATCAGCAGTGGTGGTGGTAGCAGCAGTGGTGGTGGTAGCAGCAGTGGTGGTGGTAGCAGCAGTGGTGGTGGTAGCAGCAGTGGTGGTGGTAGCAGCAGTGGTGGTGTAGCAGCAGTGGTGGTGTAGCAGCAGTGGTGGTGTAGCAGCAGTGGTGGTGTAGCAGCAGTGGTGGTGTAGCAGCAGTGGTGGTGGAGCAGCAGGGGGTGGTAGGCATGTCAGTGGTGGTGGAGCAGCAGTGGTGGTGGGCATCAGCAGTGGTGGTGTGCAAGCAGCAGTGGTGGTGTAGCAGCAGTGGTGGTGGTACAGCAGTGGCGGGGGGTAGCAGCAGTGGTGGTGGTAGCAGCAGTGGGGTGGATTCAGCAGTGGGGTGGTACAGCAGTGGTGGTGGTAGCAGCAGTGGTGGTGGTAGCAGCAGTGGTGGTGGTAGCAGCAGTGGTGGTGGTAGCAGCAGTGGTGGTGGTAGCAGCAGTGGTGGTGGCAGCGCATGGTGGTGGTAGCGCATGGCGGTGATCAGCAGTGGTGGTGGTAGCAGCAGTGGTGGTGGTAGCAGCAGTGGCGGTGGTAGCAGCAGTGGTGGTGGTAGCAGCAGTGGTGGTGGTAGCAGCAGTGGTGGTGGTAGCAGCAGTGGTGGTGGTAGCAGTGGTGTGCAGAGTAGATTCCGAGCCTCTGCAAGTCAGGTCAGATTCCTTGTGTGCGAGTCTTGCGTCTTGGAAATTCCCGAGAAGATTATAAGTGGCAATGCAATGGTCAGAATATGGCAACACTGCACATGAAAACACAATGCTACTTATGGCATTTTACTGTGAAGACGTTTCGCCCACGAGGGACTTCATCAACTGAACCGATAAAGTCCCTTGGTGAACGAAACATCTTTACAAAAAATGTCCTAAACGGCCTTTTGAGTCTTATTTACATATATGATTATTAGGGAAACGTTTCGCACAAGTATCTCGTTCACCAGCTTGATGGTTCTCTAAATTATTTACATTATATGATTATGGTTTTAAGACAGATAATCCAGAAACACACATATTATTTATAATCGTTATATTTTTCTTAAACTTCAAAAATATTGCATGCTACAAAGAAGGCGGTCTTAAAAGTGGACACAGGAATCAACAATCTTCAAAGTTACGGTTTAACAGAGCTCCTTGAGAGCGAAAAGTTGCCACAGTAAAATGACACTTGTACGTTTAAAGATATATTTTTTTTCATTTATCTTAATGTAAAAATTAATAATTTTGTACCAAAAGCACCTTAGAAAACTTACCTAATTAAAACAAGCGCGATTTAATTTAGCCTAATCCAACTAAATATATTTTAAATAAGTTTACAATAATTTAACAATAAACAAACACAATATAATATTTTTTTTTTCGTTGGGCTCCGAATGATTTTTGCGAAATTATTGCACACAAAATTTTTTCTCTTGCCTTATTCGGAAAGAAGAGCGTTGCTATTTAATCCAAAATATCAAGTTTTTACCTATTCGGCACGATATATATATATATATATATATATATATATAAAACTGTCTATGTTGGGAAAAAATCTAATTTTCTTTGCTTGTAATTGAACCAGCTGGCAGTATTCACATCCCCAGTAACCACTTAATGCAAGCACCAGAGATATCATGTACTCAAGGTGAATCGTGGTCTCCCAGACACTTCATGCTCCCCACAGGGTAGTTCGTGCTTCCCCCAGGTGGTTAATTCTCCCCCACATGGCTCATGAACCGCAGGTTATGAACCACTGGTGTAGAGGGCCAGGCTGAGTGTGTGTGCTGCTACCAACACTGTGTACATACTTTATATAGGGAATTTCCTCTCATTTGCAGCCTCTTGGGTTGTGCGGGAAGGGTTTGGATGGCTTGGTGTAGGTCACAGGGTTGGTTTAGTGTAGGTCTTCCAGGGTTGTGCTGGGTTTTGAGGCACTGTGCTGAATTTTGCTGTGTCCTGAGTTTTGGTGAGTTTTTGCAGACTTTGTAGCTTATGTTGAGTCTTGTGGGCCGTGATGTTTAACAGATTATTGAAGATTATCGACAATTATTGAGAGGTTTCATTAGATTATTGCGGGATTATTGAAAGTTTCCGTGGATTGTTGGGAGATTATTGAAGGTTATCGTGATTTTAATAGTTATTAAAGGCTTCCTTGCGTTGTTGCAAGTTCAAGTGGCCAGCAGATGCGATGCTCTTCAAGAAGTGCAATTGTTTTTTACAAGCGAGGATTTTGCGTGTTTTTCTGTCACTAGTAAGTCAGAAATATTGCAAGCAACATGTTGGTGTGCGTCGTTAGAGAGATCAAGGAGTCATGACAAGGTGCCGTCGCAGTGAATAATTTAAATCTAGATGCAATCACGCGAGACGGCAGCATGCCAGTACTCTAGAACGACGTCAAAAACAAGAAACTAGGAGGGGTTAGAGTGCGTGTGAGGGACTCACCAGGAAGTGTATGTTCCAGCCAAGGCAAAAGTTTGGCAAACTGTATCACTTCAACTAAAACTAATAATATGCAATGCGCACACACACATACACACACACACACACACACACACACACACACACACACACACACACACAATAAGGTCATTTATTAAGCCGTGGCATTTCTTTTTATTTTTTTTATTATTTTTTATGTGTCAAAGTTGAAAAACACATCTAAAAGCTCTTAAAATATACTCCAAAGGCTTTATCAGATGAGGAATAAAAAACAAAAGCATACATTTTATATGCATCGTTCTGTTTTCTTTAACATTGAAAAAAATATTATATACACTTCAAAGAATATAAACACAATATTGTACACACAACGGTACAACGTATGTACAACAGTGTGCACACGACTCAACAGTGTACATACTACTGTACACTTCATGTGGTTCCAGCTTGGCTTCAATCATGCACGATTGTGACTCGTGTCTTAAAATGCAAATGTAGAAGACTCGCTATTTCCTGTATTTTCTGCTAATTACGCTACGCACCGAGACCTGGCATCTTACAGGCACTGTCCACTCACGCTCGTGCCAACGGGCACTGGACGTCCAGCACAATCCGTGTCGATAATTCATGTTCTTGCGCTGGCACCTCACTAGCACAATGAGGGGACGTATTATTTACAAACGTGTATTTCGAATTTCCCGCGTATTCCCAGCGGTTTTCTCAACACAAAAATAATTTCCAAAATTTATGGAATGACCTTCAGGTATAAATAGACATGCATATATATTTTTTTTGTGGTCAGCATTAAATTAAGGTCAGCAGTTCGGTGTAGTTGGGTGATAAGTGACACTTTAAACTGCATATTATTTAGTGGATTATACAATAAAATGGAGTAGTAATTGCCCAGCAAATTACTCCAAACAAATAATGTCTAGGGATAAAGCAAGCCATGTTTCACTTACCTATATAATATATGCGGGTTATTATACTATAATAACCCGGATTATTATACTGTAATATAGTAAAATAAATCTATATTGCAGAACCTATGCAATGTTGCTCACTTTCAACTATTAGTTATCAAAAAGTTCCCTCTTGTCACTAGTCTTGCAGTGTTGATCTTATGTTTTCTCTCTGTGTGTCTCTCTTCCCCGTCTGTGTCGTCATTCTCTTTCATGTTATCGTAGTCCATCTCTATTTAATACTCTTTACGCTCTCAGACACCTTTGGCTCTTTTGTTTTATGCACTTTTATTCCCTATCGTTACGCAGTTGCTTTCGCTCTTTCCTCTTCCCTTTTCAAGTCCTCCTTCTCTCCCCAATTTTTTCGTTTTTTCTCTCTCTCTCCCGACCTTCCTCTCCTCCTTTCTTTCTCACACTCACTCTCCCTTCCCCCTACTTTTCTAACTTTCTTCCTCCTCCTCTCTTTTCCTACCTTCTTATTTTCGTTCCTCGCCCTCTCTCCTTTCCACCCTGCCTCCACTTCCCCTTCCTCCCTCCCTCTATCTCTCCCTCCCTTCCTCCCTCCCTCTATCTCTCCCTCCCTCCCTCTATCTCTCCCTCCCTCCCTCCCTCTATCTCTCCCTCCCTCCCTCCCTCTATCTCTCCCTCCCTTCCTCCCTTCCTCCCTCCCTCTATCTCTCTCTCCTCCCTCCCTCACCCTGCCTAACACACCGTGTGTATCAAGCGTCTCTGTTCAAGCAACTTAATTCTAATCCTCTTCCAGTCAATATTGCAACATCTGCAATTTTTTTTTCTGCATGGGGATTTAGCATGGTCGATTTTTCTTTCATCGAGGCATTTGTATAAAAATCTAGTCTCCGGCTTTTTTGAGTTCCTTAGGCACATAATTGACTGTTTTAGAATTTTCATTTTATGGCGATACTTGCGACCGTCTCCATATCATGGGGTGCGTGCAACCCTCAGGGGTATTTGTTCTTCTTGGGGTTACCAGTTGTCATTACTGGGAGTGCGAATAATGCGCCAGAGTCAATTACAAAGTAGTGAAATAAGACTTCCTTTATGAAGTTAATTGTATATATATATATATATATATATATATATATATATATATATATATATATATATATATATATATATATATATATATATATATATATATATATATATATATATATATATATAGTGTGTGTGTGTGTGTGTGTGTGTGTATGTCCTAATCCTAACAAAATGGCAGAATTATCTTCAAAGAATAACGCAACAATTACAGCTGTAACTAGGTGAATAATGTGTACAAATGTTTCACAAAATACAGGAATGTGAGTATAACACAGAATAGTCTCACACATGTTTGAGTCCAGCACAGTAAAGAGCTCAGAGACAGAGCACACTTTTCCCCGATATTCCAGAGCAAACTGAGATTATTTATATATCTCATATATCTGACCTTATATATCTCGCACACATGCCTGTGCAAGATATATAAGGTCAGTAGCCCCACGTTAGTGAGAGAGATTGGAACTGGACGCGCGAGACCAGTTCCTTAATAAGTAAATATTTAAATTAGCAAGAAAAGGGGAAAAAATTCTCTCTTGTTAAGTTAGAGTAAATTAAAGAACTTTTAAGCACTTCATGTTTCCAGGATTTTCTTGAAATATTTTTTAATTAATTTATCGCCGTTATTAGCCAGCTATGACATCTTCCTCTGAAATCCCGCAGTTGTCCCCTCGAGGGTCGTGGCCCAACTTTGAGAACCACGGTTCTCACAGCAATTAAATTATTTTAGTTTGTCGCAAGATGAGTAAATGATCAAAAGCCCTCAAGTATTTCCGTGATGTCAATTTTTTCGCTACACACACACACACACGCACACACACACACACACACACACACACAAACACACACACACACACACATACACACACACACACACACACACACACACACACAAACACACACACACACACACACAACCAAATGCAAAGAGGCAGAGGAGAGGTTTGTCCCCAAGGGAAACAGAAGTAATGGGAAGACCAGAACGAGTCCTTGGTTCACCCAGAGGTGTAGGGAGGCAAAAAGTAAGTGTAATAGAGAATGGAAAAAGTACAGAAGACAAAGGACCCAGGAAAATAAAGAGATTAGCCGAAGAGCCAGAAACGAATATGCACAGGTAAGAAGGGAGGCTCAGCGACAATATGAAAATGATATAGCATCAAAAGTCAAGTCTGACCCGAAGCTGCTGTATAGCCACATCAGGAGGAAAACAACAGTCAAGGACCAGGTAATCAGGCTGAGGAAGGAAGGTGGGGAGTTCACAATAAACGACCAAGAGGTATGTGAGGAGCTCAACATGAGATTTAAAGAAGTATTTACACAGGAGACAGGAAGGACTCCAGGAATTCAGAATAGGGGGGTATACCAACAAGTGCTGGATGAAATACACACAACCGAGGAGGAGGTGAAGAAGCTGCTATGTGAACTCGATACCTCAAAAGCGGTGGGACCGGACAACATTTCTCCGTGGGTCCTTAGAGAGGGAGCAGAGATGTTGTGTGTGCCACTAACACAAATCTTCAACACATCCATTGAAACTGGGCAACTACCTGAGGCGTGGAAGATGGCAAATGTAGTCCCAATTTTTAAGAAAGGAGACAGACACGAGGCATTAAACTACAGACCTGTGTCACTGACGTGTATAGTATGCAAAGTCATGGAGAAGATCATCAGGAGGAGAATGGTGGAGCACCTAGAAAGACACAAGCTTATAAACGACAACCAGCATGGTTTCAGGGAAGGAAAATCCTGTGTCACAAACCTACTGCAGTTTTATGACAAGGTAACAGAAGTAAGACACGAGAGAGAGGGGTGGATAGACTGCATTTTTTGGACTGCAAGAAGGCGTTCGACACAGTTCCTCACAAGAGATTAATGCAAAAGCTAGAGGATCAGGCACACGTAACAGGAAAAGCACTGCAATGGATCAGAGAATATCTGACAGGGAGGCAACAACGAGTCATGGTACGTGACGAGATGTCAGAGTGGGCACCTGTGACGAGTGGAGTTCCACAAGGGTCAGTCCTAGGACCTGTACTGTTTTTGGTATATGTGAATGACATAACGGAAGGGATAGACTCAGAAGTGTCCCTGTTTGCAGATGATGTGAAGTTAATGAGAAGAATCAAATCAGTCGAGGATCAGGCAGGAATACAAAGAGACCTGGACAGGCTGCAAGCCTGGTCCAGTAACTGGCTCCTTGAATTTAACCCTGCCAAATGTAAAGTCATGAATATCGGGAAGGGCAAAGAAGACCGCAGACAGAGTATAGTCTAGGTGGCCAAAGACTGCAAACCTCACTCAAAGAAAAGATCTTGGGGTGAGTATAATACCGAGCACATCTCCTGAGGCACACATCAATCAGATAACTGCTGCAGCATACGGGCGGCTGGCAAACCTAAGAATAGCGTTCCAATACCTCACCAAGGAATCATTCAAGACTCTGTATCCCATATACGTCAGGCCCATACTGGAGTATGCAGCACCAGTTTGGAACCCACACCTGGTCAAGCACGTCAAGAAATTAGAGAAAGTGCAAAGGTTTGCAACAAGACTAGTCCCAGAGCTAAGGGATTGTCCTACGAAGAAAGGTTAAGGGAAATCGGCCTGACGACACTAGAGGACAGGAGGGTTAGGGGAGACATGATAACGACATATAAAATACTGCGAGGAATAGATAAGGTGGACAGAGACAAGATGTTCCAGAGAGGGGACACAGAAACAAGGGGTCACAATTGGAAGTTGAAGACTCCTATGAGTCAAAGGGATGTTAGGAAGTATTTCTTCAGTCATAGAGTTGTCAGGAAGTGGAATAGCTTGGAAAGCGACATAGTGGAGGCAGGAACCATACATAGTTTTAAGACTAGGTTTGATAAAGCTCATAGAGCAGGGAGAGAGAGGACCTAGTAGCAATCAGTGAAGAGGCGGGGCCAGGAGCTATGACTCGACCCCTGCAACCACAAATAGGTGAGTACAAATAGGTGAGTACACACACACACACATATATATATATATATATATATATGTCGTGCCGATTAGGTAAAACTGGTCAATTAGCAAGAACTCATCTAAAATTAAGTCCTTTCTAAAATTTCCTCTTATACGTTTAAAGATATATTTTTTTCATTTATGTTAATGTAAGAATTTATAATTTTGTACCAAGAGGAACTTTGAAAACCTACCTAACCTTATTACAACAAGCTCAATTTAATTTAGCCTAACCCAACTAAATATATTTTAGATACGTTAACATTAATTTAATAATAAACAAACACAATGAAATATATTTTTTTCGTTATGTTCAGAATGATTTTGGCGAAATTATTGCATACACAAATTTTCGCTTGTCTTATATGGCAAGAAGAGCGTTGCTATTTAAGCCAAAATCGCAAGTTTTACCTATTCGGCACGACATATATATATATATATATATATATATATATATATATATCATTAACCAATATGCAGCTCTAACCCACGACACATTGTCCCGCTTCAAGAGACAACATAACGTACATGTCACCTTATCCACTCAGCCATCGATCCTACAAAGATCACGCACCCAGCAGAGCAAAATTTCCATATAAAATATATACTGCATAAATTTTTTAGTGCTGTAGAGAGAATACAAAGCGACCGTAGAAGAAAACGCTTCTTGTGATGGTGAAATGCCCCTGTACTCAGTAGCCAATCCGAGAGCGTTATTTATTTCTCCTTGCTGCTGATTGGCTGCTGGCAAATCATTCAAGAAACATAATTGTTAACAGCATTTAACTACCTGGAGTGTTTGTCCGGCTGGTCTCGCATTTTTCGTGTTGTGCTCGTTTAAGCCCCAAGATGCCGCCCAAACGCCCCTCACATTCTAAGGCAATGAACCTAAGCGCCACAGGAAGTTTAAGACACTCAAGAGAAGGTTGAACTTCTGGATTTGCTACGGGCAAGAAAAACTACGCCGCAGTAGCGCGCCCTTATGGCTTAAAGGAGAGCTTTACTGTGCAGTCATTATCTTTATTATGAGAGCTTTGTTGTGCAGTCCTTATCTTCATTATCTTCATCATACTGCACAGCTAATTCATCATTATCTTCAATCACTATCATTCGTTATTGGTGAGTACCAGTACATTTAACTTTATTTTTAGCAAATTAAATTATTTCCGTACATTTACTGTCCGTATACCAAAGAAAACAGGCCCTTTTTTTTTTCCTTTTAAGGGTGATGTATGAAGCTGAGTTTGAAATTAAAGAGTTTTGGGGACATATTTAGGGTTTAAACTATAAAAGTAGGCATTTATAGGCTTTTTTTTTTTAATCGCGTTCAGAATTCGCTGTTTTTCAAAATTCGCTGAAATTAACGCAATTTAATTTTACATTTAATCGTAGCAAACATATCTTACGTCAGTCTACATTTGTTAAATATTATTTAACCACCACTAACATATATGTACATGTATTTCGTTACGTTGGAGCTGATTTTGACGGAATTAATTTTTAAAAAGATGATTTTTTACGCTGCTTATTCGGCAAAACAACCCGACTGCTCATTAATTGACCAATGACGTTATCAGTCATTGAATTCTTCTTCTAATCAATCACCTTTTAAATGTTTCTCGGATGATCTGCCATTTTATTGACCTTTTTAGTAAACTAACGCGTCGCTTGGTTTATCTCCTCCCTGTTCAGTGCTGATCGGGAAAAAAAATATTACACTTTTTAAGTGGAGTCGGGATGAATACTGGAAGATATCTCTTGTATTATGACTGTTGGGAGTTCTGGGGATTTTTTTCCCAACGGCCTGGTCTCTGTCTCGGTCTCCTTGGATGGAGAGGGAATATTAGAGGAACTATTAAGAAGCTCATTGGAACGAAAAGGCAGGTGTAGAGAGAATGTAGGTAGAAGTTTGTAATATTTACCTGTCATCCGACGTGCTTATGAGAGAGAGAGATGCAGCATCCTACAATGACGAGACTAATCATCACACAAGAATTAATTATTTGTTAGACACAGTCAGATAAATAGCCAGAGAAACAGACATAGACGGATCCAGAGACAGACGGACGAATAGATAGACAGATAGTTAGTCAGACAGCCAGACAGACAGAAAGCTAGCCAGGGATTCAGACTCAGACGGACAGCTATTCAATTAAACACGCTACAATAAACATACTCTCACATTCACACACACACACACACACACACACACACACACACACACACACATCACACACACACACACACACACACACACACACACACACACACACACACACACACACACACACACACACACACACACTCACACACACACACACAACACACACACACACACACACACCAACCAGTTTTTGTCAAATGCAAAAATTCTGCCCAAGTTGGCAAGGATTTAGTTGGCGATGATAATCAGAACTTGGGAATATACCTCAGTAATCCGATTATTAAACTTAATCACGAACATACACACGCTGATAATATAATCCCTGTGTGTGTGTGTGTGTGTGTGTGTTGTGTGTGTGTGTGTGTGTGTGTGAGTGTGTGTGTGTGTGTGTGTGTGTGTTTGTTTCAGCTGTAAAACTCATACCATCTCTAATGTCCATTTGAGTGTTTAACTTCCATATGTAACCCTCGTCCTGGTCTCTCCCCTGGTAAAAAAATTACCCTGTCTCATGCTAGTATTTTATATGTCATGAACATGTGTCCTCTGCGGGTTCCTGCGTTCTCTAAAATAGAATATTTCACGGTCTTTATGAATTCACAAAGTGTAATGTAATTAGTAACTTGATTCTGGCTCAACATCGTTGGAACATATGGAGAATAATACAGAGAAAAACTCTCAAAATGCCAAGTGTATAAATATTGTGTTCAAGAAAGCACATTGTTCCTCTGAGTGTCCTGGTGGCTAGTATGTGTGTTTCACGACTGAAGGACGGTGGATCGAGCCTCATCCAGCCCTGGCGCTGAATGACCCAACGGGTTTAGCTGCCTTCATAACGTAAAAATCATATAACATTCCCAGGAACTCATGAAGACAACGCCCACTAGACAAAATAGTAAAGAAAAGTAATACCCAATGAAAACACGGAGATAATCCGTATAATTCAAATTAAAATTGATGGTAAAATTTGTCCTTCGGCAAAAAACAAAATAGTTTGGTATTGCAAAATGCAAGACCAAATAAACTGATCTGATCCTTTCCCCATTCTCCCCAGAACACTAAAATTTAATCGAAGACGATCCTGCCACTTATTTCCTGAGAGGATTTCAACTGATTGTGGCTAGAAATAAGAGAAAAGAAAATACAATATCTCTGAAATTTCCACCTATGTGACATATATATATATATATATATATATATATATATATATACTTGGAAGAGAAGTACTGGTCAGAGAAGAGGTCACAGGTCAGAGTATTGAACGAGCAGTATGGCAACAAATTCCAGAGAGGTCCCAGGTATACCACTCTTCTCCGTCTATCTCGTTCACTTTCTTATTCCTCTCCCTTCACCTCCTGTTTGTTGTTTATTTTATATCTCTCCCTTTGATACTACCATCTATCCTTAACCCTAGTTATTCTTAAATTTTCTTCGTGCTTCCGTTATCCACCGTTCTTTCCATCATTTGTCTCTTCGTTATCCACCCCCTCAGTTCCCCACTCACTATCTCTTGTCTCTTCGTTAACCACTCTGTCTCTCACCTGTCATTTTTTATCTTCTTTATTCGCGCATTTCACTTACCTTTTTTGAAGTCACATTTCTTCCTCTACCTTTCCTTAATTTCCCTTTAAGTATTTTTCTCTCCAGTTCTTCCTTTCACTTTCCTCAACTAAACATTTTCTACATTGATGTTTTTTTTTCCCCACCATTTTTCCTCTTTCCTTGCTTCTATTTCTTCCTCTCCTTCCTTCGCCCCGTCCACATACTAATCCTATTTCCTTTATCCTTCAATCTTTCCTCTAGCTTTATCATTCTTCCTCTTTCTTTTAGTTTTCGTACCTCCTCGCCTCCTGCAGACATGAGTGGTCCATCCATAACCTTAGAATGGAGCCATTTACAACAGGCGGGACGGTCTACACTCCTGGATATATCCAGTCCCTCCAGCAACACCTCGCCTCCGTCTCCTGCATGAAAAAATGGCGATAGTAGTGCTTTTCACTCTTCCTGAGATAGTTCTTCCACTCTTTGGGTTACTATTAGTGGTCGTCCCTTCCTTCACCCTCCAGACTACAAGGAAGGAAGTGTCAGACCATTATTTGATTTTTTTTTTTTCAAAAAACTTTGCAGTTTTTTTGAAGTTATCCATCCTTCATATAAGCTATATTAGCTTCGCCTCGTGAACGAACATTGGCATAAATGAGGCTTTTTTTCCTAGCAGTGTCTCCAGATATATCAGAACTAGGATGGATGCTAGATGAATTCAGCGGGGACACTGCTATCCTTCTCTTGCTCACTGTAACTTACTACGGTGATGCTTCTTCCTTCACTATTATTAAGGACACTGTTAGTTCTTGCTACGGTGATGCTCCTTTCCTCACAGTGCCTGGGGACCCTTCTAGTTACTTCTTGCTACTCTGATCCTGCTTCTTTCCCTGCAGCTCAACCTTCAGCTGCTCCCATTACCTTTCTTATTCCGTGGGCAGCTGCCGCGGCTGCTTGTATCTTTCTTTCAGACCGTCGCTAGTCTGGTGTGAGGCTCTTTGAGCCTGGCTTGCCACATATAACTTCACTTTAAAAGGTTCCCGTGACACGATTTACGTTCACTTCTAGCGTTTTGTTTTTTGTCAAGAAATCTCCTGTTTCCCGATGCGTTGTTGTTATTTGTATTTCTTTTCGCCTATTAAGGCATATCTGTCTGTTGTATACTGGCACGACCAGCCAGGTTGTGACACCAGCAGCTACCTGGTTGACCAGGCACTCAACCGCGGAGTCTCTCAGGCCTGGCCGCAAGTGTAGAAGAATCCTGTTAATCGGTTATAGGCATTCCCCTGGCTGACGTCAGGCTAAGTGCCGGGTGGCACTTGTCTCCAACGATGTGCTGAAAATATGCACTTGCAGTATTTCATCCATATTGTGGGTATAATTATATCTTTGACTTCTACAAAGTTCTTCAGTTCCATTGAGAACTTCAGGGGAGATGTGTCTGGTCCCATTACTTGTGTTGTATCTAATGCAATCACCAGCTGCTTCTCTTTTCAAATTTCTTTTACGGTTCTCCAGCATTCTCTAGAATTAGTGTTCACTTCACAGTTTAAGGAGAGCCGCTTACTCCCGTGCAAAGACCCAGAATCTTCAGTTGAACTCTTTTTACAAACGCTTTTATTCTACACTTTTATCTGTCCGTGTTCATGGGCTTTACTTACCCGCACAGTTGGTTCAGTGACAATTGACTATTCTACATTCCATCCGGTTTCTGTGAGTAACAATAAAGTTGTTGAGTCCTCAGCATTAATGTCACTCTATACACGGAGAAATGTTAAACCCGTAGGGAACATACAGCGTCTGAGCAAAAGAGGTAATGAGCTCTGCTTCAAGGAAAGGAGAGAAGCTCTATGTTTTGTTTTGGTTTACGAGCCCATCACCAACCGGATGAAGCAGCCCAGAATGTCTTCCTGCTTGCCCTTTCCCCTTTTTCATCCATTTCCTCCTCACCATTGGTAATGCGGTGACAGAACACAGCAACGGTATGCAAATACGACAATATACGGGTTATGATATTTTATTTACGAAGACATTTCGCCCACCAGGGACTTTATCCATGCCATTACCCGCAAACTGTCTTATTTACACCCTCAATATTGTTAGGTCCTCGACTATCACTCTGAAGTGATCGCTCGCTCCAGTGGAGTCTTCATCTGCTTCAGGATCAGTGGGAAGGAACAATATTGGAGTCCCCTAAGTGCTTTCGACCAGTTTGGGTCATTTTCTGGGAGTGAGGGAATGCGGTCATAGAGGGAGACTGGAATGACACCTGTGTGTGGCCGGGATACCTCGGAATTGTGGCGTAAACATTTGAAATTGACTATTTATTTTTTGTATGATTTGTGCCTCAGCTCTTGGACCTGCCTCTTAAGTGGCCGTGAGGGGGATCACTCCCTCCGTTCATTGTGTGCACTGTCATACCTATTTTTAAAGCTTTGTTTGGCATCTGCTTTCACCACATCTTTTTCCAAATAATTTTAATTCCTAACTCCCGACGTAGGTGAAGTATCTGCGTCACTAGCTTTCATCTATGCCCTTGTTTATCTGTTTCACAGCATTCAAACAGACATTCCTTCTCTAACTTATGAAGTTATTTTTGCGTGTGCATGCGTGCGAGTGCGTGCGTGTGTGCGTGCGTGCGTGCGTGAGTGAGTGTGGGTGCATGCTCGCGTGCGTACATACGTGTGTAACATTGAGTTATCTTACAGTTGGTATTATATTTGTCTGAGGTGAATAGAGAAGAGATTTATACTGGCAAATTTCTAATGCATCATTTTTTTATATACCACACTAAACATACAGGTGAATTAATTGGAATTTTCAAACTGCTATGTGCTTTCTACCTTTCCTTTTCTCTTTTTTTTTTTCTCTCTCTCTCTCTCTTTCTCTTCTTCTCTTCTTTTTTTTTTTTTTTTTTCTCTCTCTCTCTCTCTCTCTCTCTCTCTCTCTCTCTCTCTCTCTCTCTCTCTCTCTCTCTCTCTCTCTCTCTCTCTCTCTCCTTCCCTTTTATTCCCTTGAGCATTCTACCGTATGACCTTCATTTCCACCTCATCTTCACTCTTCCACTTTCCCATTCCATCTTCCTATCTGCGATTTAACTCTAATTCTCTCCCCCTTTCCCGATTCCATAACTCTTACGCTGATGCAACCTGCCTTCTTTATCCATTGTTTTCCATAGTCCCTCAATTTCATAGCAATTTAGCTTCTACGCTCTCACAGACTTACGACTGTCGCAACTACTAGTATGATTCTCATCAAAGTTCTGCCTTATCCGACCATGTTATGATCCAGCTTCTAACGCAGCCAAACAGGAATCAGGAAGAAAGAAATAAAGTATATACAGCAGAATAGCTACGGATTAAGGTATATACCCAACATCAAACCGTATGCACATTTATACTCAGTGGGTACAGAGTTCAGAGCTAAGTTAAAACTAATAGTAAAATAGAGTTTTGGAGACAGTATGGGAGATCTAGTAAGTATAGCTGTAGCACTCCCATGCAAACACACACACACAAACATACACAAGTTATAGTGTGAGTCAGTTAGAGGTTCGAGAGGGTCTGACGTTCTCAGGTGCTCCTAAAAGCGAGGTAACCTCCCCAGCACTGTTAACACCCCCTCTGCAGGATGGTCGACACATGCTAGAGGCAATGACTAATAGTGCTTCTGTCTAGCTAAGATGACTTGCAGGAATGTCGCTTTGTATGACATGTGTCGAACTCAGGGACATTGTTCCCTTAACACAGAGGTGAATTAGCCGCACTTGCCTTAAACATTTCTCTCTGTATTTAAAACAATAATTTAGTAAGGTTAAATTTTTGAGTATCTAACATCCTTTAGTTTCTGTCCTCTAGCACGCCTATCCTGCTATCACGCCTATCCTGCTAGCACGCCTATCCTGCTATCACGCCTATCCTCTATCCGCCTATCCTGCTGCACGCCTATCCTGCTATCAGCCTATCCTGCTCGCACGCCTATCCTGCTATCACGCCTATCCTGCTATCACGCCTATCCTGCTATCACGCCTATCCTGCTAGCACGCCTATCCTGCTATCACGCCTATCCTGCTAGCACGCCTATCCTGCTATCACGCCTATCCTGCTAGCACGCCTATCCTGCTATCACGCCTATCCTGCTAGCACGCCTATCCTGCTATCACGCCTATCCTGCTAGTCACGCCTATCCTGTCACGCTTCTTAGCATCATCCTATCCTGTTAGCACGCCTATCTGCTATGCACGCCTATCTACTGCAGCACGCTATATCCTGCTAGCACGTCTATCTTGCTAGCACGTCTATCTTGCTAGCACGCCTATCCTGCTAGCACGTCTATCTTGCTAGCACGCCTATCTTGCTAGCACGCCTATCTTGCTAGCACGCCTATCCTGCTTAGCTACGCCTATCCTGCTAGCACGTCTATCAGCTACTGCCCTACTCTACGCTATCCGCTCGCCTATCTGTAGCACGCCTATCCTGCTACGCTACTGCTGCATCCTGCTAGCACGTCTATCCTGCTAGCACGCCTATCCTTCTACCACGCCAATCCTGCTAGCACGCCTATCCTGCTAGCACGCCTATCTTGCTAGCAAGCCTATCCTGCTAGCACGCCTATCCTGCTAGCACGTCTATTCTGCTAGCAGGTCTATCCTGCTAGCACGCCTATCCTGCTAGCACGCATATCCTGCTAGCACGCCTATCTTGCAAGCACCCCTATCCTGCTAGCACGCCTATCCTGCTAGCACGCCTATCTTGCCAGCACGTCTATCCTGCTAGCACGCCTAACTTGCAAGCACGTCTATCCTGCTAGCACGCCTATCTTGCAAGCACGTCTATCCTGCTAGCAAGCCTATCCTGCTAGCACGCCTATCTTGCCAGCACGTCTATCCTGCTAGCACGCCTATCTTGCAAGCACGTCTATCCTGCTAGCACGCCTATCTTGCAAGCACGTCTATCCTGCTAGCACGTCTATCCTGCTAGCACGTCTATCCTGCTAGCACGCCTATCCTGCTAGCACGTCTATCCTTCTACCACGCCTATCCTGCTAGCACGCCTATCCTGCTAGCACGCCTATCCTGCTAGCACGCCTATCTTGCTAGCACGTCTATCCTGCTAGCACGTCTATCCTGCTAGCACGCCTATCTTGCAAGCACGTCTATCCTGCTAGCACGCCTATCTTGCAAGCACGTCTATCCTGCTAGCACGTCTATCCTGCTAGCACGTCTATCCTGCTAGCACGTCTATCCTGCTAGCACGCCTATCTTGCAAGCACGTCTATCCTGCTAGCACGCCTATCTTGCTAGCACGTCTATCCTGCTAGCACGTCTATCCTGCTAGCACGCCTATCTTGCAAGCACGTCTATCCTGCTAGCACGCCTATCTTGCTAGCACGTCTATCCTGCTAGCACGTCTATCCTGCTAGCACGCCTATCCTGCTAGCACGTCTATCAGTAAACTATTTATGAAGACTGTACTATAACTTGTGACTTTCTGAACCCTTATACTTCTCTTCTATCCTCCACTCTCTCCCTCCACCTCCCTCCTACCCTCCACTCTCTCCCTCCTACCCTCCACTCCCACCCTCCACCATGTACACTAACCTCCTACTCACTACCACAATCTAGTCACACATCACATCCAATATCGTTCATTTCTCCTTGTTCCCCAGATGAATTTTTGTATTTGTATTTGTGTGTGTATGAGTGTGTGTGTGTGTGTGTGTATGAGTGTGTGTGTGTGTGTGTGTGTTTGTGTGTACTCACCTAATTGTACTCACCTAATTGTGGTTGCAGGGGTCGAGACTCAGCTCCTGGCCCCGCCTCTTCGCTGTCTGCTACTGGGTCTCTGCTCTCCCTGCTCCATGAGCTTTATCATACCTTGTCTTAAAACTATGTATGGTTCCTGCCTCCACTATATCTTTCTCTAGTCCATTCCACTTCCTGACTACTCTGTGGCTGAAGAAATGTTTCCTGACATCCCTTTGACTCATCTGAGTCTTCAGCTTCCAGTTGTGTCCCCTTGTTTCTGTGTTCCCTCTCTGAAACAACCTGTCACTATCTACCTTGTCAATTCCCTTCTTTCCTCCAGTGTTGTTAGTCCTATTTCCCTCAATCTTTCTTCATAAGACAGACCCCTGAGTTGTGGAACTAACCTTGTCGCAAACCTTTGCACTTTCTCCAGTTTCCTTACGTGCTTGACCAGGTGTGGGTTCCAGACTGGTGCTGCATATTCTAGTATGGGCCTGACGTACACGGTATACAGTGTCTTGAACGATTCCTTGTTAAGGTAACGGAACGCTAATCTAAGGTTTGCCAGACGCCCATATGCTGCCGCAGTTATCTGGTTGATGTGTGCCTCCGGAGACGTGCTTGGCGTTATACTCACTCCAAGGTCTTTCTCCTTTGCCGAGGGTTGTAGCCTTTGTCCGCCTAGCTTGTACTCTGTCAGCGGTCTTCTTTGCCCTTCTCCGATCCTCATGACTTTGCATTTGGAGGATTGAATTCGAGAAGCCATCTGCTAGACCAGATGTCGAGCTTGTCCAGGTCTGTTTGCAGCCCTGCCTGGTCCTCTTCCGATGTGATTCTCCTCATTATTTTCACATCATCCGCGAATAGAGACACTTCTGAGTCTATCCCGTCCTTCATGTCATTTACATATACCAGGAATAACACTGGTCCTAGGACTGACCCTGCGGTCACCGCTCGTCACAGGCGCCCACTGTGATACCTCACCACGCACCATCACCCGTTGTTGCCTCCCTTTGAGGTATTCCCTGATCCATTCCAGTGCCCTTCCTGTTATACCTGCTTGTTCTTCCAGCTTCTTTACTAATCTCATGTGAGGAACTATGTCGAAGGCCTTCCTGCAGTCCAGGAAAATGCAATCAACCCACCCTTCTCTCTCCTGCCTTACCTCTGTTACTTTATCATAGAACTCTAGGAGGGTTTTTTAACAGGATTTGCCTTCCCGGAAT
>WNWK01001858.1:242500-244480 GCA_009830355.1 Cherax destructor | reverse complement strand
TTAAAAACTATGTATGGCCTGCCCCCCATTTACCATTTTCAAAACTTTTCCCCATTTCCCCGCCCAACTCTTGACTGAAGAAATATTTCCCTTTAACACCCCTTTTGTGATTCATTTAAGTTTTTCAACTTCCAACTGTGTCCCCTTTTTCTGTGTCCCATCTCTGAACATTCTGTCTCTGTCCCCTTGTCAATTCCTCTCAGTATCTTATATTTTGTTATCATGTCCCCCCCATCTCCCTGTCCTCCAGTGTCGTCAGGCCGATTTCCTTAACCTCCCTCAGGACAAATTTTAGCCCCGGGACTAGTTTTGTTGAAACCCTTTTTGCACTTTCTTTTAGCTTTTTTTACGTGCTTGGCTAGATATGGGTTCCAAGGTATTATAAAGCTCATGGAGCAGGGAGAGCAGAGACCCAGTAGCGGAAAGCAAAGAGGCGGGGCCAGGAGCTGAGTCTCGACCCCTGCAACCACAATTAGGTGAGTACAATTAGGTGAGTACACACACACACAAACACACTAAAATCTGATTTTTTTTTCTGGATACGATGTGAAGTTCAGAACAACGCGAAGCACCCCAGGTATTCCTTCCACGAGGCGAGGGGAGGGATACAAATGCTTAATTTGAGTGTCATTGTGATGGTGAAGCTGTTTTTATTGACTGAGACCCGAGGGAGACAAGCATTGTGCGTAGGTCTGCTGAGGCTATTGTTGTTTGATGAACCTAACCCAGAGTGAGAGACTGATACTGCCAGTGTGTGTGTGTGTGTGTGTGTGTGTGTGTGTGTGTGTGTGTGTACTCACGTAGTTGTACTCACGTAGTTGTGGTTACAGGGGTCGATTCATAGCTCCTGGCCCCACCTCTTCACTGGCCGCTATTGGGTCACTCTCACTGCGCCATGAGCTTTATCATACCTCTTCTTAAAGCTATGTATGGAACCTGCCTCCACTACAACACTTCTCAAACTATTCCACTTCCCGACCACTCTGTGACTGAAGAAATACTTCCTAACATCCCTGTGATTCATCTAAGTCTTCAACTTACAACTGTGTCACCTTATTTCTGTGTCCCATCTCTGGAACATTCTGTCTCTGTCCACCTTGTCAATTCCTCTCAGTATCTTATATGTCGTTATCATGTCCTCCCTATCTCTCCTGTCCTCCAGTGTCGTCAGGTCGATTTACCTTAACCTCTCCTCGTAGGACATACCCCTTAGCTCCGGGACTAGTTTTGTTGCAAACCTTTGCACTTTCTCTAGCTTCTTTACGTGCTTGGCTAGATATGGGTTCCAAACTGGTGCTGCATACTCCAGTATGGGCCTAACGTACACAGTGTACAGGGTCCTGAACGATTCTTTATTAAGATGTCGGAATGCTGTTCTTAGGTTTGCTAGGCGCCCGTATGCTGCAGCAGTTATTTGGTTGAAGTGCGCCTCAGGAGATGTACCTGGTGTTATACTCACCCCAAGATCTTTTTCCTTGATTGAGGTTTGTAGTCTCTGGCCCCCTAGACTGTACTTCCTCTGCGGTCTTCTTTGTCCTTCCCCAATCTTCATGACTTTGCACTTGGTGGGGTTGAACTCCAGGAGCCAATTGCTGGACCACGCTTGCAGCCTGTCTAAATCTCTTTGTAGTTCTGCCTGATCCTCGTCCGATTGAATTCTTCTCATCAACTTCACATCATCTGCAAACAGGGACACTTCGGAGTCTATTCCTTCCGTCATGTCGTTCACAAATACCAGAAACAGCACCGGTCCTAGGACTGACCCCTGTGGAACCCCACTCGTCACCGGCGCCCACTCTGACACCTCGCCACGTACCATGACTCGCTGCTGTCTTCCTGACAGGTATTCCCTGATCCATTGTAGTGCCTTCCCTGTTACCCCTGCCTGGTCCTCCAGCTTCTGCACTAATCTCTTGTGTGGAACTGTGTCAAACGCCTTCTTACAGTCCAAGAATATGCAATCTACCCACCCCTCTCTCT
>WNWK01001858.1:192500-237500 GCA_009830355.1 Cherax destructor | reverse complement strand
GAAAGCAGGATAGCAGATGAACAAGGGGCTTTAGGAAAGGTAGGGGGTGTGTAGACCAAGTGTTTACAGTGAAACATATAGGTGAACAGTATTTGGATAAGGGTAAAGATGTTTTTGTGGCATTTATGGATTTGGAAAAGGCGTATGATAGGGTAGATAGGGGGCAATGTGGCAGATGTTGCAGGTGTATGGAATAGGAGGAAGGTTACTGAAAGCAGTGAAGAGTTTTTATGAGGATAGTGAGGCTCAGGTTAGAGTGTGTAGGAGGGAAGGGGACTATTTCCCAGTAAAAGTGGGCCTTAGACAAGGATGTGTGATGTCACCGTGGTTGTTCAATATATTTATAGATGGGGTTGTAAGAGAAGTGAATGCGAGGGTCTTGGCAAGAGGTGTTGGGCTAAAAGATAAAGAAGCAAATACAAAGTGGGAGTTGTCACAGTTGCTTTTGCTGATGACACTGTGCTTTGGGAGATTCTGAAGAGAAGCTGCAGAGGTTGGTGGATGAATTTGGTAGGGTGTGTAAAGAAGAAAATTGAAAGTGAATATAGGAAAGAGTAAGGTGATGAGGATAACAAAAAGAATAGGTGACGAAAGATTGGATATCAGATTGGAGGGAGAGAGTATGGAGGAGGTGAATGTATTCAGATATTTGGGAGTGGACATGTCGGCAGATGGGTCTATGAAGGATGAGGTGAATCATAGAATTGATGAGGGAAAAGGGTGAGTGGAGCACTTCGGAGTCTGTGGAGACAAAGAACCTTGTCCATGGAAGTAAAGAGGGAATGTATGAGAGTATAGTTATACCAACGCTCTTATATGGGTGTGAAGCATGGGTGATGAATGTTGCAACGAGGAGAAGGCTGGAGGCAGTGGAGATGTCATGTCTGAGGTCAATGTGTGGTGTGAATATAATGCAGAGAATTCGGAGTTTGGAAATTAGGAGGAGGTGCGGATTACCAAAACGATTGTCCAGAGAGCTGAGGAGGGGTTGTTGAGGTGGTTTGGACATGTAGAGAGAATGGAACGAGACAGAGTGACTTCGAGAGTGTATAAATCTGTAGTGGAGGGAAGGCGGGGTAGGGGTCGGCCTAGGAAAGGTTGGAGGGAGGGGGTAAAGGAAGTTTTGTGTGCGAGGGGCTTGGATTTCCAGCAAGCATGTGTGAGCGTATTTGATAGGAGTGAATGGAGGCATATGGTTTTTAATACTTGACGTGCTGTTGGAGTGTGAGCAAAGTAACATTTATGAAGGATTCAGGAAACCGGCAGGCCGGACTTGAGTTCTGGAGATGGGAAGTACAGTGCCGGCACTCTGAAGGAGGGGTGTAAATGTTGCAGTTTTATAACTGTAGTGTAAAGCACCCTTCTGGCAAGACAGTGATGGAGTGAATGATGATGAAAGTTTTTCTTTTTCGGGCCACCCTGCCTTGGTGGGAATCGGCCGATGTGTTAATAAAAAAAAAAAAATATATATATATATGATACGAATTACTGGCAAGCCAATTGACAGAATTACAGTGGCATATTGACTATGGTTTCTCATCAGTAGATTTCTTTCAAACCCGCCACATACTGTAACTTGTAAACTTACAGAGGCCATGAACTTCAACCCGACTACCACTTTTAGAGAAAGCATCCTCCAGTGGCACTTCCTATTAAGGCGGGACTACCCGGTCGGTATGACAAAACTGTCGAAAGAAGCTTTACCCAGAATGTGATCCTGCGTTTGGGCACATAATTGGAGCAGGAAGCATCGTAGGTCAGACACGAGTGTGTGTGTGTGTGTGTAGAGTGCTTCATTATACAGCATGATGAGTGTGTGTGTGTGTAGAGTGCTTCATTATACAGCATGATGAGTGTGTGTGTGTGTAGAGTGCTTCATTATACAGCGTCTAAGAGTAACCCAGGGATGAAGAGGCGATATTTGCCGGGACTTTCCTCACTGACTCTTTTTAAAGGATTTTTCTGATGCTGATTAAGGACTCTTGATCCCAGGAACTGGAACAATACATCTTTTTTTTTAAACTAGGAGTAGGTTACACGCCTTCCTTCCCAGCAGGGTCCGGAGGTCACATCTAAGAGAATCAGGTCACTGAGAGTTCCCGTCGCAATTCTATCTAGATCAAAGTCAAGTCTGCCGGTATAAGTGGGAATGAGGTCCTTCCTACTTACAAGCCGAGAGTTTTACTCCAGACATTCTGATGGGAGAGGATGGATTAGAGAAGGACGTGCCTAGTACGGGCCAGTAGGCCTGCTGCAGTGTTCCACCATTCTTATGCTCATAGTCCCTATCCAAATCTTCGGCACAGTTTTTTTTCACCAGTTACCCTCCTTGCCATAAAAACAGTCTGTAGCCTAAGCTTTCTACAGGCATTGTCCCATCACATTATCCACTTCTTCTCTCCTAGTCATTATATGAGTCTTTGCTCCGGTCTTTCTCTTGTTCATTATCCAATAATATATTTAATTAATATTCAAGAAAGTTAATCCAGTCCCGCTGATGAGATCACCAATTTGTTTACAAAGTTGAATGAACTGATTTTAAAATCTCGCTCTCGCTTTCTATGCATATATGTATGTATATATATATATATATATATATATATATATATATATATATATATATATATATATATATATATATATATATATATATATATATATATATATATATATATATATATATATATATATATATATATATATATATATATATATATATATATATATATACATATATAATTGCACACACAAATACGCTCATCATCGACCAGCAAAGAAGCATGGCCAGGAGATGTGTTTCGACCTCTGTACAGAAACACGTACACACATAAACATACAAACACACACACAGGGAGGGGAGTGCAAGGGGCAGAGGAGAGGCGCAGGTGAAACTGATTAAGCTGATGGTGCCTCCCTCAATTTTGTTTCTTAAGACCGTGTTTGAAGTCCTGAGTAATTGCATCCGCGTTGGCCTACTTCTAAATTGTGACTGTAATCATCTTAATCTCTCTCTCTCTCTCTCTCTCTCTCTCTCTCTCTCTCTCTCTCTCTCTTGCACACTCATTTAAATATACAATTTGAAAAGCCCAAAAACAATTATCAGACGTTGATTATATTTAAAAATACTTAAAGCAATGTGGGATTTGTTATCTTGCTGATAATCTCTTTATGTAAAGGAAGAAAGATATATATATATATATATATTATATATATATATATATAATATATATATATATATATATATATATATATATATATAATATGATAGATAGATAGATAGATAGATAGATAGATAGATAGATAGATAGATAGATAGATGAGATAGATAGAAGAGAGAGAGAGAGAGAGAGAGAGAGAGAGAGAGGGGAGAGTTATAGATGATGAGTAGAGAGAAATGAGAGAGGAAGAGAGTTGATCCAGGATGACTGAGTCTGAGAGATGGCTACATTCATCCGAATTATTGATAAGTCAGTTGATCAAATGATAATGCTTTCCCAGAGATGAGCTCAACTTCATCCTGTTCCTACTTGTATGTTTGTACAATAAAAATGCTTTCAAATCAGCTGATGTAGGTAACAACCTCTGTCAATAAAGTTAGGATCCTTAACTTAAATACTTGTCAAACTAAAGTAGGATCAACTAACTTGTCAGAGAAGGAGAGAGAGAAGAGAGAGAGAGAGAGAGAGAGAGAGAGAGAGAGAGAGAGAGAGAGAGAGAGAGAGAGAGAGAGTAGAGAGAGTATCCCCAGGATGACTCGAGTCTGGAACACATTCGTACAGAATTATGTGATAAAGTCAGTTGATCAAATGATAATGCTGGCCCAGAGATGGCTCCAACTTCATCCTGTTCCCTACTTGTATGTTTCGTAGCAATAAAAATGCTTTCAAATGAGCTGATGTAGGTAACAGCTCTTAGC
This sequence comes from Cherax destructor, assembly GCA_009830355.1. NCBI lineage: Eukaryota > Metazoa > Arthropoda > Malacostraca > Decapoda > Parastacidae > Cherax > Cherax destructor. The sequence continues at coordinate 233,584 of WNWK01001858.1, read as the reverse complement.
TTGTCAATAAAGTTAGGAATCCTTAACTTGTAAATACCTTGTCAATAAAGCTAGGGATCCTTAACCTAACCTTGTCAAACCCTGTGTAAAGAGAGGGAGAGAGAGAGAGAGAGGAGAGAGAGAGAGAGAGAGGAGGGAGAGAGAGAGAGAGAGAGAGAGAGAGAGAAAGCACTAATGACGCAAGTGTCTCCTACATTACGTTACCAGCCGCTGTGATCTTCCTCTCTCATCAACGCGGCCACAAGCAAAGTAATTTACCAGCCTTGAATGCTTTTCCAGGTTTGGCTCACTATTTTCAGAGGACGTGATAATAACGAGGCAAACGAATAATAATAATAATAATAATAATAATGACGGTAATAATTAGTAAATGAATGAGAAACATACGGGTTTATAAATATATTTTCACATGTGGATTATTCCAGAGCAGGTCTACTTTTATTCCCCACTCCTCTTCAATTGATGCTATAAATTATTTATCTGATTGGGGTTAAAAATGGTTGATTTTTGGTTAATTTTGTTTAAAATAAAGCCTGTGGACTACTGGAGGGGGTCATTTAAGCTGCACGTCATCTGTTCACCACCACTGACTTTAATACCTAAAATAATGATTAAATTAAACTCTCGGTATATATACACTGAGAGACAACCCTTAGTGTATACACAATGAGAGACAACCCTCAGTGTATACACACTGAGAGATAACCCTCAGTGAATACACACTGAGAGACAACCCTCATTGTATACACACTGAGAGACAACCCTCATTGTATACACACTGAGAGACAATCCTCATTGTATACACACTGAGAGACAACCCTCATTGTATACACACTGAGAGACAATCCTCATTGTATACACACTGAGAGACAACCCTCATTGTATACACACTGAGAGACAACCCTCAGTGAATACACACTGAGAGACAACCCTCAGTGAATACACACTGAGAGACAACCCTCAGTGAATACACACTGAGAGACAACCCTCATTGTATTCACACTGAGATACAACTATCAGTGTATACACACTGACCTCATTGTACACACACCTCTCATTGTACATCCTGTGTTAAAAATGCACAGAAAGGTTCTCTGATGCTTATTCTCTAAATTCATAGTCATTTCTCTAATTATTTCAGCCAGGGTAACGTAAATTATATTCTTCTACATTTTAGTTACTTAAATGTGTGATGCTTGTTAATCCTTACTGCACAAAAAATATTATAGGAGGATTTTTCTTTATTAGCGTTGGAATTTACAGTGAAAGAGCTGTTATACAACCTCAGCTCATTTACAGTCTAAGAGTTATCAGACCTTATTTACAAGCTAAGAGCTATTATACAACCTCAGCTAATTTACAGTCTAAGAGTTATCAGACCTTATTTGCAAGCTAAGATCTGTTATACAACCTCAGCTAATTTACAGTCTAAGAGTTATCAGACCTTATTTACAAGCTAAGATCTATTACACAACCTCAGCTAAATTACAGTCTATTTTACAAGCTATGAGTTGTTATCCATCTTTAGCTCAGCCTCAGATTATTTCTCAGCTCAGCTCTCGGCAGTATTACCACCCTCCTTCCCCTCCTTCCTTTGTGGATAAGACCCCCAACATGCGACACTCGTACCTATTTAATGCTAGGTTAACATGAGTAAAAGTTAAAAGATAGCTAACCTCCAGGTACCTATTTACCTCTATGCGAACAGGGGCAATAGGTAACTAACGCATAGGTACCTATTTATTCTTAAGTAAACAGAGGCCGCTGCTAGGTGATCAGAGGCTACGGCTAGGTGAACAGGGGCAAAACGTGTCAGGTAGCTAACACTCAGGCACCTATTTACTGCTAGGTGACAGTGGATACTGCTAGGTGAACAGGGGCAAAACATGTCAGGTAGCTAACACTCAGGCACCTATTTACCCCTAGGTGACAGGGGATACTGATAGATGAACAGGATCAGAAGGTTTATCGAGCTTATTTCTCAGGTACCTAAATACTTCTAGGTGAAAAGGGGCAAAAGGTATAAAGAAATTAATACTAGGTACCTACTTACTTCTAGGTGACCAGGGCAAAAGGTATAAGAAGATATACTCCTGGTTCTTTAGTTGTGAACCAAAGCCGCTAGGTACTACTTCTCCCTGACACTGTCCTCTCGTAGTCCATTCTGAATAGTGTTGCATTTGCTCTCAGCATTCCATGATACAGCCTTTCTTCCTCCTCTGAGCTGAGAAGAGCATTGTATTTTATGTGCGTCTGTTGTTCCTTCTCTCTCTAAGCTGAGAAGAGCATTACGATTTTTTTTTAACATAAATCAATTTTACAGCCAAAGAGCTGTTATTCTACCTCAGCTCATTTCAAAGCCCAGCCCTATCTAAGGTTTATTGCCAGGCCCCCCAGGATGCGACCCACAACAGTTGACCAACACCCAGGTACCTATTTGCTGATAGGTGAACAGGGGCAGCAGGTGTAAGGAAACATGCCCAAAGTTTCCACCCGTGCCGGGGATCGAACCACGGACACTCAGTATGTGTAGAAAAAAATCCCCATTCGCCACCTGCTCAAATTATTAGTTAAAAATCACCTTTTTCACCTGACTTTAATTGTGCAAAAACTAACAATGTTAAAACCCAATTTACCAACATCAGCCCCGATTATCTCATTCAAATTAACATTCACATTGATATTATCACAGTCACCAACTTAATTCCACATAACTCATAACCATTACAAGAATAATAACAAATTTCCTTATCCAAATAATCCAGAAAGTTTCATAATGATAAACCAAATTGTTATAGTTAATACCAGAGGTTGCAAATTTTAGCATTCAAGTAAGCCAAAATAATCATATAAAAGTCCGTACTTATAAATTAATCTTAAGGCGACCTACAATATTTTGCATAAGTAGAGTCTTTCCATGAAGTTGAAAAAAATGAGACGAATCCTGTTTTAAATATGTTATGCAACTTTAAAGAAATAAGATTTATTATTATTTTTAATATTATTATTATTTTTAATATTATTATTATTTTTAATATTATTATTATTTTTAATATTATTATTATTTTTAATATTATTATTATTTTTAATATTATTATTATTTTTATTGTATTAACACATCGGCCGATTCCCACCAAGGCATTATTCACTCCATCACTGTCTTGAGAGAGTGGTGATTTACACTACAGTTATAAAACTGCAACATTAACACCCCTCCTTCAGAGTGCAGACACTGTACTTCCCATCTCCGGTTTCCCTGTATCCCTTCATAAATGTTACTTTGCTCACACTCCAACAGCACGTCAAGTATTAAAAACCATTTGTCTCTATTCACTCCTATGAAATACGCTCACGCATGCCTGCTGGAAATCCAAGCCCCTCGCACTCAAAACCTCTTTTACCCCCTCCCTCCAAGCTTCCCTTAGCCGACCCCTACCCCGCCTTCCCTCCACTACAGATTTATACACTCTCGAAGTCATTCTGCTTCGTTCCATTCTCTCTACATGTCCGAACCACCTCAACAACCCCTTCTCAGCCCTCTGGATAATAGTTTTGGTAATCCCACACCTCCTAATTTCCAAACTCCGAATTCTCTGCATTATATTCACACCACACATTGACCTCAGACATGACATATCCACTGCCTCTAGCCTTCTCCTCGTTACAACATTCATCACCCATACTTCACACCCATATAAGAGTGTTGGTATAACTATACTCTCATACATTCCCCTCTTTACTTCCATGGACAAAGTTCTTTGTCTCCACAGACTCCGAAGTGCTCCACTCACCCTTTTCCCCTCATCAATTCTATGATTCACCTCATCCTTCATAGACCCATCTGCTGACATGTCCACTCCCAAATATCTGAATACATTCACATCCTCCATACTCTCTCCCTCTATTATTATTATTATTATTATTATTATTATTATTATTATTATTATTATTATATATTATTATTATTATTATTATTATTATTATTATTATTATTATTATTATTATTATTATTATTATTATTATTATTATTATTATTATTATACACGCTTTTGTTTTAACAATAACCTGAACTGGTTGAGAACAGGTGACATGCACCCTTAACGACCCTTATAGGAGCGATAGATTTTAATACAATAGCCTGAGCTGTCCGTTTTCGGTAGGAACATGTGTACAGCTACGTTATGCTAACGACTGCATTGCCGATAGCGGTGCTACTATGTCACCGTAAGTAAGATTTGGTGTGGTCCACGAAATTTGGTGTATGTAACTAGTAGGGAGGGAGACTTTATGTATTTGTGTGTGTGAAAATGTATTTATGTTTGTATTGTGCGAATGTTAGTGGTTGGTGATTATTTACTTTGATTTGTATTTGTTTGTGTGAGAACGAGGAGAGAGAGAGAGAGAGGAGAGAGAGAGTGGGAGAGAGAGAGAGAGAGAGGAGAGAGAGAGAGAGAGAGAGAGAGAGAGAGAGAGAGAGAGAGAGAGAGAGAGAGAGAAAGAGAGAGAGAGAGCGATACCTATCACTCACAAATTACCACAATCAAAATGATTTCTTGCTACGTCTGCAATTTCACATTTATTTCATTATGCTTTGTAAAATTAATGAAATTTCTTTTTATTTTTGATTTGCAAACTCTTAGCTAAACGGAAATGCTGGTTTCTTTGTTGGTTTCGCAATGGAGTGAGCGGAATTTAGAATGTTTTTTTTTTCCGGGTTTAATTTCATTCTTTTCCAAACGTTACTTTCAGCTTTTAGTTCTTTCTTTCTTTGATAATTATTTCCGTCTGTTTAAGGATTTTTGTTTCTAGTTCTTTTCATTTTTCGCGTCACAGAAGAAAAAACAAAGGCGTTGTCATAGCTGCACCACAACTACCACCACTAGCACCATCTCTACCATCACTACCACCACAACTACCACCATCATCACAACCACTAGCACCATCAAAACTACCACCACCACCACCACCGCCTCCTCCTCTACAACTACCACCACCACCACCACCACAACTACCACCACAACCACCACCACCCCACCACTACTGCTACCACCACCACCACCCCACCACTAATATTACAACTATCACAACCACCACAACCATTATTACCACCACCACCATCACAACCACCACCACCACCACCACCACCACACCCATTATCACCACCACCACTACCATTACCACCACCACCACTATCATTACCACCACCACCACCCCACCACTAATATTACAACTATCACAACCACCACAACCATTATTACCACCACCACCACCAAAATCACCACCACCACTACCACCACCACCATCATCACCAACACATCCACCCCCACCAGTTCCACCATCAATACCACCCCCACCAGTTCCACCATCAATACCACCCCCACCACCCCAACCAGTTCCACCATCAATACCACCCCACGATCACCCCCATCACCCCCATCACCCCCAACACCACCACCACCCCCACCACCACCACCACCATTCCTTGCCCAAGTGACGACAACTCCTGAGGGTCTAAGAAGAACAATGGGCCTATCTCGGTTGGCTCTTTCTTGCCGTCTTCCGGGTGCCAATTAAGACAGGCCAGAAGCCGATGGAGAGTCAGTCAGTGCCTGTAGAGCTGACGCCGAGGGCCTTTGTGGCACTGCCTGCGAAAGTGGAGGAAAGTGAGAGAAGAATGGAAACCGCAAGTGAAAATTGAGAAAGTCTCTTGAGCGAGAGAGAGAGAGAGAGAGAGAGAGAGAGAGAGAGAGAGAGAGAGAGAGAGAGAGAAATTACCAACCACCAATTTCTCTTCCCTATTCGCTATATGAACCACATTGTTTAGAGATTCCACTTGATGAAAATAATAATAATAATAATAATAATAATAATAATAATAATAATAATAATAATATAATAAAAATAGTGATGATATAAAATCTATGTGAATGAACATATATTTTTGGGAGTTCTGGCAACACTGTGTAAATATCAAAGATATCTTACCAAGGATTTTGATATTACTACTATAATTAGCGGTTTACGTATAGGTGCAATTAATACCACAAGTGCAAAGCTGACAAGGCTAATTACTCAACTGAGCATTAAAAGAGGTTGAAAAGTATGTGTGCGTGTGTACTCACCTAATTGTGGTTACAGGGGGTCGAGACTTAGCTCCTGGCCCCCGCCTCTTCACTGACCGCTACTAGGTCCTCTCTCTCCCTGCTCCATGAGCTTTGTCGTACCTTGTCTTAAAGCTATGTATGGTTCCTGCCTCCACTACATCACTTGCTAGACTATTCTCCACTTCCTGACAACTCTATGACTGAAGAAATATTTCCTAACATCCCTTTGATTCATCTGAGTCTACAACTTCCAATTGTGACCCCTTGTTTCTGTGTCCCCTCTCTGGAACATCCTGTCTCTGTCCACCTTATCTATTCCACGCAGTATTTTATATGTCGTTATCATGTCTTCCCTAACCCTCCTGTCCTCCAGTGTCGTCAGGTCGATTTCCCTTAACCTTTCTTCATAGGACATTCCCCTTAGCTCCGGAACTAACCTTGTTGCAAACCTTTACATTTTCTCTAATTTCTTGACGGCATTGACCAGGTGTGGGTTCCAAACTGGTGCTGCATACTCCAATATGGGCCTGGCGTACACAATGTACAGTGTCTTAAACGATTCCTTACTAAGGTATCGGAATGCTGTTCTCAGGTTTGACAGGCGCTCATATGCTGCAGCAGTTATCTGGTTGATGTGTGCTTCCGGAGACGTGTTCGGTGTTATACTCACCCCAAGATCCTTCTCTTTGAGTGAGGTTTGCAGTCTTCTTTGCCATTCCCCGATCTTCATGACTTTGCACTTAGGGGGTTAAACTCGAGAAGCCAGTTACAGGACCACGTGTCCAGCCTGTCCAGGTCTCTTTGTAGTGCTGCCTGATCCTTATCTGATTTAATTCTCCTCATTAACTTCACATCATTTGCGAACAGGGACACTTCTGAGTCTATCCCTTCCGTTATGTCATTCACAAATACCAAAAATAGCACTGACCCTTGTGGGACCCCGCTCGTTACAGGCGCCCACTGTGATTGCTCATCACGTGCCATAACTTGTTGTTGCCTCCCTGTCAGGTATTCTCTGATCCATTTCAGTACCCTTCCTGTTATACGTGCCTGTGTGTGTGTGTGTAAGGTAACAGATGATATATATATATATATATATATATATATATATATATATATATATATATATATATATATATATATATCGTGCGGAATAAGCAAAATTGGTCAATTAGCAAGAACTCATTTAAAATTAAGTCTTTTCTAAAAAAAATTCTTATATGTTTAAAGATTTTTTTAAATTTATGTTGATGTAACAATTAATAATTTTGTACTTAGAGAACCTTAGAAAACTTACATAACCTTATTATAACAAGCGCAATTTAATTTAGCCTAATCCAATAAAATATATTTAGGTAAGTTTACAATAATTTAATAATAAACAAACACAATGAAATATATATTTTCGTTAGGCTCAGAATGATTTTTGTGAAAATATTGCATACACAAATTTTCGCTTAGCTTATTCGGCAAGAAGAGCATTGCTATTTAAGCAAAAATAGCAAGTTTAACGTATTAGGCACGATATATATATATATATATATATATATATATATATATATATATATATATATATATATATATATATATATATATATATATATATTATATTATATATATATATATATATATATATATATATATATATATATATATATATATATATATATATATATATATATATATATATATATATATATATATATATATATATATATATATATATATATATATATATATATATATATATATATATATATATATATATATATATATATATATATATATATATATATATACACATCGGCCGATTCCCACCGAGGCAGGGTGGCCCGAAGAAGAAAACTTTCATCTTGTAAGCGGTGTCCTTACATCACAGTTAATGACAACACCTCTTGAAGAAGAAGAGAGAAAGAGAGAGAGAGAGAGAGAGAGAGAGAGAGAGAGAGAGAGAGAGAGAGAGAGAGAGAGAGAGAGAGAGAGAGAGATGAGAAAATACTACAGTTAGCCGAGATTCGAATCCAGACATCTGGTTTGCCACGAGAGCAGAGGGCAGTGCCTCAAATCATTAGGTAGTTAGCGAGACCATTAGCTATGCTTCTCCCAACTTTGGCCACGGATTGGGAAGTCACAGGACTGTTTCAGTGTCCCGTTACTTGCAGCCTGAACTAACCTAACAACATGGTAGGTATATAATATGGAATGAGCTACCATATAATTATTAAAAGTCAATGGTTTTTCTTGATTTGGAACATCCTTCACTACTTCTAATAAAAAAACGATTGTGGAATTAATTAACTGCTATTAGCGTTGCCAATATTCAATTGAGTCACTTGTTACGGCATGAAGATATTGGATGAAGGCAAGTTTGAGAGGTTCTGAGCCATTTTATTTTATATAATGCATTGTTACTCTCCTCATCTGTGTTACCTTACACACACACACACACACACACACAGCCCCCGGTGGCCAAGTGGGTAAAGCTCTTGCTTCACGCACGGAGGGGCCGGGTTCAATTCCCGGTGGGGCAGAAACATTTCGAAGTGTTTCCTTACATACACATACACACACACATATATACAACAGGCCTAGTGTCTAATTGACATGTGCCTAGGACAAAATGGTAACTAACACACACACACACACACACACACACTCGTTCAGCACTCGTAATTGAAGTCCCGGGCTTGAACCATCCCAGGCAGACTCAGATATTATTTCACTGGCTCTCATGATGTGTGCCGAGCAAAGCCTTAAACTGGACTCGGGCGAGTAACATAACTTTCCTGATTGGACGTGAACGTTAAAAATATCTCTCCTGCCTTCTCTCCCTGACTTCTCATTGCCTGTTATCAACGACGCATTTCTCAAGCAATTTCTTTTTGTACAATCTCACACGTCCCAATGTACATGACTCTTTCATTCCTTGGTATGTAAACTATTCTGCTCGATGTTACTCATTACTTTGGAAGTTCTCTTTGCTAATATAAGATATATAAGAAGAAAATCTATATTTATGGTTTTATGTACATAAAACACACACACTAATATATATATATATATATATATATATATATATATATATATATATATATATATATATATATATATATATATATATAGTGTGTGTGTGTGTTTGTATGTGTGTGTACTCACCTAATTGTACTCACCTAATTGTGGTTGCAGGGGTCGAGACTCAGCTCCTGGCCCCGCCTCTTCGCTGTCTGCTACTGGGTCTCTGCTCTCCCTGCTCCATGAGCTTTATCATACCTTGTCTTAAAACTATGTATGGTTCCTGCCTCCACTATATCTTTCTCTAGTCCATTCCACTTCCTGACTACTCTGTGGCTGAAGAAATGTTTCCTGACATCCCTTTGACTCATCTGAGTCTGAGTGTGTGTGTGTGTGTGTGTGTGTGTGTGTGTGTATGTGTGTGTGTGTGTGTGTGTGTGTGTGTGTGTGTGTGTGTGTGTGTGTGTGTGTGTGTTTGTTATGATTTCTTCTTAAGAGAGACATTCGCTTTTTACCACCTGCCTTTAACATATTTGCAGTGATATCCTTAAAACTTTACGGTAACGCGGCATGGTGGGTGAAATATCTTACCAGCAATGAAAGGCTGAAGCAGCCAGGGTTATATATAACAACCCAGGAAGCCACTGAGCAGAAATACGAGCAGTGAAAATATTATTTTCTCCTATATTTTCAGAGATTGGGATGCTGTAGCCATGTACTACTGCTTTTGCTACGGTTATTTCTATTACTACTACTACACCAGCTGAACTACTCCTGCTTGACCTACTACTGCTACTACTACTACCACAACTGCTATTACTATTGCCATGACACTCCACTGAGAAACTTAAGAGATGAGAGACATAAGGTGCATTTTAAAATCCTTTCACCGAATAAATCGCATTAACGCAACTTAAATTTTCTCTGCTCTCTGCAGAAGGTGCAATTTTTTTCCACGATGGGGAAGCAATTTTTTCAGCCGTCAGGCAGTGTCCCGAAGGTCTCCTATTCAACCTAAAATGACTATCTTTTTAGGAAGTACTTCTAGATAGTTAGTCAGTGGGGAAAAAAAACTAGCTAAGGCATCCAATTTTGTTGAATAAGGAAGAGTGTTACAGAATCCATTAATCACACACACACATACACACACACACACACACACACACACACACACACTCAAAGACCGCAGACAGAGTATAGGTTAGGTGGCCAAAGACTGCAAAAAAGATCTTGCTGTGAGTATAATACAGAACACATCTCCTGAGGCGCACATCCACCAGATAACTGCTGCAAACCTAAGAATAGCGTTCTGATACCTCAGTAAGGAATCATTCAAGACTGTGTACACCTTGTACGTCAGGCCAATATTGAAGTATGCGGCACCAGTTGGGAACCCACACCTGGTCAAGCACGTCAATAAATTAGAGAAAGTGCAAAGGTTTGCAACAAGACTAGTTCTAAAGCTAAGGAAAATGTCCTACGAAGAAAAGTTAAGGGAAAATCATCCTGTCGAAACTAGAGGACAGGAGGATTGTGGGAGATATTATAACGAGATATAAAATACTGAGAGGAAATGACAAGGTGTACAAAGACAGGATGTTCCAGAGATGGGACGCACAAACAAAAGGTCACAATTGGAAGTTTACGACTCAGATGAGTCAAAGGGATGTTAGAAAGTGTTTCTTCAGTCATGGAGTTGTCAGGAAGTGGAATAGTCTGCACAGTGACGTAGTGGCAGGAACCATACATAGTTTTAAGACAAAGTTTGATAAAGCTCATGGAGCAGGGAGAGAGAGCACCTAGTAGCGATCAGTGAAGAGGCGGAGCCAGGAGCTATGAATCGACCCCTGAAACCACAAATATGAGTAAAAATAGGTGAGTACAAAAGGGAAATCGACCTGACGGCACCGGAGGACAGGCGGGATAGGGACGCTATGATAACGACATATAAAATACTGAGAGGAAGTCACAAGGTGGATAGGACAGGAAATTTCAGAGATGAGACACAGCAACTGGAAATTAAAGACTCAGATGAGCCACGTGGATGTTATGAAGTATTCTTCAGCCATAGAGATGTCAGGAAATAGAATAATCTGGAGAGTGATGTAATGGAGGCAGGATCCATACATAGCTTTAGGAAGAGATAGGATAAACCTCATGGAGCAGAGAGGGAGAGTGAACCTAGCAGAAACAAGCGAAGAGGCGGGACCAGGAGCTGAATCAACACCTGCAACAACAAATAGGTAAGTTCAAATAGAAGATATATATATATATATATATATATATATATATATATATATATATATATATATATATATATATATATTATATATTATATATATATATATATATATATATATATATATATATATATATATATATATATATATATATATATATATGGCACTTAATTTGTCACTAGATGATCCCAGTGCGACTGGGAGGTATAGGGGTGCGCAAAGCAACGCAGGTAGCTTTACCTGCATTTCTGTCATTGTGTTTGGCCTCCTGTGGATTAGTCGAGAAGATTGTCCCTGAACGTTTGAGAGGTGTGGTGGGAGCTCAAGACCCCAGGTTCATTGAAGCAGCCGTGCGGTGGGACATCCTGGCAGACTCCTCCAGTAGACCAGCTCCTCCCAGAGAGCACAAACAGTCTCACTGGGACAAACCAATCATGGAAAAAATTGTCAACACAATGCTCACCAACGCTTCAGGAAAGGACAAAGCTCGTCTCCTAGCGGTGACGGCACCACACTCAGGAGATTTCCTTCTAGCTGTTCCCAATTCCTCTCTGGGGACTCGAATCGACCCACAGGCCATTTGGATTGGTGTTGCGCTTCGCCTAGCCGCTCCCATACTCACCGAACATAGGTGTATTTGCGGCAGGGCGACGGCTGATCAATTCGGACATCATTGTCTCGTTTGTCACACATCAGAAGGGAAGTATGCTAGACATGAGGAGGTCAATGACATCACAAAGAGAAGCCTCGCCACAGCCCGTTGCCCAGCTCAACGGGAACTCCAAGTGCAGAGGTCTGATGGAAGGCAAAAGCGTCCTGATGGAGCCACTATGCTGCCCTGGAAGGATGGTAAGCAGATTGCTTGGGATTACACCTGTGCTGCCACAAGGGCAGACATCTACTTGCCATACTCCGTAGCTGAAGGGGGTGGAGCTGCCAGCCACAGGGAGACCCAGAAGACTCGTAAATATGAAGGCCTTTCCCCTTGCTATAACTTCATCCCAATAGGGTCGGAGACCCTTGGAGCATGGGGCAAGTGTGCTCTAAAGTTTCGCAAAGAGCTGGGTGAAAAACTCATCCGGAGCTGGGTGGTACCTGGAGTTTACCTGGAGAAAGTTCCAGGGGGTCAACGCTTCTGCGGCCCGGTCTGTGACCAGGCCTCATGTTGGATCAGAGCCTGATCAACCAGGCTGTTACTGCTGGCCGCACGCAGTCCAACGTACGAACCACAGCCTGGCTGGTCAGGCACCGACTTTATGTGCCTGTCCAGTGCGGTTACAGTTCATGTTCAGTTACATTACAGTTGCAGTGTACACATGCCCCCAGTGACCATGACTTCCTTTGAGGTGTTGGATTTGAGTGGGACTCGCACATGAGTAAATAGAATTTTTTATATTTTTATTAACAAATCGGCCGATTCCCACCAAGGCAGGGTGGCCCGAAAAAGAAAAACTTTCATCATCATTCACTCCATCACTGTCTTGCCAGAAGGGTGCTTTACACTACAGTTATAAAACTGCAACATTTACACCCCTCCTTCAGAGTGCCGGCACTGTACTTCCCATCTCCAGAACTCAAGTCCGGCCTGCCGGTTTCCCTGAATCCCTTCATAAATGTTACTTTGCTCACCGTGGTTGTTCAATATATTTATAGATGGGGTTGTAAGAGAAGTGAATGCGAGGGTCTTGGCAAGAGGTGTTGGGCTAAAAGATAAAGAAGCAAATACAAAGTGGGAGTTGTCACAGTTGCTTTTTGCTGATGACACTGTGCTTTTGGGAGATTCTGAAGAGAAGCTGCAGAGGTTGGTGGATGAATTTGGTAGGGTGTGTAAAAGAAGAAAATTGAAAGTGAATATAGGAAAGAGTAAGGTGATGAGGATAACAAAAAGAATAGGTGACGAAAGATTGGATATCAGATTGGAGGGAGAGAGTATGGAGGAGGTGAATGTATTCAGATATTTGGGAGTGGACATGTCGGCGGATGGGTCTATGAAGGATGAGGTGAATCATAGAATTGATGAGGGGAAAAGGGTGAGTGGAGCACTTCGGAGTCTGTGGAGACAAAGAACCTTGTCCATGGAAGTAAAGAGGGGAATGTATGAGAGTATAGTTATACCAACGCTCTTATATGGGTGTGAAGCATGGGTGATGAATGTTGCAACGAGGAGAAGGCTGGAGGCAGTGGAGATGTCATGTCTGAGGTCAATGTGTGGTGTGAATATAATGCAGAGAATTCGGAGTTTGGAAATTAGGAGGAGGTGCGGGATTACCAAAACGATTGTCCAGAGAGCTGAGGAGGGGTTGTTGAGGTGGTTTGGACATGTAGAGAGAATGGAACGAGACAGAGTGACTTCGAGAGTGTATAAATCTGTAGTGGAGGGAAGGCGGGGTAGGGGTCGGCCTAGGAAAGGTTGGAGGGAGGGGGTAAAGGAAGTTTTGTGTGCGAGGGGCTTGGATTTCCAGCAAGCATGTGTGAGCGTGTTTGATAGGAGTGAATGGAGGCATATGGTTATTAATACTTGACGTGCTGTTGGAGTGTGACATCACACATCCTTGTCTAAGGCCCACTTTTACTGGGAAATAGTCCCCTTCCCTCCTACACACTCTAACCTGAGCCTCACTATCCTCATAAAAACTCTTCACTGCTTTCAGTAACCTTCCTCCTATTCCATACACCTGCAACATCTGCCACATTGCCCCCCTATCTACCCTATCATACGCCTTTTCCAAATCCATAAATGCCACAAAAACATCTTTACCCCTATCCAAATACTGTTCACCTATATGTTTCACTGTAAACACTTGGTCTACACACCCCCTACCCTTCCTAAAGCCCCCTTGTTCATCTGCTATCCTGCTTTCTGTTTTACTCTTAATTCTTTCAATAATAACTCTACCATACACTTTACCAGGTACACTCAACAGACTTATTCCCCTATAATTTTTGCACTCTCTTTTGTCCCCTTTGCCTTTATACAAAGGAACAATACACGCTCTCTGCCAATCCCTAGGTACCTTACCCTCTTCCATACATTTATTAAATAATAGCACCAACCACTCCAAAATTATATCCCCACCTGCTTTTAACATTTCTATCTTTATCCCATCAATCCCAGCTGCCTTACCCCTTTCATTCTACCCACTGCCTCACGAACTTCCCCTACACCCACAACTGGCTCTTCCACACTCCTACAAGATGTTATTCCTCCTTGCCCTACACACGAAATCACAGCTTCCCTGTCTTCATCAACATTTAACAAATCCTCAAAATATTCTCTCCATCTTCCCGATACCTCTAACTCTCCATTTAATAACTCTCCTCTCCTATTTTTAACTGTCAAATCCATTTGTTCTCTAGGCTTCCTCAACTTATTAATCTCATTCCAAAACTTTTTCTTATTTTCAACAAAATTTGCTGATAACATCTCACCCACTCTCTCATCTGCTCTCTTTTACATTGCTTCACCACTCTTTAACCTCTTTTTCTCTCCATATACTCTTCCCTCCCTGCATCACTTCTACTTTGTAAAACCTCTCATATGCTAACTTTTTCTCCCTTACTACTCTCTTTACATCATCATTCCACCAATCGCTCCTCTTCCTCCCGCACCCACTCGCCTGTAACCATAAACTTCTGCTGAACACTCTAACACTACATTTTTAAATCTACCCCATACATTTTCGACCCCATTGCCTACACTCTCACTAGCCCATCTATCCTCCAATAGTTGTTTATATCTTACCCTAACTGCCTCCTCTTTTAGTTTATAAACCTTCACTCTCTTTTACTTACTGATTCTATTTTCCTTGTATCCCATCTACCTTTTACTCCCACTGTAGCTATAACTAAAAAGTGATCTGATATATCTGTAGCCCCTCTATAAACATGTACATCCTGAAGTCTACTCAACAGTCTTTTATCTATCAATACATAGTCCAACAAACTACTGTCATTACGCCCTACATCATATCTTGTATACTTATTTATCCTCTTTTTCTTAAAATATGTATTACCTATAACTAAATCCCTTTCTATACAAAGTTCAATCAAAGGGCTCCCATTATCATTTACACCTGGCACCCCAAACTTACCTACTACACCCTCTCTGCATGTTTCTCCCACTTTAGCATTTAGGTCCCCTACCACAATTACTCTCTCATTTGGTTCAAAAGTTCCTATACATTAATTTAACATCTCCCAAAATCTCTCTCTCTCCTCTACACTCCTCTCTTCTCCAGGTGCATACACGCTTATTATGACCCACTTTTCGCATCCGACCCTTATTTTAATCCACATAATCCTTGAATTTACACATTTATATTCCCTCTTTTCCTTCCATAACTGATCCTTCAACATTATTGCTACCCCTTCCTTAGCTCTAACTCTCTCAGATACTCCTGACTTAATCCCATTTATTTCTCCCCACTGAAACTCGCCTACCCCCTTCAGCATTGAAAATTGGGTTGAGCAAATATTCTGTTAGTGGGATGGATTGTGAAGGACCTGCCTAGTATGGGCAAAGAGGCTTGCTGCAGTGTTCCTCCTTTCTTATGTTCTTATGAAACCAAGGACCACAGGGCGACCAGCTTCCTCTTTCAGAGACTCAGTGTTACGATCCAGAGGGGAAATGCCTGCAGCATTCTGGGCACGCGGCCCACTGCCGGGGAGCTGGACGAAGTATTTGACATGTAGCTCTGATTTGTTATTTATGTTGTTTTACACCCTATTGTATTCTTGTCAATGTATTTTGTCAATGTATTTTGTCTTGAAATAAAGTTTATACACAGCCAAAAGATGAGGTGGTAGGGGAAGTGGAATATTCAAATGGCTTCAGAAAAAAATCTAAATATTCTTCCTTGAAGTCTTTTTATCCACTTCTCCGAGAATATGGGTCCCACAATGTACACCAGAGGTGGACCCCATCCTATATATATATATATATATATATATATATATATATTCAACAAACCGAGGCAGGGTGGCCCAAAAAGAAAAACAAAAGTTTCTCTTTTTAACTTTAGTAATGTATACAGGAGAAGGGGTTACTAGCCCCATGCTCCCGGCATTTTAGTCGTCTCTTACGACACGCATGGCTTACGGAGGAAGAATTCTGTTCCACTTCCCATGGAGAATATTTAAATATATATATATATATATATATATATATATATATATATATATATATATATATATATATATATATATATATATATTTATTTATTTATTTATATATATATAGTGTATTTCACAGCTTAAATAGGGTGAGAATGTACTTTAATTCCTATTTTAGGGATTAAAGTATTCTTGTCTGGTGATGAAAAGGTTACGTGTAGCCTTAATTTCTCTAGTGTAGTAGATAGGCTTTAAACTCCCCGTTAACCACCTTATCAGTCTTTACGGTTCCATAAGAATAATGTACAATAGGTAGGATATAAAATACCCACAAATGTGAAATAAGACATGTGCAGTGTTAGGATATTTAATAAGGAAATATTTCGCCACAAATGGCTTGAGGATAGAAGCCACTCATGGCGAAATCTTTCCTCATTAAAATATCATAATACTGTGTCTTATTTCACAGATAATTCGGAGCTGAATGTTAACTTGTGGGTAAGCAGAGACAACAAGTGTAAGGAGACGTATTTCTCAGTCTACACTCGCACGAAGTTCGAATCCGGTTTCTTCGGCTGTGAGCAGAGTGTGTTTTAAATATGGACGTGTCAAGAATCAACAGCCTCGTGTCATTTGTTTCGGAGGACGAGACATTATTAACATATTCAGAGCATAAAGAACAGAAAGGGACAATACCGTGACTGGAACAATACCGTGACTGGAACAATACCGTGACTGGAACAATACCGTGACTGGAACAATACCGTGACTGGAACAATACCGTGACTGGAACAATACCGTGACTGGAACAATACCGTGACTGGAACAATACACAGATAACCCGCACGTAGGAGTAAGAAACTTATGACGACGTTTCGGACTGCCTTGGCCCATTGACAAGTCACTGTGTAACTTGTCAATGGTCAAAGTCTGAGCGAAACGTCGTCATGAGTTTTCTCCTATATGCGGGTTATTTGTGTATTAATAACATATTTATTGAAGAAAAAGGCGGCGCGTTGCAGAATACGTTTGGCTCCATTTAGAGCTTTATCAATTACGACTTTGTAAGGTTCGACACTGAGGGAAACGTTCTTCCAGTGAGTGTTTCATACAGTGCTTCGTTTCTTCAATGTTGCCGGCAGTACCACATTTCGGATCCAGTCTTCTTTTATATTCTCATGGGCTACGACCATTCCAACCTCAAAATTATGTTGCAACGTAGTGCAATCTCTCCCTCCCTACTTGAGGGACTGATCACCTCAAAATTACCTATTCTGCTGTCTTCAGTGTTAAATTATCCAGTAAGTCGAACCTTTCCGGCATCATGAGATATCCAGTTGTTGTATACACTTAACAAGGTACCTATTTAACACTAGGAAAACATTAGAGAGTTTTCGTGAGTGTTGACTCTCTTGTGTCCCGTCTGAAACCCTGTTTATGCAGGGAGGCAGAAGTGTTTATATCAAGGGAGAGGATGGATTGCGAAGGGAGGTGGATACAGGGGAAGAGTCTTTTTAGTGGATCTCTCTCTCTCTCTCTCTCTCTCTCTCTCTCTCTCTCTCTCTCTCTCTCTCTCTCTCTCTCTCTCTCTCTTCTTAATTTCCCTTTAATTCATTAACATGCTAATGAATGAAGTTCGCTAATGACGAATGAAGGGGGAACGCAGATAGCGAACGAGCGAGGAACAGAGAGAGAGAGAATGACGATGAAGAGGAGGAGGAGGCAGCAGCAGCAGCAGCAGCAGCAGCAGCAGCAGCAGCAGGTCAAGTGAGCATTATCACCGTTATTAAGGTCGTCCATTGAGCTCCCTCACCACTTCCCTAACCCCTTCCCCTAGCACTCCCCTTCCCTTGGGCCATCGCCCAGCGTCCCCCTGCTCCCCCAAGCGTCCCCAGGGAACCCCAGGAGGCAGCAGAGAGCAGAGCAAACACGCTCACGGGGAATTATTCACAGAGGAGCAAATAAAGTCCCATCCATTAATATCTTGTGAGTGAATGGCACTGTTTCACCGTGGATATGACACTATTGCATTGTGCGAATAACACTGTGGTATTGTAGGAATATTACTGTTGCATTGTGGGAATAACACTGTGCACTGTGAGAACGGCACTAGTCCACTGTGGGGATGGAAGTGTTGAATTGTGGGAATGGCACTGTTGAATTGTTTGAATGTTACTGTTGAATTGTGGGAATATCACTGTTGAATTGTTGGAATGTTACTATTGAATTGTAGGAATAGCACTGTTGGAATGTTACTGTTGAATTGTGAGAATGGCACTGCTGCTGTTGTTAACGTTTCTATTGTTAGAGCTATCTGTCGCTGCTCCTGATGCTACTACTATTGTTGCCGTTAAAAACGTTGTTGCTAGTGCTTCTGTTGTTACCCAGCATCATCATGGAATCTTGGGCACGACGTACTTCCACTGCTGAATCTCGTCTCAGTGAGACGATTCCTTCATCTGCTGCTCCTCATCTGACTCAATTATAAAGGCGTTCGTCTTCTGGCCTGAGCTTCAGATTCATCAAGACTAAGGTACTGAACGCCTGATTCTAGGCTCAGGGACTGATTATCTCATCTGCATATAATTTTGCAAGGCTGAGTGACTGATTACCTCTCCTTCTACAGTCTTTGGGTGTCAATGTATTGTACTGATAAAACCATGGGTTGACGAAACGTCTACAATTAAAAATACTCAGGATATTAGCAAGAGTCACATCCCCGAATTGAAACGCTGATACCAGGCATCACCGATGTGTTAAATGTATGAAGTATTAAATTGTAGGTGTGAGGATGTGGATCACCCTGTGGAAGGGTGTGAGGATGTGGCTCACACTGGGGCAGGGTGTGAGGATGTGGCTCACACTGGGGCAGGGTGTGAGGATGTGGCTCACACTGGGGCAGGGTGTGAGGATGTGGCTCACACTGTGGCAGGAAGAGAGCCAGTCAGTATCAGTTAATTAAACTGAATTTAAGGTGGATTGGAGGCTTGACGGCTGGCGATGCGCTGTGCGGCCAGATAACGACCACAGTTCAGCGTGAATGTCATATAACAGTCACTGTTAACAGTCACACACACACACACACACACACACACACACACACACACACACACACACAACTAAGGGGATTGTCCTACGAAGAAAGGTTAAGGGAAATCGGCCTGACGACACTGGAGGACAGGAGGGTTAGGGGAGACATGATAACGACATACAAAATACTGCGGGGAATAGATAAGGTGGACAGAGACAGGATGTTCCAGAGATGGGACACAGAAACAAAGGGAAGCTGAAGACTCAGATGAGTCAAAGGGATGTTAGTAAGTATTTCTTCAGTCACAGAGTTGTCAGGAAGTGGAATAGTCTGGCAATTGAAGTAGTGGAGGCAGGAACCATACATAGCTTTAAGACGAGGTATGATAAAGCTCATGGAGCAGGGATAAAGAGAACCTAGTAGCGACTAGTGAAGAGGCAGGGCCAGGAGCTGAGTCTCGACCCCTGCAACCACAAATAGGAAAGTACAAATAGGTGAGTACACACACACACACACACACACTAAGCAATGCTCGTAGGGGATTTGCTAAAGGGATCGAACTCCCTTGATCTACCCAAGGATCCTGTGACCTTCCCAAGAATCTTTTGATCTTCCCAATCATCCTGTAGCCTACCCAAGCTTCCGCTGGCCTACCCCAGCACCTGCCGGCCTACACAAGCAAAGCACATAAGTTTATATCCACACTAGGATACGACAAGCTCAATTATATTAGCTACAAATATGTAAATTCACTTCTAAAATACACAAGAACTTGAAGTGGGTAAGTGGGAGGAGTGAAACAGTATAAAGTGGATACGTGTGGAGAGTGAAACAAAATGAAGTGGATACGTGTCAGTAGTGAAAAAGAACTAAGTGAGCACGTGTGAGGAGTGAAAAAATACTAAGTGAACACGTGTGAGGAGTGAAAAAGAACTAAGTGAACAAGTGTGTGGAGTGAAAAAGAACTAAGTGAACACGTGTGTGGAGTGAAAAAGAACTAAGTGAACACGTGTGTGGAGTGAAAAAGAACTAAGTGAACATATGTGAGTAGTGAAAAAGAAATAAGTGGACACGTGTAAGGAATGAAAGATAATGAAGTGGACAAGTATACAAGGTGAAACAGAATGAAGCGGACACGTGTGTGAAGTGAAAACTAGTGAGACGAGGCAAAAGCGTAAGGCTCAACGGAGGCTCTTAAAGAAAAGGTTCAATTTCTTTCCCCATTATATCTTTCAGGAACTTCAATTTCAATCCATCAGCTTGATGAAGTGGGAGATGAGAGGGACTAGGAATGAGCAAGGATTTGCAGTAAGATGGAGGGCATGGAATGAGAGGTAAGATTTGGTATAAGGGAAGCTTTGGAATTATGATGGTGACTTCAGATGAGGAGGATTTGGAACGAGAGCAAGGATTTGGAATATGAGGAAGATAGGATACCTGGAATAATGATTTACACAGTTGATTAACTTTTTAGACTATATATATATATATATATATATATATATATATATATATATATATATATATATATATATATATATATATATATATATATATATATATATATATATATATATATATATATATATATATATATATATATATATATATATATATATATATATATATATATATATATATATATATATATATGCAATGAAACTACGAAACAAGTGGAATTGAAACATTTACCAAACTGCGGTAGGGCTCGACCCCACGACACATTGTTCCGCCTCAAGAGACAACACAACGTACGTGTCACCATATCCATTCCGCCACCGATCCTACGAACAACATGAGACTAGCGAACTAGCCTTGCTTCATGTTGCGAGGACACTCGTGGCAATGGATGCTCAAGGATTAATTTCAGCCTCCTCCTGTTCGAATACCCGCTTTAACAAGCAGTCTATATAGCAATGAAACATAAAACAAGGCTAGAGCGAAAATTTATGAAATAGCTAATGATCTAAAATACCCAAGAAACGTAATTGATAAATCCTTTAAAATTGCTAGAAATACTTTTTAAAGTCCAAAAAGGGACAACCAACCTTATTAAACTAAAATTATGTTGGTTCTCTATTAACATGAAAACTTTTAATATCAAATTTGTATTTAAAAATCTTGATACAGTAAAAAAACTTTTGATAAAAAAAATCTCACCAATATGCTGACGGATGTGTCTATAAGATTCCTTGTAAAATATGCGATAAAGTTTATTACGATCAAACTGGTAAAAGTCTTGAACTAAGATTAAAACAACATAAATATAGCATTAGAACTGGACAAGATTCTAATGCTCTATTTAGTCATGTGAGAGATTTTAACCATCCAATTGATTTTCAAAATGCTGAGAAGGTTGTATCAAGCAAGTCCATGGTTGAGAGGAATATAATAGAATCATGTTTCATAAAAAGCAGTTTTGAAAATAATATGAATATTTCTTTTGGTTTATATAAATTGGATTCATTTATAATTAATAAAATTTGGGAAGAATTTAATGATTCATTAGACATGTAAAAAATCTTATTGCTTTGTGGGAGTATCAGGTGCGCTTCACAGAGTCGGGTGTTGTCACGCGACTGTGAGGTGCGGTCTTTGTTATGGTGACGTGATTGTGAGGTGTAGTCCTGCCCCTTTATATGCCTTCTTGTTGATGTTTTGTTTTATAGTTCCTTGATAATGTGAGAAGTCACGAAGCTCTTGGAATTTCGCCATTTTTTCATAGTGGTTGTAATTTTTTATCCTCATAAATGTATTCCTACTATTTATCATTATACAATCATTATTCCTCTTCTTGTTCTTTTTCTTCATCATCATCATCATCATCATCTTCTTCTTCTTCTTCTTTTTCTTCTTATTCTTCTTCTTCTTCTTCTTCTTCTTCTTCTTCTTCTTCTTCTTCTTCTTCTTCTTCTTCTTCTTCTTCTTCTTCTTCTTCTTTATTATTATTATTATTATTATTATTATTATTATTATTATTATTATTATTATTATTATTATTATTATTATTATTATTATTATTATTATTATTATTATTATTATTATTATTTATTATTATTATTATTATTATTATTATTATTATTATTATTATTATTATTATATAGTAGTAGTAGTAGTAGTAGTAGTAGTAGTAGTAGTATTGTTATTATTATTAGCACGAGTAAATACAAAGCTAATTAAAGTCATAAGAGCATCTAGGGAATGGGTGTTAATCATGTTGGATCCATGGAAGGGGGGAAGGTCTCAAATTCCTTGAACCAAGAGCCCTTTAGTGGCAGAAGGACAACCCTTTTCCTTAAAGGTATCAAACCTGGAGACTCACCTACTTAGTACAGTCTGTTGCAATCACTCGGTACAGCCACCTAATTACAGCAAAGTGTTTCATTCACTCTACAATCTGTTGCAGTCACTCAGGAGACGTTCCTATTTGCAACAGTCTGCTGCAATCACTCATGATGCTCACCTAATTTCACAAATCTGTTGCAATCACTCAGGAGACTCACCTATTTGCAACAATCTGTTGCAATCACTCAGGAGACTCACCTATTTGCAACAATCTGTTGCAATCACTCAGGAGACTCACCTATTTGCAACAATCTGTTGCAATCACTCAGGAGACTCACCTATTTACAACAATCTGTTCAAGTCACTCAGGCGCCTAATTCCATCTCCCCCCCCCCCAAAAAAAAAAAACACCGCCTTTAACTAAACTTGAGTCGTGTTTGCCTAAAAGTTAGGCTCTGAACTTGGCCAAGTCCTTCTCTTCGTCTGGTCTGTTTCCAGAGAAGTTTCAGCAAAGTTCGCCTTCTCATCAGATTTTTTCGTTCCATTTAAACGGTTGACTAGGACTCGAATCCTGTTCATCCTTTTCGTTCGATGTGGTGTTGCTTTAAAGTTTTGCACCCGTTAAAGCAACCAAAAATATTCACACATCGTTACGGCCACTTGCTTTGTATTTGTTAAATAAATATTAACATAGGGTGTAGTTGTCCTGGTTTGTCCTTGTTATAGGAGCAACTAACATAGTGTGAAATTTCTAGTTTGTTCTCGTTATAGGAGCAACTAACATTAACATAGTGTGTAGTTGTCATGGTTTGTTCTTATAGTAACAACTAACATTAACATAGTGTGTAGTTATCCTGATTTGTTCTTGTTATAGGAACAACTAACAAAAAATACAGTTTAGTTGTCCCAGTTTGTACTTGTTATCACAATCAGTAACATTAACGCCGTTTTCCCGTAATGTTGTGTTCAGCGGAGTGGGTTTCAATACTATCTCCTTTCATTGAAGGAGGGGTATGGCGCAACCTATCTTCATTTCACATTGTTATCTTATCGGGAGACCTGGTGCAGAACCGGGCCGCGGGGGCAACGACCCCCGAATTCGTCTCCTCCAGATGGACTGCAGGTGGGGACGTGGACGCACGAGCCAGCGTCACCTTCTAAGCTTTTCTTTTTCTTTCTATTTTTTTTCCTTTAATTTTTAGGTTAGTTTAGTTTCGGAGTTAACTTATTCCATCATAAGGCTAAAGTTAACTCTGAAGCTGGTCTTGAGTAAATGTTGTTTTAAGAAGCAGTATCGGTAATTATTGTTTACATACACATACACACACACACACACACACACACACACACACACACACACACACACACACACACACACACACACACACATACAAACACACACACATATATATATATATATATATATGTCGTGCCGATTAGGTAAAACTGGTCAATTAGCAAGAACTCATCTAAAATTAAGTCCTTTCTAAAATTTTCTCTTATACGTTTAAAGATATATTTTTTTCATTTATGTTAATGTAAGAATTTATAATTTTGTACCAAGAGAAACTTTGAAAACCTACCTAACCTTATTACAACAAGCGCAATTTAATTTAGCCTAACCCAACTAAATATATTTTTGATACGTTATCATTAATTTAATAATAAACATACACAATGAAATATATTTTTTCCGTTATGTTCAGAATGATTTTGGCGAAATTATTGCATACACAAATTTTCACTTGTCTTATATGGCAAGGTGAGCGTTGCTATTTAAGCCAAAATCGCAAGTTTTACCTAATCTAGTAGTTAGACTGTTGGGTTTAGTCCTGACTCTTTCTCTTCTACTTCAGCTCTTCCTCTCACCGGCTATTCTTCTTCTGTCCCCACTTCCCCCTCGCCCCTAGTGGGTCCTTACCTGAGAGTCTGAACTAACTAACTAACTTACCTAATCGGCACGACATATATATATATATATTGCCATATAAGACAAGCGAAAATTTGTGTATGCAATAATTTCGCAAAAATCATTCTGAACCTAACGAAAAAAATATATTTCATTGTGTTTGTTTATTATTAAATTATTGTTAACGTATCTAAAATATATTTAGTTGGGTTAGGCTAAATTAAATTGCGCTTGTTGTAATAAGGTTAGGTAGGTTTTCAAAGTTTCTCTTGGTACAAAGTTATAATTTTTTACATTAACCTAAATGAAGAAAATATATCTTGAAACGTATAAGATAAATTTTTAGAAAGGACTTAATTTTAGATGAGTTCTTGCTATTGACAGTTTTACCTAATCGGCACGACATATATATATATATATATATGTCGTGCCGATTAGGTAAACTTCAGATTTTGGCTTAAATAGCAACGCTCACCTTGCCATATAAGACAAGTGAAAATTTGTGTATGCAATAATTTCGCAAAAATCATTCCGAACATAACGAAAAATATATTTCATTGTGTTTGTTTATTATTAAATTATTGTTAACGTATCTAAAATATATTTAGTTGGGTTAGGCTAAATTAAATTGCGATTGTTGTAATAAGGTTAGGTAGGTTTTCAAAGTTTCTCTTGGTACAAAATTATAAATTCTTACATTAACATAAATGAAAAAATATATCTTTAAACGTATAAGAAAATTTTAGAAAGGACTTAATTTTAGATGAGTTCTTGCTAATTGACCAGTTTTACCTAATCGGCACGACATATATATATATATATATATATATATATATATATATATATATATATATATATATATATATATATATATATATATATATGTCGTGCCTAATAAGTAAACGGGTCAATTAGCAAGAACTCATTTAAAATTAAGTCCTTTCTAAAATTTTCTCTATACGTTTAAAGATATTTTTTTCATTTATGTTAATGTAAAATTTATAATTTTGAACCAAAAGAAACTTAGAAAACTTACCTAACCTTATTATAACAAGCGCAATTTAATTTAGTCTAACCCAACTAAATATATTTTAGATACGTTTACAATAATTTAATAATAAACGAAGACAATGAAATATATTTTTTTCGTTAGGTTCAGAATGATTTTTGCGAAATTATTGCATACACAAATTTTCTCTTGTCTTATATGGCAAGGTGAGCGTTGCTATTTAAGCCAAATCGAAGTTTTACCTAATCGGCACGACATATATATATATATATATATATATATATATATATATGTCGTGCCGATTAGGTAAAACTGGTCAATTAGCAAGAACTCATCTAAAATTAAGTCCTTTCTAAAATTTTCTCTTATACGTTTAAAGATATATTTTTTCATTTATGTTAATGTAAGAATTTATAATTTTGTACCAAGAGAAACTTTGAAAACCTACCTAACCTTATTATAACAAGCGCAATTTAATCTAGCCTAACCCAACTAAATATATTTTAGATACGTTAACATTAATTTATTAATAAACAAACACAATGAAATATATTTTTTTCGTTATGTTCAGAATGATTTTTGCGAAATTATTGCATACACAAATTTTCACTTGTCTTATATGGCAAGGTGAGCGTTGCTATTTAAGCTCAAAATCGCTAAGTTTACCTAATCGGCACGACATATATATATATATAGTCGTGCCGATTATAAAACTGGTCAATTAGCAAGAACTCATCTAAAATTAAGTCCTTTCTAAAATTTTCTCTTATACGTTTAAAGATATTTTTTTTTTCATTTATGTTAATGTAAAAATTTATAATTTTGAACCAAAAGAAACTTAGAAAACTTACCTAACCTTATTATAACAAGCGCAATTTAATTTAGTCTAACCCAACTAAATATATTTTAGATACGTTTACAATAATTTAATAATAAACGAAGACAATGAAATATATTTTTTTCGTTAGGTTCAGAATGATTTTTTGCGAAATTATTGCATACACAAATTTTCTCTTGTCTTATATGGCAAGGTGAGCGTTGCTATTTAAGCCAAGATCGCAAGTTTTACCTAATCGGCACGACATATATATATATATATATATATATATATATATATATATATATATATATATATATATATATATATATATATATATATATATATAAAGTATGTGTGTGTGTGTAATCAGGCATGTGTACCTACACTGAAAGCAATATCAACGAAAGGTTCAATGAAAGCATTAAAATTCTGCCTTGAAAAAAGCCAAAGAAACAAATGACTAGCGAAATCCTTGCATTGTGACCATCCTGGTACAGTGAATAGTTTACCTACCTTCCTGTTCGACTCCCCACTCTTTCTGTGGGGGACGGGGGGGGGTAACTAAAACAAGCAATTATAACCAATCACAAATTTCCTCGAGAGATTCGTACACACGTTTGCCAGCTTCCTCCTGGCATAGAAACTTCCCTGCTAGAGAATGTATCAGATTCTTGAGTGTTGTTGATATGCATAGGACCTGTCAGTGTCCTGCTTGCTCGTGTCTCTAGGGTGTGTGGTCGCCTCTCTTCCCCACCTGTCTTCACCTTACCTCGTGCCTAGAACGTACATGGGAGTACATGGGGAAGACAGAGATGAGAGGGCTTAGTTCACACAGAGGCTATCTGCTGAGAAGAACTATCAACTTCTGTCTAGATTAATTACTATCGAGTATTATCTAGGAATTTGAATCAACGGCAGAAAAGCAGAAAACCTGTTGAGAGAGAGAGAGAAAGAGAGATAGAGAGAGAGAAAGATAAATGCTTCATTATCTGATACACTCATTCATTGTTTACTTTTTAACTAAATCAATAATTGAAGTGAATTGCATTTCAGGTGTAATTTCACAGTGATCGTCAGAGGCAGCCACTGATAACCCGATAATCGTTACCAGTCACCACGGATTACAGATAATTATCATTGATTGGCATTAATCGCACGTTCTACAGTGACAGCCGCGTGTGACAATATCGTAATCAAGCGAGAATAACATCGTTTTTTTTTAGTTACACTCAAATATACACACATTCATATATGTATGTATGTATAATATATATATATATATATATATATATATATATATATATATATATATATATATATATATATATATATATATATATGCTAGGAATTCGCAAGAGCAGGCGAAATATTCACAAACACTGCTCTTGCGAATTCCTAGCATTGTATAAATCTCTAGTTGTGTCGATGCATGCAGGGGATGAGATGAAAAGCTGTAAGCCTTCCTGCCTGAAAGCTGGCTGCCTTGGAATAACGTCTAGCGAAAGCTGGATGCCAAGGTATTGGACCAGTGTGGTACGGTCGGTAAAGCACTGCGTACCTTGTCATGAGGTTCGTAGGTTCGAGTCTCCGTCGGCCAGAGATCAGTGTTTATATATATATATATATATATATATATATATATATATATATATATATATATATATATATATATATATATATGTCGTGCCGATTAGGTAAAACTTGCTATTTTGGCTTAAATAGCAACGCTCTTCCTGCCATATAAGACAAGTGAAAATTTGTGTATGCAATAATTTCGCCAAAATTTCTGAACATAACGAAAAAAATATATTTCATTGTGTTTGTTTATTATTAAATTATTGTAAACGTATCTAAAATATATTTAGTTGGGTTACGCTAAATTAAATTACGCTTGTTATAATAAGGTTAGGTAGGTTTTCTAAGGTTCTTTTGGTACAAAATTATAATTTTTTACATTAACATAAATGAAAAAAATATATCTTTAAACCTACAAGAGATAATTTTAGAAAGGACTTAATTTTAAATGAGTTCTTGCTAATTGACCAGTTTTACGTATTAGGCACGACATATATATATGTGTGTGTGTGTGTGTGTGTACTCACATATTTGTACTCACTTATTTGTGGTTTAAGCTGCTGGCCTCGCCTCTTCACTGATTGCTACTAGGTCATCTCTCTCCCAGCTCAATGAGCTTTATCATACCTTGTCTTAAAACTATATACGGTTCCTGTCCTCCACTACGTCACTTCCTAGGCTATTCCACTTCCTGACAACTCTATGACTGAAGAAATACTTCCTAACATCTTTTTGAATCAAAGGAATCTTCAACTTCCAATTGTGACCCCTTGTTTTTTTGTCCCATCTCTGGAACATCCTGTCTCTGTCCACCTTATCTATTCCTCGCAGTATTTTATATCTCGTTATCATGTCTCCCGTAACCCTCCTGTCCTCCAGTGTCGTCAGGCCGATTTCCCTTAACCTTTCTTCGTAGGACAATCCCCTTAGCAAACCTTTGCACTTTTTCTAATTTCTTGACGTGCTTGACCAGGTGTGGGTTCCAAACTAGTGCTGCATACTCCAGTATGCTCCTGACGTATATGATACACAGAGTCTTGAACGATTCCTTAGTGAGGAATGCCAGACGCCCATATGCTGCAGCAGTTATCTGATTGATGTGTGCCTCAGGAAACATGCTCGGTATTATACTCACCCCAAGATCTTTTTTCTTGAGTGAGGTTTGCAGTCTTTGGCCACCTTGACTATACTCTGTCTGCGGTCTTCTTTGCCCTTCCCTTATCTTCATGACTTTGCATTTGGCAAGGTTAAATTCAAGGAGCCAGTTGCTGGACCAGGCTTGTAGCCTGTCCAGGTCTCGTTGTAGTCCTGCCTGATCCTCGACTGATTTAATTCTTCTCATTAACTTCACATCATCTGCAAACAGGGACACTTCTGAGTATATCCCTTCCGTTATGTCATTCACATATACCAAAAACAGCACAGGTCCTAGGACTGACCCCTGTGGAACCCCGCTCGTCATATGTGCCCATTC
Organism: Cherax destructor; assembly: GCA_009830355.1. Classification (NCBI taxonomy): domain Eukaryota; kingdom Metazoa; phylum Arthropoda; class Malacostraca; order Decapoda; family Parastacidae; genus Cherax; species Cherax destructor. The sequence goes on along the minus strand of WNWK01001858.1, from coordinate 204,013 downwards.
TGACATCTCGTCACGTACCATGACTCGTTGTTGCCTCCCTGTCAAATATTCTCTGATCCATTGCAGTGCCTTTCCTGTTACGTGTGCCTGATCCTCTCGCTTTTGCATTAACGTTTTGTGAGGAACTGTGTCGAAGGCCTTCTTGCAGTCCAAGAAAATGCAGTCTATCCACCCTTCTCTCTCGTGTCTTACATCTGCTACCTTGTCATAAAACTCAAGTAGCTTTGTGACACAGGATTTTACTTCCCTTAAACCGTGCTGGTTGTCGTTTATAAGCTTGTGTCTTTCTAGGTGTTCCACTACTCTCCTCCTGATGATCTTCTCCATGACTTTGCATACTATACACGTCAGTGACACAGGTCTGTAGTTTAATGCCTCGTGTCTGTCTCCTTTCTTAAAAATTGGGACTACATTTGCCGTCTTCCACACCTCAGGTAGTTGCTCAGTTTCAATGGATATGTTGAAGATTTTTGTTAGTGGCACACACAGCATCTGAGCCTCCTCTCTAAGGACCCACGGAGAGATGTTGTCTGGTCCCACCGCCTTTGAGGTATCAAGTTCACATAGCAGCTTTTTCACCTCCTCCTCGGTTGTGTGTATTTCATCCAGCACTTGTTGGTGTATCTCCCTATTCTCAATTCCTGGAGTCCTTCCTGTCTCCACTGTAAATACTTCTTTAAATCTCATGATGAGCTCCTCACATACCTCTTTGTCGTTTCTTGTGAACTCCCCAACTTCCTTCCTCAGCCTGATTGCCTTTTTCTTGACGGTTGTTTTCCTCCTTATGTGGCTATAAAACAGCTTCGGGTCAGACTTGACTTTTGATGGTATGTCATTTTCGTATTGTCGCTGAGCCTCCCTTCTTACCTGTGCATATTCGTTTCTGGCTCTTCGTCTAATCTCCTTATTTTCCTGGGTCCTTTGTCTTCTGTACTTTTTCCATTCTCTAGTGCACTTAGTTTTTGCCTCCCTACACCTTTGGGTGAACCAAGTACTCGTTCTGGTCTTCCCGTTACTTCTGTTTCCCTTGGGAACAAACTTCTCCTCTGCATTTTGTTGTCAAATAGTCCATCATTTCTTATACTGGTTTTCCGGCCAATTCTCTCTCCCACTGAACGTCTTGTAGGAAGTTCCTATGCCTGTGTAGTCCCCCCATTTGTAGTTACGTTTTTCCCTTCCTATTCCTTCTCCCTTCTCCACTTGTAGCTCTACTATATAATCAAAACACAGAACCACGTGGTCACTAGCTCCAAGGGGCCTTTCGTACGTGATATCCTCGAAGTCTGAACTACTCAAGGTGAATACTAGGTCCAGTCTTGCTGGATCATCCTAACCTCTCTCTCTGGTAGTGTCTCTAACATGTTGATGCATGAGGTTTTCCAGTACCACATCCTTCGTCTCGGCACTCTACGATTCGAGACCCCCATGGGGCTCCAGGTTTTCCCAGTCAATCTCCATGTGATTGAAATCACCCATAACTAGTAACTTTGCTCTTTACATGTGAGCTCTTTTGGCCACCTCGGCTAGTGTGTCTACCATTTCTCTGTTGCTCTCGTTGTATTCTTCTTTTGGCCTCCTGCAGTTCTGTGGCGGGTTGTACATTACAACAATTACCACATTATGGCCCTCAGATTGGATTGTTCCTACTATGTAGTCCCTTTCGCCCATTCCATCCATTCCTTCCATTTCCTCAAATTCCCACCGGTTCTTAATGAGCAGTACAACTCCTCCTTCCCCTCTGCTCTCTCTATCTTTTCTGAGGATTTGATATCCAGGTGGAAAGATTACAACTATTATCATCCTGGTGAGTTTCGTTTCTGTGAGTGCTATCTTTAAACGTATTAGAGAAAATTTTAGAAAGAACTTAATTTTAAATGAGTTCTTGCTAATTGACCAATTTTGCCTATTCGACACGACACACACACACACACACACACACACACACACACACACACACACATACAGCCCCGGTGGCCTAGTGGTAAAGCTCTCGCTTCACGCACGGAGGGCCCGGGTTCTATTCCCGACGGGGCGGAAACATTTCGAAGTGTTTCCTTACACACACACACTCACACACATACATACAACAGGCCTAGTGTCAAATCGACATGTGCCTAGGACAAAATGGTAACTAACACACACACACACACACACACACAAACACACACACACACACACACACACATATATATATGGTTTTTTTTATTAACACATCGGCCCATTCCCACCAATGCAGGGTGGCCCGAAAAAGAAAAACTTTCATCATCATTCACTCCATCACTGTCTTGCCAGAAGGGTGCGTTACACTATAGTTATAAAACTGCAACATTAACACCCCTCCTTCAGAGTGCCGGCACTGTACTTCCCATCTCCAGAACTCAAGTCCGGCCTGCCGGTTTCCCTGAATCCCTTCATAAATGTTACTTTGCTCACACTCCAACAGCACGTCAAGTATTAAAAACCATTTGTCTCCATTCACTCCTATCAAATACGCTCACACATGCTTGCTGGAAGTCCAAGCCCATCGCACACAAAACTTCCTTTACCCCCTCCCTCCAACCTTTCCTAGGCCGACCCCTACCCCGCCTTCCCTCCACTACAGATTTATACACTCTCGAAGTCACTCGTTCCATTCTCTCTACATGTCCAAACCACCTCAACAACCACTCCTCAGCTCTCTGGATAATAGTTTTGGTAATCCCGCACCTCTTCCTAATTTCCAAACTCCGAATTCTCTGCATTATATTCACACCACACATTGCCCTCAGACACGACATCTCCACTGCCTCCAGCCTTCTCATCGTTGCAACATTCATCACCCATGCTTCACACCCATATATGAGTGTTGGTATAACTATACTCTCATACATTCCCTTCTTTACTTCCATGGACAAAGTTCTTTGTCTCCAGAGACTCCGAAGTGCTCCACTCACCCTTTTCCCCTCATCAATTCTATGATATATATATATATATATATATATATATATATATATATATATATATATATATATATATATATATATATATATATATATATATATAAATCATAGAATTGATATATATATATATATATATATATATATATATATATATATATATATATATATATATATATATATATATATATGTCGTGCCGATTAGGTAAAACTGGTCAATTAGCAAGAACTCATCTAAAATTAAGTCCTTTCTAAAATTTTCTCTTATACGTTTAAAGATATATTTTTCATTTATGTTAATGTAAGAATATATAATTTTGTACCAAGAGAAACTTTGAAAACCTACTAACCTTATTACAACAAGCGCAATTTAATTTAGCCTAACCGAACTAAATATATTTTAGATACGTTAACATTAATTTAATAGTAAACAAACACAATGAAATATATTTTTTCGTTATGTTCAGAATGATTTTGGCGAAATTATTGCATACACAAATTTTCAGTTGTCTTATATGGCAGTGAGCGTTGCTATTTAAGCCAAAATCGCAAGTTTTACCTAATCGGCACGACATATATATATATATATATATATATATATATATATATATATATATATATATAATATATATATATATATGTCGTGCGATTAGTAAAACTCATTTGCTTAAATAGCAACGCTCACCTGCCATATAAGACAAGTGAAAATTTGTGCATGCAATAATTTCGCCAAAATCATTCTGAACATAACGAAAAAATACATTTCATTGTGTTTGTTATTATTAAATTAATGTTAACGTATCTAAAATATATTTAGTTGGTTAGGCTAAATTAAATTGCGCTTGTTGTAATAAGGTAGGTAGGTTTTCAAAGTTACTCTTGGTACAAAATTATAAATTCTTACATTAACATAAATGAAAAATATATCTTTAAACGTATAAGAAAATTTTAGAAAGGACTAATTTTAGATGAGTTCTTGCTAATTGACCAGTTTTACCTAATCGTATTGTGTATGCAATAATTTCGCCAAAATCATTCTGAACATAACGAAAAAAATACATTTCATTGTGTTTGTTTATTATTAAATTAATGTTAACGTATCTAAAATATATTTAGTTTGGTTAGGCTAAATTAAATTGCGCTTGTTGTAATAAGGTTAGGTAGGTTTTCAAAGTTTCTCTTGGTACAAAATTATAAATTCTTATATTAACATAAATGAAAAAAATATATCTTTAAACGTATAAGAGAAAATTTTAGAAAGGACTTAATTTTAGATGAGTTCTTGCTAATTGACCAGTTTTACCTAATCGGCACGACATATATATATATATATATATATATATATACACACACACACACATACGCAGTCTCTAAATCATCCTTCATTACTTCTTTTTCTGAAGTCGCCAAAATGTTATCCACGGATTCATACTCTAGGAAGACCTTGTATGATGATCCTATATTCTGGAGGATCTTATAAGATGGTCCTACCATCTGGAAGATCTTGCAAGGGAGGTTTTACTCCCTAGAGGAGATAGTAAGATTATTCTAATCACTGGAAGATCTAATAAGATAATCCAACACCACGAAGGATCTTCTAAGACAATCCTAGACAACGAAGGATCTTGTAAGATGATCCAGTACCATAAGGGATCTTGTAAGACATTCCTACACAATGAAGGATCTTTTAAGATGACCCTGCACTTTGTAGATGCTTGAAAGACGATGCTACAGTCTAGAGGATTTTTATAAGCTGATCCGACACTCTAAAGGATCTCGTAAGATGATCCTACACTCTGAAGGATCTTCAAGACGCTCTAGGACACGCGAGCAGCGGCGCTGTGTGACGTTCCTTCGACAAGTAGATCTGAAACAGCAAGAAGCAATTTTATAAAGACTATGAAATTTAGAAATGTCGTCTTTTAAAGGCGATTTATATGTAAAATTTATAGATATCAGGTTTTATAAGGCAATTTATATACCAAAATTGGAGATATCAGGAATGTGCTGATTCTTTATTCTATTGCGCTGTTGAATGATGGGAAGAAAAGCTAGCAAGGGAAGGAGGGAGTATGAGGAGAGGAGAGAATGGAGGGGGAGTAAGAAGAAAAAGTTGAGAGGAGAATTTGGAATGGGATGGAAGAGGAAAATAAGGAATTGGAGGAGGGGCGGAAGAAAGAGAAGAGGAAGGAAGAAATGGGAAGTAAAAGGAAATATAAAGGAACATGTGCAAGGAAAAGGGTGAGAGGGAGTAGCAAGCAAGATTATGAGAGGAGGGAGGGAGGGAGGGAGGGAGGGAGGGAGGGAGGGAAGGAGAGTTGAAGAAGTGAAAATGTGAGAAGAAGGGTGAGAGTATGGAGGGAAATGAGGAGAGGGGAGAAAAAGAGAGGGAAGGAAAGCTGGAAAAAGAGGAAGAGAGCGAGAGAGAGAGAGAGAGAGAGAGAGAGAGAGAGAGAGAGAGAGAGAGAGAGAGAGAGAGAGAGAGAGAGAGAGAGAGAGAGAGAGAGAGAGAGAGAGAGAGAGGAAAGAGAGAGAAGGGGAGAGAGAGAGAAGATTGCCAAGCTGTGGTTATGTATACCCCTTGGCTCAGCTCCAAACATCCTCCTCCTGCCTGTAAAGAAGCAGGATATCCAAGGAGATCTTTATTGTGGCTGATGTTACTGAATAATGAAGAAGGAGGAGAGAGAGAGAGAGAGAGAGAGAGAGAGAGAGAGAGAGAGAGAGATAGATAGATATATAGATAGATAGAGATAGATAGAGAGAGAGAGAGAGAGAGAGAGAGAGAGAGAGAGAGAGAGAGAGAGAGAGAGAGAGAGAGAGAGAGAGAATAGAGTCAGACAAACAGCGCCAGAATGAAACTTACATCTGATAAAAAATGTCAAGAAGCTTAAAGAAGTGCAAATAACCAAGGAATAGAGACCAAAGTTGCTAAACCTAGCAATATTAGAGGACTAAAGGACTGTGGGTGACATGATTACGACGTACAGAATACTGAGAGGAACTGACAGGGTAAACAGGAAGAGTCGCTTCGAGAGACGGGAATACGAACACGAGGACATAGCAGGAAGTTAAAACACAGAGTAGTAGTCATAGGAATGTTAGGAAATACTTCTTCACCCTTAGATTGGTTAGGCAATAGAAAGCCCTGGAAAGTGAAGATATAGAAGCAGAATCCATGCATAGTTTTAAGAATAGCTATGACAGAGCTCACGAAGCAGTTAGGGCAGAGTCGGGGTCAGGAGCTGTGGTCCAGCTCCTGTAACAACAAATAGATAAATGCAAAACGGTGAGGACACACACACACACACACAATCAGGAGCTATGACTCGACCTCTACAACCACAATTATGTGAGTACACACACACACACACACACACACACACACACACACACACAGGTTTGTGGGGGGCGCAAAGGAAGCAATCCTCGCTCAAGAAGGACCTTGGGGTGAATATTGTATCGAGCAAATCACCTGAAGGGCACATCAACCAAATAACTGCTGCAGAGAATGCACATCTGACAAATCTAAGACTAGCTTCTAGACACATAAGTAAATAGTCATTCACGACACTATACACCGTGTACGTCAAGTCTATATTGGAGTATGAAGCACCAGTATGGAACCCACACCTGGTCAAGCATGTCAAGAAACAGGAGAAAGTACAGGAATTTGCAACAAGATTAGTTACAGTGCTAAGGGGTATGTCCTACGAGGAGAGGTTAAGGTAACACAGCCTGATGATTCTAGAGGAAATTACTGAGAGGAAGTTACAGGGTGGACAGGGACAGATTGCTTGAGAGACGGGAAACAGGAATAAGCACAGCTGGAAGTGGAAGTCGAAAACAGACGAGTCACAGGGATGTTAGGAATTATTTCTTGATGCTTAGAGTAGTCAGACAATGGAACGACCTGGAGAAATAGGAGGAAGATTCAGGATCTATACATAGCTTTAATAAGAGGCATGATAAGGCTCTCGAAGCCAGGAGAGAGAGAACCTTGTAGCGACCAGCGAAGAGGCCGAGCCAGGAGCTGAGACTCAACCCCTGCAACCACATATAGACGAGTACTACCCTGAGGATCATCCACCCAGATTAAGTTTTTTCCCTTTTATTTCGTTCAAGTTCCAAGTAAAATCGTGAAAGCGGAAATAAAAACAAATGTCATCAAATACATTACTTTTTGTTAAAAATAATCTCTCATAATCTCATGAAAAAAAGTCTCTAGGGCTTACTAAGTGATTTTTGTAAAACGACAAAATCTCTCGTTAAATGCTAAAACATTTAATGATTTAAAGATAAGGATATATATAAATAATAATAATAATAATAATAATAATAATAATAATAAAAATAATAATAATAATAATAATAATAATAATAATAATAATAATAATAATGAACGCCGAAAGTGTTCCAAGAGCGCTGTGTTTATCTCAGTTTTCATAAACTAAAATATTTTAATTCCAATTTTGGTTGATATGCAGCCTTAAGTCCCTCGTGTAGTCGACACTCTTGAAATCTATCAAAAGAAATGTTAAGTCATTTGGTTGTTGCAAGCCAGTTCGAAGGTGTTATCGATCACAGTCTTGAAATTATAAAGAAATGTAGACTGGAGGCAAGAGGAAGGTGTTATGAGATCATAGTTGTACGTTTAGAGAGAGAAGAGAGAGAGTGAGAGAGAGAGAGAGAGAGAGAGAGAGAGAGAGAGAGAGAGAGAGAGAGAGAGAGAGAGAGAGAGAGAGAGAGAGAGAGAGAGAGAGAGAGAGAGAGAGAGAGACTTTGATATGGCAGAGAATTTAGGCAAATGCTGTAACTCCGTCAGGAGGAACCTTAGTGAGTCATGTTTTAACAGTAATAGAAAAAAATTGTTGAATATCGTGTAGGGATAGTGTAAGTAAATACCTGCTTATCTACCTACTTACCTACCTACCCACTTACCCAACTACCTACCCTCCTACCAGCCTACCTACCAACCAACCTACCAACTAACCTACCTACTTACCAACCTACCTACGTACCTACCAACCTACCTACGTATCTACCTACCTACCAACCAACAAACCTACCTACCAACCTACTAACCAGTCTACCTACCTGCCTACCTCCCCTCCAGATGGGACTGACGAAGCCACCTGTCATTCAGTTCGTCAACGACCCACGATTATCGAGGGACCAGCATTCCTACCTCAGTGGGTCGGTAACGAGAGCTATTTCCCTAATGGAGATGCTAAAGCGTGTGTGTGTGTGTGTGTGTTTGTGTTTGTGTTTGTGGTATGTGTGTGTGTGTGTGTGTTTGTGTTTGTGTTTGTGTGTGTGTGTGTGTGTGTGTTTGTGTTTGTGTGTGTGTGTGTGTTTGTGTTTGTGTGTGTGTGTACTCACCTAATTGTGGTTGGAGGGGTCGATACTCAGCTCCTGGCCCCGCCTCTTCGCTGTCCGCTACTGGGTCTCTGCTCTCCCTGCTCCATGAGCTTTATCATACCTTGTCTTAAAACTATGTATGGTTCCTGCCTCCACTATATCTTTCTCTAGACTATTCCACTTCCTGACTACTCTGTGGCTGAAGAAATGCTTCCTAACATCCCTTTGACTCATCTGAGTCTTCAGCTTCCAGTTGTGTCCCCTTGTTTCTGTGTTCCCTCTCTGGAACATCCTGTCACTGTCTACCTTGTCGATTCCCCGCAGTATTTTGTATGTCGTTATCATGTCTCCTCTGACCCTTCTTTCCTCCAGAGTTGTTAGTCCTATTTCCCTCAACCTTTCTTCATAAGACAGACCCCTGAGTTGTGGAACTAACCTTGTCGCAAACCTTTGCACTTTCTCTAGTTTCTTTACGTGCTTGACCAGGTGTGGGTTCCAAACTGGTGCTGCATATTCTAGTATGGGCCTGACGTACACGGTGTACAGTGTCTTGAACGATTCCTTGTTAAGGTAACGGAACGCTAATCTTAGGTTTGCCAGTCGCCCATATGCTGCCGCAGTTATCTGGTTGATGTGTTCCTCCGGAGACGTGTGGTGTGTGTGTGTGTGTGTGTGTGTGTGAGTGTGTGTGTGTGTGTGTTAGTTACCATTTTGTCCTAGGCACATGTCGATTTGACACTAGGCCTGTTGTATGTATGTGTGTGTGTGTGTGTAAGGAAACACTTCGAAATGTTTCCGCCCCGTCGGGAATAGAACCCGGGCCCTCCGTGCGTGAAGCAAGAGCTTTACCACTAGGCCACCGGGGTGTGTGTGTGTGTGTGTGTGTGTGTGTGTGTGTGTGTGTGTTCTCTATACTTTTCGTAAGCTCTCGTTTTTCTGAGAGAGAGATAGAGAACAGGAAATAGGAGATAATACTATGATAGTGAAAGAGAAGACAAGGGGTGCAGGGAATAATAAACGAATGACATAAAGGCTACTCGGGGAAGGGACGATAGAAGAGCTAATGGATAAAAATGAATGGAAAATAAAGAGTAGAGAAGGGGAAGTGAGACAAAGGCGACTGCGTTGGTATCAGCAGCAAGAGAGTGTGCAGTACAAGGTGTCAGCGAGTGTCAGCAAATATTAGTGAGCATCATTAAACAGCACATACCACTCTCTTTGTAGACAGCCTGTACTGTCTGCATAGACAGCCATGCTGTCTGCCAGCTGAGTTCATATTTCGTGCCATGCTAGTTTCCATAGTTTCCGCCAGAGGGCAAGCCTGTAGGCATACCCACGTCAGTCTGCGACACCCTGCCTCTCCCTCACTTGGCGCCTAGACATCAGTCAGTCAACAGGCCTAACTCGTCTCTCCCTCGCAAGGCGCATGGCCCTGGGCCATGGCCACAGACACGCAGCCTGTGAACTCGCATTTTTATACAAATAAAGTAAGAAGCCTTCGAAGCCTTATCATTTCAACCACGCCTCCAAGAAAACTCCAAATAACACGTCGTTATAAATGGTGACAGCGGTGCCTCGCAGCAGTTGTGTTTGCCCGCGAGGGGAGGAAGAGGAATGAAGTTTGTCTTCAATTCATCAGCCTACACAAGAAGCATCCGTCTCTCAACGAGTTATCCTGATGTCGTGTCTGCAAATCTCAGCGTCCAGACACAGGTACAAGCAGGATTCAGGCCAAAATTTGTCTAATTCTCCGAGAAATGGCATCACTGACTTCACGCCACAGCATCCCATGCTGTTTCTCAGTCACATGCTCAGCCTTGCCACCATGTTCTGCTGTTGTTGTTCAGCTCAGCACAACTATTTCAGCACTTCAGAGGTGAGTTTGTGGTGATTTCAGCGTCTAGTGTGAGTGTTCCTCTCTGAGTTTGTGGGTAGGTGAGGACGGCCGGGTCCCTCGCCTCTCACCCAAACACTCACGCGCCGACTCTCACCACTCACTGCCCACTACCTCTATGCAGTTTTCTGTGAATTTCCTTGTGAATTCTTGCCAGAGCTGTGTATCAGAATGTCCTCCTGAGTCACTTGCCAGTCCTGTCCTGTTGCGACTACTGACGACGCCTCACTCGAGGGCACCAGCAGGTTGTGCCCCAGCGACTACTACGATGTCTGCTTCACCTCCCAGAGGAGACCGTACCCTGTTCCGTCACAGCTCAGCCGCAGCTATGTCTCCTGTGTTGCAGTGTCTGTCCAGACGCAGGAAGGCATGCAGTGCTGTATCGACGCTCACTGCCTTAGACCACGAAGCACACCTTTTTTTTCTTCCCTCTCTGGAGAAGTTTTTTCTATGTCCATATGTTTATGTATATATGTATTTTTCTTTCGTGTTCTGTGACCTTTTCTTGCGAGAGAGAGACCGAGTTTTTTTTACTGCCATTCATGGTCGGGACGACCATGGGTGCGTGACCGAGCGATGTAGACAGCCTGTACTGTCTGCATAGACAGCCATGCTGTCTGCCAGCTGAGTTCATATTTCGTGCCATGCTAGTTTCCATAGTTTCCGCCAGAGGGCAAGCCTGTAGGCATACCCACGTCAGTCTGCGACACCCTGCCTCTCCCTCACTTGGCGCCTAGACATCAGTCAGTCAACAGGCCTAACTCGTCTCTCCCTCGCAAGGCGCATGGGTGAACTCGCACCTTTATACAAATAAAGTAAGAAGCCTCTGAAGCCTTATCATTTCAACCACGCCTCCAAGAAAACTCCAAATAACACGTCGTTATATCTTGTCCTTGCCACTACCAAGAAGCCTTCACCTAGGTGCATTCACGGTGCCCCGTGGCCTGGTGGCTAAAGCTCTTGCTTCATACGGCGAGGGTCCGGGTTCGATTCTCGGCGAAGGGTAGAAACATTGGGCGTGTTTTTATTTACAATGGTTGTCTATGTTCCCCATCAGTAAAATGGGTACCTGGGTGTTAGTCGACTGGTGTGGGTCGCATCCTGGGACAAAACTGACCTAATTTGCCCGAAATGCTCTGCATAACAAGTGGCTTTCTATGTAGTAGTATGTCACTGATGTCAGGTAGGCCGTATACCTTGTACATGTACTTGTAGAAATAAAGATAATATTATTATTATTATTATTATTATTATTATTATTATTATTATTTTAATAGAGTTGAGCCACAGCACTTGAAGCACCACTCTTTTTTATACATGCTCTC
>WNWK01001858.1:155000-190000 GCA_009830355.1 Cherax destructor | reverse complement strand
TGCAAAACAGCAGAACGTTCGAGCATATACACTGACGTATTTTTCTGACAGTTTGTTTGATCCTTGTTCTCCTTAAAGGCGGATATTCAACAATGTTTACCTACTAAAACCTTCAAATAGGTTCCATATAAAAAGGTAGATTTTATAGTGTCTGAGTGTCTCTCTCTCGCTCTCTCTCTCTCTCTCTCTCTCTCTCTCTCTCTCTCTCTCTCTCTCTCTCTCTCTCTCTCTCACACACACAGAGGAAGGATCTGAGGCGCCATAACAGCGTGATGTTGCTGGAAGTTCGGGAAAGCATGCACAAGTAGTGGTGAGGCCGGAGCACAACACCTCCACTGAGTTAGTAAAGAGTTATGGAGGAAGTTTCCAATTTCTTTATGTTATGGTGCGGCTTCTGGATGAAGGAGAGGGGAGAGAACGAGGAAGAATAGGGAGTGCAGGGGGGTGAAGGAGAGGGGAGAGAACGAGGAAGAATAGGGAGTGCAGGGGGGTGAAGGAGAGGGGAGTGAACGAGGAAGAATAGGGAGTGCAGGGGGGGGGGTGAAGGAAAGGGGAGTGGACGAGGAAGAATAGGCAGTGCAGGGGGGTGAAGGAAAGGGAGTGGACGAGATAGGATTGGGAAGTGAATTCTCTAGCACTGAGCCAGACAATGTTTACCCTAAGGCATCAACACGGGTGTAGGCTCTTCAGCCGATAATGTTAAAAGTTGGCCTAAAATAAATTATATAAGAAAAGAGGAAATTTAAATTTTCCTCAGCGCCTAACTCCCACCAAAAATAATAATAACACCTCTGATTAAACGTAAATATTATAACGAGATCCACGTTTGTAATAACCAAGGGGAAACGTTTCACGCCCTCGCTGTCTCCTTCCTATCACAGGGTACGTTTCGCTTCCTCCGTCTCTTCTTTCTACCTTGTGTCCCTCCCTTTCTGCTACCCTTCTCTCCCCGTCTGTATCTCTACCTTCCTCTATCCCTCCCTGCCTTTATTCCTCCCTGCCTCTATTACACACTGTCTTCCTCCAGGACTGTCTCCCTGCCTTGCTTGCCCCTTATTTCGTTTCTTCTCTCACATTTTTCCTCCCACTATCTTCTCTTTCCCTAACCCTCCATGCCTTCCTCTTTCCTCTCTCCTCTAGCCCCATCGAATTAAATAATTCTTATTCTCCACTTTTACTTGACTCCCTCCCTCCCAGTATTATTCTTTCCCCCCCCCCTTCCACCGACTCATCAATCACCCTCACTCAACTACCCCTCACTTTCCCCTTTTACTCCCTTTCTCAGACTCCGAGGAAATCCTCCTTAAATACTCCTCTACGAGGCTTTTCTTCCGACGGAAGAAAGCAGAAGTTTTATCCTCGTTTTCCCCTCTCTTGATTCAGCCGTAATGGCCAGTCTCCCCTCGTTGCTCCCTTTTTACCCTCTGAGGGAATCATAGGTCGAATCAGAGGTCATCATAATTTTTTTTTAATGGAGAATCATTGATGGACTGATGAGTTCTCTTTTGCTTATATTGTTTTATTTATTTATTTCAGATATTTCGGTTAAAAATATTTTTGCATTTCGTATTTTACTGATTTGAAAAGATTATCTATTGGTTTTTGTATGTTGCCATGTGATTTTAAAAATATTTTTTTTTTTGTCGGTTTTTACTGTTTTCTGCACTCGTTGTTTCACTTTATGTGCAAGTTAATAATGAAGGTACATGTTTTATTAACGTAAATATTGCTTTTGTTAGTAAAATGGTCTCTGTTAGTATGGAATAAATATTGTTTGATAACTGACTTCAGTTCAAATTATTATTTTGCCCTTGGAATTCGACCTCATTTTCCATCTCATCCTCTTCTCTTTCTTCCTCATTCTTCTCTTTCTACATTCGCGTACTCCTTCCACTCACACACAAACACACACAGACACACACACTCACACACACACACATACGAGTGCAATCCCATAAAATGGCCTGCAAATCTTTCCCAAGACTAATTTGAATACCGCCATCTCGCTATCGCTTTCACGGCATTCTGCGTCTAGGGCTTGAATTGGTAAGCGTCTGGGCTTCCGTCTGCGATAGTCGTCCTCCTAGCAAAGACGCTTGGTATTGGCAGCAACTTTATATATATATATATATATATAAATATATATATATATATATATATATATATATATATAATTTGCTATACAATGTGTATTCATTAGGCAGACTAGGATATACACACATCTCATTGTAACATACACTAATACACTCCTAGTGGAGCAAATATGCTGGATGTAATAATCTCTCAGTGTATATGCACAAGTAGATACACAACTCTCTGTGTATATATCCTAATGTCATTACAAAGATAGTTGATGTTTTTTGCTAAATACACGTTGTGAAAGCCTCGCATCATTTTGAGAGCTACTGTGGCTTAAAACTCACTTCTTAGCTAGGTCTTTCTATGTGTTGTTACAGGCTAGGGTTATCGACCGTGTGAACTGGGCGCCATGAGAGCCTCTTCCTATTTATCTCGCTTTGTTATTTTCATCTTAATTCGTCACAATCGTGTCTCAGTCAGTCTTAAATTTTCTCTGAATCGTCGCTAAAGTGCAGATGCACTTGTGTGTGTGTGTGTGTGTGTGTGTGTACTCACCTAGTTTCACCTAGTTATGGTTGCAGAGGTCGATTCACAGCTCCTGGCCCCACCTCTTCACTGGTCGCTACTAGGTCACTCTTCCTGCTCCATGAGCTTCATCATAACTCTTCTTAAAACTATGTATGGATCCTGCCTCCACTACATCACTTCCCAGACTATTCCACTTCCTGATAACTCTGTGACTGAAGAAATACTTCCTTACATCCCTGTGATTCATCTGAGTCTTCAACTTCCAACTGTGTCCCCTTGTTGCTGTGTCCCATCTCTGGAACATTCTGTCTCTGTCCACCTTGTCAATTCCTCTCAGTATTTTATATGTCGTTATCAGATTCTCCCTATCTCTCCTGTCCTTCAGTGTCGTCAGGTCGATTTCCCTTAACTTCTCCTCGTAGGACATACCCCGTAGCTCCGTGGCTAGTCTTGTTGCAAACCTTTGCACTTTCTCTACTTTCCTTACATGCTTGGCTAGGTGTAGGTTCCAAACTGGAGCCTCTGTTAGACGGGTGCTCCACTGTAGCCTCTGTTATGCGGGTGCTCCACTGTAGTCTCTGTTAGATGGGTTCTCCACTGTAACCTTTGTTAGACGGGTGCTCCACTGTAGCCTCCGTTAGGTGGCTGCTCCACTGTAGTCTCCGTTAGATGGGTGCTGCACTGTAGTTTTTGACAGATGGGTGCTCCACTATAGTCTCTGTTAGATGGGTTCTCCACTGTAACTTTTGTTAGACGGGTGCTCCACTGTCGCCTCCGTTAGATGGGTGCTCCACAGTAGCATTTTTTAGATGGGTGCTCCACTGTAGCCTCTGTTAGACGGGTGCTCCACTGTAGGTACTGTTAGACAGGTGCTCCACCGAAGCCTTTGTTAGACGGGTGCTCCACTGTAGCCTCTGCTAGACGGGTGCTCCACTGTAGCCTCTGTTATGCGGGTGCTCCACTGTAGTCTCTGTTAGATGGGTTCTCCACTGTAACTTTTGTTAGACGGGTGCTCCACTGTCGCCTCCGTTAGATGGGTGCTCCACAGTAGCATTTTTTAGATGGGTGCTCCACTGTAGCCTCTGTTAGACGGGTGCTCCACTGTAGCTACTGTTAGACAGGTGCTCCACCGAAGCCTTTGTTAGACGGGTGCTCCACTGTAGCCTCTGCTAGACGGGTGCTCCACTGTAGCCTCTGTTATGCGGGTGCTCCACTGTAGCCTCCGTTAGGTGGCTGCTCCACTGTAGCCTCCGTTAGGTGGCTGCTCCACTGTAGCCTCTGTTAGATGGGTGCTCCACTATAGCCTCCGTTAGATGGGTGCTCCACTGTAGCCTCCATTAGATGGGTGCTCTACAGTAGTCTCTGTTAGATGGGTTCTCCACTGTAACTTTTATTAGACGGGTGCTCCACTGTCGCCTCCGTTAGATGGGTGCTCCACAGTAGCATTTTTTAGATGGGTGCTCCACTGTAGCCTCTGTTAGACGGGTGCTGCACTCTAGTCTCTGTTAGATGGGTGCCCACTGTTGTTTCTGACAGACAGGTGCTACTGTGATACCCTTGACTGCAGCCCTTGTTAGACAGGAGTTACTGTGATACCCTCCACTGTAGTTTCTGTTAGATGGGTTCTACTGCGTTATCCTTCACTGTAGTCACTGTCAAGCAGGTACTACTCAAATGCCCATTGCTGTAGTGTGTAACAGACAGGTGGTACGGTGAGACCTTTTACTGTCGCCTCTGGCAAATAAGAGCTACGGTGATAACTCCCAATGCAACTTCCAGCCAGCTTTTCTGTTACTTATATTCCTCTCTGCAGGCTTGCCTGCTGGTGTTTTTACCTCTCTTCTTTTCTGCCTTCTTATTTCTTATTTGCATCTCTGCCAGTGGATTACGTCTTACCTGCCTCGCCTTCCTATCTATTTTTCCTGCTTGGTCCAACACTGTCTCAAAAACACACACACACACACACACACACACACACACACACACACACACACACACACACAGAACACACACACACACAGGGTGCGGGGCCAGGAGCTGAGTCTCGACCCCTGCAACCACAATTAGGTGAGTACAATTAGGTGAGTACACACACACACACACTCACACACACACACACACACACACACACACACACACTGCTGATCAAAAACCGATGGGATTTTGACGAGCTGGAGAGAGGAGACAGAGGAGAAGCTGGGGATTACATAGTAGGGATGCTACAGTCTGGAGGTCCCAAGGTGGTAATTGCAGTGATGTATAACCCACCGCAGAACAGCAGGAGGCCAAGGCAAGAGTATGATGAGAGTAACAGAGCGATGATTGACACACTGGCAGTAGTGGCCAGAAGGGCCAGAAAGGCGAAGCTACTGATCATGGGTGACTTCAACCATAAGGAAATTGATTGGGAGAACTTAGAGCCACATGGGGGCCAAAAAACGCGGAAGGCTAAGATGCTGGAGGTGGTACTGGAAAATATCATGTACCAACACGTAAGGGACACTACCAGAGAGAGAGGAAATGACGAACCAGCGAGACTGGACCTAGTGTTCACCCTGAGTAGTGCAGATATTGAGGACATCACACATGAAAGCCCCCTTGGGGCCAGTGATCATATGGTTCTAAGTTTCGAATACATAGTAGAGTTACAAGTGGATGGGAAAGCAGGAACGGCTGCACAAATGAAGCAAAACTACAAGAAAGGTGACTATGTGGGCATGAGGAACTTCCTGCATAGAGTTAAGTGGGACAGAGAGATGGCAGGGAAGTCAGTAGACGAGATGATGGAATATATGACAACAATTTGCAAGGAAGCTGAGGAGAGGTTTATACCCAAGGGTAACAGGAGAAGCGAAAAAGACAGGATGAGCCCATGGTTCACCCAAAGGTGCAGGGAAGCCAAAACCAAGTGTGCAAGGGAATGGAAGAGGTACAGAAGGCAAAGAACCCCGGAGAATAAGGAGAGCAGTCGTAGAGCCAGAAATGAATATGCACAGATCAGAAGGGAGGCCCAAAGACAGTACGAGAATGACATAGCAGCGAAAGCCAAATCTGACCCAAAGCTGCTGTACAGCCACATCAGGGGGAGAACAACAGTCAAGGACCAGGTGATCAGGCTGAGGAAGGAAGGAGGGGAGGTCACAAGAAATGACCGGGAAGTGTGTGAGGAGCTCAACATGAGATTCAAAGAGGTGTTCACAGAGGAGATAGAAGGGCCTCCAGAAAGGAGGAGAGGTAGGGTACACCATCAAGTGCTGGACACAATACACACAAATGAGGAGGAAGTGAAGAGGCTACTAAGCGAGCTAGATACCTCAAAGGCGATGGGGCCAGATAACATCTCTCCATGGGTCCTGAGAGAGGGAGTAGAGGAGCTATGTGTACCCCTAACAACGATCTTCAACACATCTATCGAAACAGGGCAACTACCTGGGGTTTGGAAGACAACAAATATAGTTCCAATTTTTAAAAAAGGAGACAGGAACGTAGCACTAAACTACAGACCAGTGTCACTGACATGTATAGTATGCAAGGTCATGGAGAAGATAGTCAGGAGAAGGGTGGTTGAGCACCTAGAAGGAATGAGCTTATCAACGACGGCCAACACGGTTTCAGGGACGGAAAATCCTGTGTCACAAACCTACTGGAGTTATACGACAGGGTGACAGCAATAAGACAAGAGAGAGAGGGGTGGGTAGATTGCATATTCTTGGACTGTAAGAAGGCGTTTGACACAGTCCCACACAAGAGATTAGTGCAGAAGCTGGAGGACCAGGCAGGGGTAACAGGGAAGGCACTACATTGGATCAGGGAATACCTGTCAGGAAGACAGCAGCGAGTCATGGTACGTGGCGAGGTGTCAGAGTGGGCGCCGGTGACGAGCGGGGTTCCACAGGGGTCAGTCCTGGGACCAGTGCTGTTTCTGGTATTTGTGAACGACATGACGGAAGGAATAGACTCCGAAGTGTCCCTGTTTGCAGATGATGAGAAGAATTCAATCGGATGAGGACCAGGCAGAACTACAAAGGGATCTGGACAGGCTGCAAGCCTGGTCCAGCAACTGGCTCCTGGAGTTCAACCCCACCAAGTGCAAAGTCATGAAGATTGGGGAAGGGCAAAAAAGACCGCAGACGGAGTACAGCCTAGGGGGCCAGAGACTGCAAACCTCAATCAAGGAAAAAGATCTTGGGGTGAGTATAACACCAGGAACATCTCCTGAGCCGCACATCAACCAAATAACTGCTGCAGCATATGGGCGCCTAGCAAACCTAAGAACAGCATTCCGACATCTTAGTAAAGAATCGTTCAGGACCCTGTATACTGTGTACGTTAGGCCCATACTGGAGTATGCAGCACCAGTTTGGAACCCACACCTATCCAAGCACGTGAAGAAGCTCGAGAAAGTGAGAAGGTTTGCAACAAGACTAGTCCCGGAGCTAAGGGGTATGTCCTACGAGGAGAGGTTAAGGGAAATCGACCTGACGACACTGGAGGACAGGAGAGACAGGGGAGACATGATAACAACATATAAGATACTGAGAGGAATTGACAAAGTGGACAGAGACAGAATGTTCCAGAGATGGGACACAACAACAAGGGGACACAGATGGAAGTTGAAGACTCAGATGAATCACAGAGATGTTAGGAAGTATTTCTTCAGTCACAGAGTTGTCGGGAAGTGGAATAGTTTAGGAAGCGATGTAGTGGAGGCAGGCGCCATACATAGCTTTAAGAAGAGGTATGAGAAAGCTCAGGGCGCAGGGAGAGTGACCCAGTAGCGGCCAGTTGAACAGGCGGGGCCAGGAGCTTTGAATCGACCCCTGCAACCACAACTAGGTGAGTACAACTAGGTGAGTACACACACACACACACACACACACACACACAGAACAGGTGGCTTTTACCCAGGGTGCTCAGCCGTGAAACGAGACCCACAGCTGGAAAAACAATTAAGGACTCTGATATTCATACTGGACCAACACAGTGTTGGACATGCCTCAGCAGCTTGGCCACTGTGTCAGCTACAGTGTTCCTCACAACCATGGTTGTTTTGGTAAACTTTTTTTTTTAACCCACGACACAAATTAGTATACATTTATGCAAATATTATTTTGTATGTGTATGAAAATAGACAGACAGACAGACGGACAGACGCTCACACACAAACACACACACAATCACACACAGTCACACACGCCCACAAACACACACACACACACACACACACAGTCACACACGCACACAAACACACACACACACAAACACACACTCACACACGCACACACACACACACACACACACACACACTCGGGGCCAGGAGCTGAGTCTCGACCCCTGCAACAACAATTAGGTGAGTACACACACACACACACACACACACACACACACACAAACACACACACACACACACACACACAGTCTCATCGATAACTGGACAATGGAACACAAACGACCAGTTAAGTACACGTACAATCATCCAACTCATCAAATCTCAAAATCACACAATTATCAGGGAAGGTCGCATCAATACAAACAATTCTGTAACGAAACCTTTGAAGCTGCCATAGCTGATGAAGCCCTTAATGGAATACCTGACGATATCCTCATTGTTCTATCGTAGTCTGTCAGCTCAGGCTGACAGGTTTCAACACCATGTATGAGCAGCATCCTGTATGATGCAGTATGATAGGGAAGCACAGGAAGAATAAGGCACCACTACATTGTTAATTCATTCAGTTTTGCTAAATATAAAGCTTACCAATAAACTAAGAATGCTTACAATAGATACCCCAGAAGCAGCGTTCAAAGACCATCAACCCAACTTTACCATATCAAAAGAAGAACTAGAACCTGACGTAACAACTAAATTTGCTTTAAGAGAGTACAGCCAGACACTGAGGTTAATTGGGATTCTCTCCTCCACCGTACTGTCTTTTTCTCAGGAAGCTCACCATCCC
This sequence comes from Cherax destructor, assembly GCA_009830355.1. Classification (NCBI taxonomy): domain Eukaryota; kingdom Metazoa; phylum Arthropoda; class Malacostraca; order Decapoda; family Parastacidae; genus Cherax; species Cherax destructor. The sequence continues at coordinate 181,436 of WNWK01001858.1, read as the reverse complement.
ACTGACACGTACATAAGAAGCTCGCCACTACCACAACACCATCCCACTGACACGTACATAAGAAGCTCGCCACTACCACAACACCATCCACTGACACGTACATAAGAAGCTCACAACTACCACCACACCATCACACTGACACGTACATAAGAAGCTCACAACTACCACCACACCATCACACTGACACGTACATAAGAAGCTCACAACTACCATCACACTGACACGTTCTTAAAAGGCTCCCCTCAACAACGAGACATCATATCAGTCAAGCCAACCTTGGAATCTTTTACATGGACCGCCAAGCTCAACTGCTCACCTAATCTCTCATTCAAACACTATTATATAAGATTTATTTCACTCACTCTCTGCATTCCATTGAAGAGGACCTCAGACCGAGGTCGAAATATGCAGAACTATTTCTTCTGTCTCTATGTTGGTTAATTCAGCGTTTCAACATAAAAAGTGGAAGTAATGATCAATTTGTGTTATAGGTCAGTGTGAAGGGTTTGGAGAGTAGTGTGAATAAAGGGGGAGAGGTGTTCTTTAGCAAAATGCTGCTTCCCTTTACTACAAACACAAGTAGCAATTGGAAACCTGCTGCAACTTGCCTTTATTAAAGTCAGCAATATAGCGAACGACCTGTGTGGCATGCAAAGAGTACGTTACACTTTATTCGGCGTATTTATGTACTCCCATATAGGCTGCCTCCCAACCAGCAAACTGGGTGCTAAGGGTTTAACGATCTTTAGAAGATCCATCGTTAAATCAGTACCTTGGTTCATTAACCAATCATACGCGAGCCCGCCTAATGCTGATGTGACGTTTTATCACTCGCAGTTAGTATTTGCCAGACTCGCATAACTGCTGGTTGAGCACGATTCTCTCTCTCAGGCTTTTGTCTTTGCGTTGATCACTGTGTGGTATACTTATATTTCAACTCTTGTACATAGTGTACATAATATATATAATTGGTGAAGGAAAATACAAGTTACATACTACTGCTGTGTTTATTTTCGCTCCACACCCATTACGACCAGGTCAACAAGCCATTTATTACCTGTGTTCGTAATAACCTGGCAAATAAAAGGGTGGGACTTGCTGACCTTGGGGAAGTGGGAAAGAGTGTTTGTAAAACACCTGGAACCTTGCACCTGGGGTGGGACTTGCTGACCTTGGGGAAGTGAGGAAGGGTGAATATCCGAGGGGACACGGATGGACACCTGAAGCCATGTATGGACCTTAGCGAGGCAATAATATAAGAACGCGTTGATCTTAGGGAAGTGGAGAAGGGACGACATGCGGTCTGCAGACGTGTGGATTCCTGGATATATGAACCTGGGGAAGGCAGGAGGCTGGAAGCAAGACGTGAGGATACTGAGAGAGGCGAGGCTGACTTTAGGGAAGTGGGGAAGGGAAGACATCCGGGGGCCCACGGATGGATTCATGGACACATGAACCTGTGGAACTGGTTGTTGAGGCAAACCTTGGGAAAGTGGGGAATGGAAAACATGTGAGGGGACACAGATGGGCTCCTGGACACATGGATCTGGGGAAAGAATAAAAAATGCAGTAATTGGGTTGGTGGACCTTGAAGACGAATCACTGGCCTCCACTTGGCAGGGTTTGGTAACTCAGAGATAACTCCGAGGCTGAGGTAATTTCAGTTTCTTGCATTATTAAAATAGGTGGAAGAGAGAGTTTTAGTGGTGGAAGTGGAAATGTAAAAGAAACATGTCCCACAAACGAACAAAAATCCTTGAGACAAAACTAATTTGACTAATTCGTTTAACTGCATTTAAGAGCTTCTAATCTGCCTTTCCTGAACGAGTTCAACATTACGGAATCCATCCGATAACTTGAGACTTTTAATACTTTCTTTACTTGGCTGTATAAGTTTCAGTTTGTCTCTTTTATCAAATTAATTCTGAAATTAATTTTCATCAATAAATAAAGAACACAAAATGAAATTATGGAAGCCCTCAAGTGGCCACAAATAAGCTTAGCGACCAAGACAGTCAAGAAGGCATCATACCTCAGAGAAACTAATTCCTTCCTTAGTCATGAAACCAGAAAAATTCTCGTGTATTCCACGCAGGTTAGTAAACTTTTTCCCAGTAAACCAAAACTTGGAAACATCTACATATTTCCATCACTTGTAGGCTACGTAGTTCATCTGGCAGACTGACAAGTGTTTCAGCAAAATATTTATCTAAAATACTGGGCACAGTCAGCAGCTCACACTGGCGACACTCTGGAATCTTAGTATCAGCAATATGGTCATTAACAACAAGAATCTCGTTACCTGTTACCTTCCTCATATTGCTGTCACCAAGTTTTACCTATGTCGTGCCAAACAGGTAAATCTTGCGATTTTGGCTTAAATAGTAACTCACTTCTTGCCGAATAAGGCAAACGAAAATTTGTGAATGCAATAATTTCGCAAAAATCATTCTGAACCTAAAAAATATATATCATTGTGTTTGTTTTTTATTAAATTATTGTAAACTTTTCTAAAATATATTTAGTTGGTTTAGGCTAAATTAAATTGCGCTTGTTAGGTAAGTTTTCTAAGGTTCTTTTGGTACAGAATTATTAATTTTTACATTAACATAATTGAAAACAATATATCTTTAAACGTATAAGATTTTTTTTTAGAAAGGACTTCATTTTAAATGAGTTATTGGTAACTGACCAGTTTTACCTATTCGGCACGATATATATATATATATATATATATATATATATATATATATATATATATATATATATATATATATATATATATATATATATATATATATATATATATATATATATGTATCACATCCAGCAACTTAAACAGTCACTAAGGACTGTCTTAAGGAAATAAATAAAACATTAATGTACTCATTTTTAGTACTGCTTTGTGATATTCAAACTTGATCTGACCGTGAAATCTTTAATAAGGAAATCACATGCCAGCCAGCAAGTGTACAATGGTAAAGGGAGCACTGACCACTAACTGCGACCCAGCTGCTAGTTGTTACAGATAATTATTCTCTCTCACATAACAAGAGAATGCATCTGCAAAGTTAATGTGAAGATGGGATGTCTATTTCCTAATTTGTACTTTTATTAAAGAAATTATGTTATTAGTTTCCATGTGAGGACTTGAGAATTACTCCTCTGATTATCTTCAAAACTTGAACACTAATATGAAACTGCATGATAAACTTATACTACACACTGTACAATTATGCCACACAATGCATAATTGTTCAACACACTGTACAATTATGTCATACACTGAACAATTATGCCACACACACTGTACAATTATGTCACACACTCTACCTGGTGCCAGTAAAAATGTTAGGAAACTTTTCCCATGGTCTTTTTAACACCTAAATGTCCTCCTATGGGAACATCAAGGGCCAAACTCAAGACTTGGCACCACCACTTGGTAGACTGCCTCACTTGCTATATCACAAGATACTTCATCAGATAGATTCTTTCTCATTAAAACACCCGTGTTAAAAAAACTTTTAATTAGTTAAGAGGCTTCCCCCTCGCTAAGTGCCCATAACCGAATAGCCTTCAGGGTGTCGTCACACCCCTTGGTAACTGCTATGTCAGCTCCCAGACCCCCACTCAAACTGGATTCCTCCTGGGTTGGTTCATCACTACCCTGAGTCTCCCGCAGGGATAAGTTTCCCCAAACCCAAATCTTCTCCAGCATCAGAAGAATCAAGGAGAGACAGAGAAACTTTTCTTTTTGACGTATACCTAGTCACATCACACACTGGAAACAGCTCAGGTACAGTAACTCTAGCATTTTGCTTACAAACTTGTAAATCAAGGTTCCTCCAAGCCAAACATTCCTCACTTCTGAGGAGATTCAAAACATTGTTGGCTATTAGAAGGTCAACACCTTCCAAAGGTAAATCTTTTGTAACACCTTCAGGCAGGTACTCAGACTGGTACTCAGACTGCACCCACAATCTATGAACTGGAGTCCTAACAGTGGATCCCGTAATACCTTTTAAAATATCTAACCCAGTGTATCTTCCGACACTGGTAATACACTTTTGCATAAAAAAAGTGAAAGTATTGTATCCATCTTTAAAAGGCAACGCCTTCTACCCTACCTTCATATCGGTAAAAGGCCACTGTGGACTTAAAAAGACCTTCATCCGAGGGTCTAAAACAGCTGAATTTCTTGTGTACATTGAGGTAAAACTTCAATACAAGTTTCACAGGCCCCTACATAAATACCAGGGCCATGCCCAGTGCTAGAGCCAACTTAAGAGTACAAAAAAAAAATCCAAAAACAACTTATGACCTAAACATTACCAAAACAAAAAAAAAAACCACCACACACAACTTATCTTCTTTACATCGTCTCCAGCAACGGTTAGACTAGTGACGACACACCTCTCACCCAGTGTTCACGTCTAATACATCGTTCATAAATGAGACACCTGGGCAACATTTGGGTATCTTTATTCTGGAAACGTTGGCGAAACGTATAAAGAATAAAGATACTCAAATGTAGCACAAATGTCTCACTTATTAGCTTATTGACACGTCTAATACGTGTCCCACTGTCTGTTCAATACGTGTCCCACTGGCTGTTCAATACGTGTCCCACTGGCTGTTCAATACGTGTTCCACTGGCTGTTCAGTACGCGTCCCACTGGCTGTTCAATACGTGATCCACTGGCTGTTCAATACGTGTCCTGCTGGCTGTTCAATACGTGTCCCGCTGGCTGTTCAATACGTGTCCCACTGGTTGTTCAATACGTGTCCCACTGGCTGTTCAATACGTGTCCCACTGGTTGTTCAATACGCGTCCCACTGGTTGTTCAATACGTGTCCCACTGGTTGTTCAATACGTGTCCCACTGGCTGTTCAATACGTGTCCCACTGGCTGTTCAATACGTGCCCAACTGGTTGTTCAATACGTGTCCCACTGGCTGTTCAATACGTGTCCCACTGGCTGTTCAATACGTGTCCCACTGGCTGTTCAATACGTGTCCCACTGGCTGTTCAGTACGCGTCCCACTGGCTGTTCAGTACGCGTCCCACTGGCTGTTCAATACGTGTCCCACTGGCTGTTCAATACGTGTCCTACTGGTTGTTCAATACGTGTCCCATTGGCTGTTCAGTACGCGTCCCACTGGCTGTTCAGTACGCGTCCTACTGGCTGTTCAGTACACGTCCCACTGGCTGTTCAATACGCGTCCCACTGGCTGTTCAGTACGCGTCCCACTGGCTGTTCAGTACGCGTCCCACTGGCTGTTCAGTACGCGTCCCACTGGCTGTTCAGTACGCGTCCCACTGGCTGTTCAGTACGCGTCCCACTGGCTGTTCAGTACGCGTCCCACTAGCTGTTCAGTACGCGTCCCACTGGCTGTTCAGTACGCGTCCCACTGGCTGTTCAATACGTGTCCCACTGGCTGTTCAATACGTGTCCCACTGGCTGTTCAATACGTGTCCCACTGGTTGTTCAATACGTGTCCCACTGGTTGTTCAATACGTGTCCCACTGGCTGTTCAATACGTGTCCCACTGGCTGTTCAATACGTGTCCCACTGGTTGTTCAATACGTGTCCCACTGGCTGTTCAATACGTGTCCCACTGGCTGTTCAATACGTGTCCCACTGGCTGTTCAATACGTGTCCCACTGGCTGTTCAGTACGCGTCCCACTGGCTGTTCAGTACGCGTCCCACTGGCTGTTCAGTACGCGTCCCACTGGCTGTTCAGTACGCGTCCCACTGGCTGTTCAATACGTGTCCCACTGGCTGTTCAATACGTGTCCCACTGGCTGTTCAGTACGCGTCCCACTGGCTGTTCAGTACGCGTCCCACTGGCTGTTCAGTACGCGTCCCACTGGCTGTTCAGTACGCGTCCCACTGGCTGTTCAGTACGCGTCCCACTGGCTGTTCAGTACGCGTCCCACTGGCTGTTCAGTACGCGTCCCGCTGGCTGTTCAGTACGCGTCCCACTGGCTGTTCACTACGCGTGCACTTAAGCACTTACACTATTCTCATGGGTCAAGTGTTACAGTTTCAGAATGTAGTGTTGATTTATTGACGAATATCCCACTGAAATACCATCAAATTGTTTTCAACAAATTCATCAAAATATCATCAGTAAGTCATTTAATGTCATTAAAATATTCATCCAAATATCATATAAAATGTCATCAAAATGTTATCAGCATATCATCAAAATGTTGTCAAAATGTCATCAAAATATCATTAAAATATTATCAAAATGTCGATAAAATGTCATCAAAATTATATAAAGTCGCATATAAATGGTATCAAAATTGTGTCAAAATGTCATCAAAATAGCATGAAACTGTTTTCAAAAATTATAATCAAAATGTTATCATTTTGGTTTTGTTAAGAACCTGCCTTGTATGGGCCAGTAGGCCTTCCGCAGTGTTCCTCCATTCTTATGTTCTAAAGTAGTAATCAACTAGTAGTACTCACAAACTTGTAATCAATTAGTCGTACTCACAGCCTTGTATTCAACTACTTGTACTCAAACTTCTATTCAACTACTTATTCTCACAAACTTGTAGTCATCTAGTAGTATTCATCTAGTTGAACTCATATATTCTCATCTAATTGTATTAACCTGGCTTTAGTCACCTAGTACAATCTTGCTTTACTCACCTAGTTACATATCGTTCTATTAACCTACTTACTACTCACCTAGCAGCCTTCACGACGCCCAAGATATGAGAGACAATCACGAACCATCTGAGAAAGAGCAAAGTTCCTGCACCTCTTTGAAAGGAGGTTCTAGAGGTTAAACTACCTTGCCCCTCCCTTTCTTACCCCTTCCCTTAAACCCCTTCCTTGCCCAAACTATCACATTAGGGTAATCAGATCTCTAGAGTTCACTGAGATTAATTATATAGTTGAGTTCCTCTCTGGGGTTAAGTAGTTCATAACCTCTGACCTTCCAGTAATTAGTAGTAATAATCAGGTAATTGTCTCGTAATGAGGGTTCCAGTGGGAGGAGAGAGAGAGATAGAGATAGAGCGAGCGAGTGAGCGAGCAAGAGAGAGAGACAGACAGACAGAGACAGAGATGAAGAACTGAGCTAAGATGAAATAGATAAGAGTTGGTAGCTTGTAAATAAAATAAAGAACTCTTAACTAAATCCTGTAAAAACCTTTGAGTAATATATATATATATATATATATATATATATATATATATATATATGTCGTGCCGATTAGGTAAAACTGGTCAATTAGCAAGAACTCATCTAAAACTAAGTCCTTTCTAAAATTTTCTCTTATAGGTTTAGAGATATATTTTTTCATTTATGTTAATGTAAGAATTTATAATTTTGTACCAAGAGAAACTTTGAAAACCTACCTAACCTTATTACAACAAGCGCAATTTAATTTAGCCTAACCCAACTAAATATATTTTAGATACGTTAACATTAATTTAATAATAAACAAATACAATGAAATATATTTTTTCGTTATGTTCAGAATGATTTTGGCGAAATTATTGCATACAAAAATTTTCACTTGTCTTATATGGCAAGGTGAGCGTTGCTATTTAAGCCAAAATCGCAAGTTTTACCTAATCGGCACGACATATATATATATATATATATATATATATATATATATATATATATATATATATATATATATATATATATATATATATATATATATATATTTTCACACTTGGTAAAGTGTGTGGTAGAGTTATTATTAATAGTAAGACGAAGAACAGGATCGCAGATGAACAAGGATGCTTTAGGAAGAGTCGGGGGTGTGCAGACCAAGTGTTTACAGTGAAACATAGGTGAACAGTATTTAGATAGGGGTAAAGAGGTTTTTGTGATAAATGGTTTTGAAAACCGACAAGTTGAAGATTGAGACACTTATGCAGCATATGGGAATCTTTATTAAGGAATCGTTGCGCCACACAGTGGCTTCATCAGTCCAATATAAATCCAATACAATCCTTACTAAAGATTCCCATATGTTGCATAAGTGTCTCAATCTTCAAAGAGGTTTTTGTTGCATTTATGGATTTGGAAAAGGCATATGATAGGGTGGATAGGGGAGCAATGTGGCAGATGTTGCATATGTATGGAATAGTAGGTAGTTTTTTTAAAGCAGTGAAGAGTTTTTACGAGGATAGTGAGGCTCAGGTGAGAGTATGTAGGAGAGAGGGCGATTATTTCCCAGTACTCAGCAATCATGGGGACATGGTTGTTCAATAAATATATTGAAGAACCATGTCCCCATGGCTGTTTAATATATTTATAGACGGGGATTAAGAGAAATGAACGCTCGGGTGTTAACAAGAGGTGTAGGATTAAAAGATAAAGAGTCTAACACAAAGTGGGGGTTGTCACAGTTGCTTTTGGCTGATGACACTGTGCTTTTGGGAGATGCTGAAGAGAAGTTGCAGAGGTTGGTGGATGAGTTTGGTAGGGTGTGTAAAACAAGGAAATTAAAAGTTAACGTAGGAAAGAATAAGGTGATGAGGATAACAAAAACTTTTGGTAATGAAAGACTGGATATCAGATTGGAGGGAGGGAGTATGGAGGAAGTGAATGTGTTTAGATATTTGGGAGTGGACTTGTCAGGAGATATGTCTATGAAAGATGAAGTGAATCATATTACTGATGAGGGAAAAAAGGTGAATGCTGTACTGAGGAGTCTGTGGAGACAAAGAACGTTATTCATGGAAGCAAAGAAGGGAATGTATGAGGGTATAGTTGTACCAAAGCTCTTACATGGGTGTGAAGCATGGGTGGTGAATGTTGCAACAAGGAGAAGACTGGAGGCAGTGGAGATGTCGTGACTGAGGGCAATGTGTGGTGTGAATATAAGTCATAGAATCAGTAGTTTGGAAATTAGGAGGTGGTGCGGGGGTTACTAAAAGTATTATCCAGAGGGCTGGGGAGGGGTTGTTCAGGTGGTTTGGACATTTAGAGAGAATGGAACGAAACAGAATGACTTGGAAAGCGTATAAATTGATGGTGGAGGGAAGGCGGGATAGGGGTCAGCCTAAGAAAGTTTGGAGGGAGGGGGTAAAGGAGGTTTTGTGTGCGAGGGGCTTGGACTTCCAGCAAGCATGCGTGAGCGTGTTAGATAAGAGCTAATGTGCGCCTCATCGCCGAATATAATAAACTTGAATATAATTGAAAAGCACCGTATTAACGGTAAGGTGGACAGGGGGCATGACACAGCAGTTTTTGGAAATGGTGGCGGAGGAGATGATGATTGTGGTAGATGTGTGGTGGTGGAGGTGGTAGATGGTGGTGATGGTGGTTGTGGTAGCGGTAGTGATGCTTGTGGTGGGGGTAGTGATGACGGTTGTGATAAATTTGATGGTGGTTGTTATGGTGGTGGTGGTTGTGGTGGTGGTGGTGGTGGTGGTGGTGGTGGTGGTGGTGCTACAACTGCTTCTCTTGCAGCTGATTTTGTTGTTGATGCTGCAACTGCTGCTGATGTTGCCACGACTGCTGCTCTTCTGCAGTTGCTACTGCCGATGATGATCCTGTTGTTGCCGTTGCTGCTCATACTGCCGAGGTTGCTGTTGCTAGTTTTGCTGCTTCTGCTGTGGCAACTGTTGCTATTGCTTTCTTCTACTACTACTACTACGACTACTAATACTACTGCTTCTTATCACTTGCTGCTTCTTACTATTTTTAATACTACTACTACTGCAGCTATTGTTGCTATCACACCTACTGCTGGGTTTAATACCCTTACCACCACTGCTGCTTCTGATAGAACTATTACTGATACCACTATTACTATTACTACTACAATTCATTACAGAAGCTACTGTTCCTGACTCTGTATCCACTCACACGCCAGTGGCCTCCTGTCAACGTAGGTTACAGCAAATACGACGACTACACTTACTGAAATCCGTAACTCATTAACCACAATTAACAACAGAAAAACCACGGAGACAGTTAATTAATGTAACTAATTAATGACCATTATTAAAGGAGAGAGGGAGAGAAAAAAAAACGACAATTAAGAACAACTCTCCACAAGTCCTTTGTTCCCCAGGAACGACTCCGCCACCGCTCGTACGAAAATACTTAGTCGGGTTGTTGAAATGTTGTTCTCTGTTTTTATTTGGGTAAAGTTGCGTTGCTGCGAGCCAGGCGGAAACTGCTCTAAAACTGTGTCCTGTCAGTCAGTTTGATGGGGCAATTTTGTTGAATTATTTTTGGAACTTGGCAGTTTGAGCCTCATGAAAAGTGGTTCATGGTCTGTGTTTCACATGACCATTTGGCAAGTGAGTCAAAATGTACGTACCGACATAATATATATATATATATATATATATATATATATATATATATATATATATATATATATATATATATATATATATATATTATATATGTCGTGCCGAATAGATGAAATTGGTCAATTAGCAAGAACTAATTTAAAATTAAGTCCTCTCTAAAATGTTCTCTTATGCGTTTGAAGATATATTTTTTCATTTATGTTAATGTAAAAATTAATAATTTTGTACCAAAAGAACCTTAGAAAACTTACCTAACCTTATTATAAAAAGCGCACATATATATATATATATATATATATATATATATATATATATATATATATATGTCGTGCCGATTAGGTAAAACTTGCGATTTTGGCTTAAATAGCAACGCTCACCTTGCCATATAAGACAAGTGAAAATTTGTGTATGCAATAACTTCGCCAAAATCATTCTGAACATAACGAAAAAAATATATTTCATTGTGTTTGTTTATTATTAAATTAATGTTAACGTATCTAAAATATATTTAGTTGGGTTAGGCTAAATTAAATTGCGCTTGTTGTAATAAGGTTAGGTAGGTTTTCAAAGTTTCTCTTGGTACAAAATTATAAATTCTTACATTAACATAAATGAAAAAAATATATCTTTAGACGTATAAGAGAAAATTTTAGAAAGGACTTAATTTTAGATGAGTTCTTGCTAATTGACCAGTTTTACCTAATCGGCACGACATATATATATATATATATGGGAGAGCAAAGACAAGATAAACACAACAGGGGTAGATTTCCTTTCCCACTTATTTACACTATGTACAATGCTAATATAATGAGATATCAGGGTAATAATAGTGCCACTAAGAGGCACTCAAAGCATGAGTGGACACAACCAGTGTCTGCGAAAGTCTGTCATTCAGCCAGTTGAGCCGGAGTGACGTCACCTTGGCTGAAGTAGCCGGCTTCCACGTGACTGGTGGGTTGAACAGGACAATAAGCTCAACAAAACTGTTACACTCTGAATTGCCTGTTCACTGGTCGATAGGACATGCCAAATGATTGTGTAACAAAAGTCGAATAAAATGTAACATAATCAACTCACGCCGAGAATGTTACACAGATGGTAATTTATTTTAAATCGGTAATATATTTAAAGTTGTGGAGCTCCTCAGAACATGCGCAGGACTTCAGGATGTAGTAAGCTCTGGGTAACAACGTTAGTAACTGCATGAAAACGTGGCAGCCCTGGAGCTCTAGTGGTTTCCTTGAGCTTGGAACCCAACTGTTGGAATCAACTTGTGGCACTTTTCCCGAGGGGCCAAAGATTTCCTTTTAATACACTGGTCGTCTTCCGCTGAGGTAGGGTGACCCGAAAAAGAGGAAACACATTCATCATCTACAGTGAACCACCGTCTTGCCAGAAGCTCGCTGACATGACAGTACAGATCTCTAATTAAATTGCATCGAGGTGATACTATCACCAGCAGCTGAACACTATTAATCACCACTAAATGGAAAGCAGGTGTCTGCCGTTCTTCCATGGATATAATTTAATTACATGGGCTCGGCTGGCAGGCAGACCTGGAATGCCGGAAATAAGGATCATGGTTCTCTCTCGACAGGGCACTGGGCGGTAGCAAACTTCTCTTGATGACTTCTTGGACTTCTTTGTGTTTTAACGTGTCATCTTTCTAACTTACACAGTTCATATTATGTAGATCATATTAGTTGCTCACCACTTTGATACTTACACTCAGAGTGAATAGAGGCAGCAAGGCGGAGATCCACTGCGAAGTGAAGGGTCTGTGGGTCATGACTTGTGCCAGTCAAGAAACAAGAGGCTTTATGAGGTGTTTTGGGTGAAGTGCACTTCTAGCTAAGAGGCTCTCTCTCTCTCTCTCTCTCTCTCTCTCTCTCTCTCTCTCTCTCTTATTCTGTAAGAAAGCTGCGGAAATCCTTTCTTCTATGAAACTAACCTAGGTGGACTGTTTGCGGACCAGAGTCTAAGCTGATATTGTTGTCTGGGCTGCTGGTGCCACTAGTGTTTCTGGGGTTTTACACTCTTGCTAAATTACTTAGAAGTTCATTGGATTCATTGGAGGGGAATACGAATGTTGGCAAGGCAATCTGAGATGTAATACTCAGATTAAGGAGAGTGTTAAAATCAGTTTGAGGCTGACAGAGTAGTAGTACGAGTGTATGAACTGATCCATTTTGACTAAATTTAAAGCATTAGCAACTTCCGATTTTAACAAAGTTTCTTTGCATATAAGGTTAGTGATGTATACAAGTGCTGCATGGGTGCTACTTCACAGCCTTACGGAATACACAACCCCCATTTAAAATGGCTTAAACATGGCAGCTTCATCATAGCTCACTGCCCTCACTGCTGTCCTGGCAACAAAGTCACGGAGATAGTTGTCTACAGCTATCATTCTGATTTCTCTTTCTTTCTCAGTGCTCAGAGGGTGCTTCAAAATCAAGAAAGGTCTAATGGTCTCAGGAACATCACTGGCGAGGCACATTCTGACGAATTCTGTGAGATTGGGCACAAGACGCTCTGCAACATCTTTAACAGCTGAACTGAGGATTTGCCTGATATAATGTGGTCTCAATCCCGTGTAAGCACTCACTTACCCTGGTGTGAAGGACATGGCTGTGTGAAGGACATGGCTGTGTGAAGGACATGGCTGTGTGAAGGACATGGCTGTGTGAAGGACATGGCTGTGTGAAGGACATGGCTGTGTGAAGGACATGGCTGTGTGAAGGACATGGCTGTGTGAAGGACATGGCTGCTGGCTAGTAGACTGCGTAATGATTCTGTTCTGGAGGCATATTTCAAAATGTTAAATAAAAGGCACACATGTATATTTAATGTTGTTGTTAGGATCTCTGGGAGGATGTTCGTCCTATAGATCGTGGGTTGGGGTGGAATCTCTCGAGGGACGATTTTATCATGCACTGCTCCTACTATTGTGAGGATTTCCGAGGAGTCATGGTTTTCACTTCTCTGGCTGCGTTTCTAGCATAGAGAGAAAGGCTGACCAGATTATCGTCTCTAGGGAATAACCACGCAGGCATTGCTGAATGCTGGGAAAGAGAGACAGGGAGAGAGAGAGCCGGTGAGAAACACGGAGCTGGAGAGAGACAGGGAAGAGAGGGAGGGAGGGAGGGAGGGAGAGAGTGAGAGATGGAGGGAGATAGGGAAGGAGGGAGGGAGGGAGTTTGGACGAGGAGCTACATTTACATGTTAATTACCGCTCTTTGATCTCATGGGATCCGTTAATTTGGCGTCAGAGTTACGCAGTTTTATCGCAACTTTTGAGAGGTAAACGGCGGTGATACGCAACTTACGGGGGATGGGCGAGACCTTGTGTGTGTGTGTGTGTGTGTGTGTGTGTGTGTGTGTGTGTGTGTGTGTGTGTGTGTGTGTGTGTGTGTGTGTGTGTGTGTGTGTGTGTGTGTGTGTATGTGTGATTATAAATTTGTGATCACTTCTAATTACAAAAGAGATGATTTCATATTGTCTCATGTCCAGTGTTTCCACACCTACGTGTAGATACTTATCATTACTCTATCTTTGTGAAGAAAAAACTCCAGAAAAAATACAAAATAAAATATTCTAAAAAAAATTCAAATGATCAAACACTATGGAAGCCAAAAAAGTAAAAAAAAAAAAAAAAAAAAAGCTTGGTAAACCGATATGCTTCGCTCAGTCCACTAGACATTTCGTTCAGAATTATCTGGGGCTTCAAATAGGGCTAACTCGATCGAGTTTTACTAGCGTCAGTAATAGACGTTAGTGAAGGGTGATCTTTGAAGCTGCTTACTTCGTTAACTACACTGCCAACGCTATGCGTTGATCACTGGTTAAGTACATAGTCATTGCTCTGCATTAATCACTGGTTAAGAACATGATCAGTGCTCTGCGTTAATCACTGGTTAAGAACATGATCAGTGCTCTGCGTTAATCACTGGTTAAGAACATGATCAGTGCTCTGCATTAATCACTGGTTAATAACATGATCAGTGCTCTGCGTTAATCACTGGTTAAGAACATGATCAGTGCTCTGCGTTAATCACTGGTTAAGAACATGATCAGTGCTCTGCGTTAATCACTGGTTAAGAACATGATCAGTGCTCTGCGTTAATCACTGGTTAAGAACATGATCAGTGCTCTGCGTTAATCACTGGTTAAGAACATGATCAGTGCTCTGCGTTAATCACTGGTTAAGAACATGATCAGTGCTCTGCGTTAATCACTGGTTAAGAACATGATCAGTGCTCTGCGTTAATCACTGGCTGAAAGAGAGTTGCTCATATCTAATAACTTTAGGTTTCAAGGCTTTATTTGTTGAACCAAAAGTACTATATTAGGTTAGAAACCGGTGATTCTTTGATTCTGTCATTGTTTTAATATAGCAAACTTTCTTTCTCTCTCTTTTCCTCTCTCTCTTCCACTCTCTCTCTCTTCCACTCTCTCTCTCTTTTTTTACACAGGGTTTGACAAGGTTAGATTAAGGATCCCTAGCTTTATTGACAAGCTATTTACAAGTTAAGGATTCCTAACTTTATTGACAAGCTAAGAGTTGTTACCTACATCAGCTCATTTGAAAGCATTTTTATTGTTATGAAACATACAAGTAGGGAACAGGATGAAGTTGGAGCCATCTGTGGGCCAGCATTTTCATTTGATCAACTGATTTTATCTCGTTGATATTATAATGCTGTACGAATGTGTTCCAGACTCGAGTCATCCTGGGATAAATGATCTCAGATGAAGTGATGTTCTGGAGAAAGGTACAGCCAGAGTGAAGTTGCTGCTTTCTGCCCGTCTTGTGGTATAGAAGCTTGCTTCTCGCTGTCCTCGAAGTGGAGCCAAGTGTGGTACTTTGACAATGTTGGCCTTGTACATAACAGTAAGGCCACCCACATCCCTCCTGTGTTGAAGGCTCTGCTGAAATGACAGATCTATCCAGGATGGTCCAGGCGAGAGATGAGACGTCTTGCTCTGTTCTCTACTCTGTCAAGCAGTCGCAGATGAGAGGGGGCAGGCAAACCAAGAAAGTGGAGCATACTCAAGGTGTGAGCGTACTTGTGCCTCATACAGAATTTTGAAACCCCTACTGTTGAGCAGATGCGAGATACGGCAAAGTGGTGTAAGCTTCCTGGGTGCCTTGTTTGCAAGATTTATAACGTGGTTCTTCATGGTCAGTTTGGAGTCAAATTTCACCTCAGGTACCAACACTCTCCCATTCATACTTACTACTGCACCGGCATTACCATCATGGTACCTAGAGACCATCATCCTTTGTGTTTTCTCAGGTGCAAATGTTACTTGCCATCGGTTTCCCCAAGCTGATATAGCTCTTAGCTGGTGATTGATGTAGCTTAGGGCAGCTGGCATTCTTCTCTTGGATAAGTGAATGTCAGAGTACAGTCGTTTGCATATGCATGGGATTCTGGGAAGATGAAGATCATTGAAGTAGACATTCCATGACAATGGTCCCAGCACATTTCCTTGTGGAACACTTGCCCCAATAGGATGTCTTGCTGATTCTGTTCCATTGAGAACTACCCTTAGTGATCTACCATGAAGATAATCACTGAGGAGACATAGTGTAGAGCCTGTAATTCCAAGTGCTTGCAGTTTTGCCAAGAGGCCCTGATGTCACACTCGGTCGAAAGCACCAGCAATGTCCAATGCTACCACACAGCTGACTTTGGAGTCATCCAGTGACTGGTGCCATTTAGTGGAGAGGTTTAACAACAGATCAGCAGCAGAGTAACTTTTCCTGAAGCCATATTGACAGTCACAAAGTATTTCTCTCTCTCTCTCTCTCTCTCTCTCTCTCTCTCTCTCTCTCTCATACAGACTCCAGCTCTCTTCCACAAGAACTGAAGAGCAAATTACTGTCCAATTTGTTCCGACACTCTTAAAGTGAACCTCGAGAAGAGAAGATCATTTCTCAAGCATAAAAGAAGAAAAAATATCTCAATCTTAAGAGGAAAAAAACTTTTCTTAAGTTAGAGCGAGGACCCTTTCTCCAACCTTTAGGCACAAAAGCGTTTGTCAAGTTTACAGAGAAACTCTTTCTCAAATTGAAGGGGACTTCATTCTTCAGCTTAGAGGGTGGAGGAACCTTCCTAAAGCTTGAAGAGAAAGTCTCTCAAGCTTGTAATTAGAAAGTGTAAAAAAATAGGTTAGGGAGAAAATATTTCGTTAGTTTTCTTCACTTTTTAAAGCATACAGAATAAAGCTTTCTCAAAGGTACAAAACATTTTTTTAGCAAACATATAAAATAAATCTTTCCCAAACTTAAAGGATATATATTTCTCAAGCTAACAAGAATTTTCCTAAACTTTCAGGATAAATCCTTTTCAATCTTACCCGATTAATCATTTTCCAACTTACTGGATAAATCTTTCCCCAAGCTTACATGATAAACAATTCACAAACCCACAGGATGAATCAGATATAACTCACAGGACAAATCTTTCCCAAGCTTAATGCATAAGTCTTTCCCAAGCTTAGTGCATAAGTCTTTTCCAAGCTTAATATATAAATCTTTCCCAAACTTAATGCATAAGTCTTTCCCTAGCTTAATGTATAAATGTTTTCCAATCTTAATGCATAAATACTTCCCAAGCTTAATGTATAAATCTTTTCCAATCTTAATGCATAAATCTTTCCCAAGCTTAATGCATAAATCTTTCCCAAGCTTAATGCATAAATCTTTCTCAAGCTCAATGCTTAAATCTTTCTCAAGCTCAATGCTTAAATTTTTCTCAAGCTCAATGCTTAAATCTTTCCCAAGCGTAATGCATAAATCTTTCAAAAGCATTAATGCATAAATCTTTCCCAAGCATTAATGCATAAATCTTTCCCAAGCTTAAGGCATAAATCATTTCCAAGCTTAATGCATAAATTTTCCAAGCTTAATGCATAAATCTTTCCCAAGCTTAATGCATAAATCTTTCCCAAGCTTAATGCATAAATCTTTCCCAAGCTTAATGCATAAATCTTTCTCAAGCTCAATGTTAAATCTTTCTCAAGCTCAATGCTTAAATTTTTCTCAAGCTCAATGCTTAAATCTTTCCCAAGCGTAATGCATAAATCTTTCAAAAGCATTAATGCATAAATCTTTCCCAAGCATTAATGCATAAATCTTTCCCAAGCTTAAGGCATAAATATTTCCCAAGCTTAATGCATAAATCTTTCCCAAGCTTAATGCATAAATCTTTCCCAAGCTTAATGCATAAATCTTTCCCAAGCTTAATGCATAAATCTTTCCCAAGCTTAATGCATAAATCTTTCCCAAGCTTAATGTATAAATCTTTCCCAAGCTTAAATCTTTCCCAAAGTTAAATCTTTCCCAAGCTTAAATCTTTCCCAAGCTTACCGGATAAATTGTTCAAAATCTTTCTGGATAAATCTCCTCAAGGTTAGGAATCAAATGTTTTTTTTTTCACATTCTTGCTCGTCATTATTGTACAATAGCCTTGTACGGTTGAGAGTCTCAACCTTCCTAAACATTCATGTTCATCTTTCATTTGTGTATCTACTGAAGAGGACCCCAGCGAGGGGACGAAACAAAGAGAATAATTAATTTTCTGAGTTTCTGAATCCAAGTGGGTTATTACTGAGCACACGCACGCACACACACACACTTACACACACTTACACACACACTATTACACACACACACACACACACACACACACACACACACACACACACACACACACACACACACACACACACACATATATATATATATGTCGTTCCGATTAGGTAAAACTGGTCAATTACAAAGAACTCATCTAAAATTAAGTCCTTTCTAAAATTTTCTCTTATAGGTTTAAATATATATTTTTTTCATTTATGTTAATGTAAGAATTTATAATTTTGTACCAAGAGAAACTTTGAAAACCTACCTAACCTTATTACAACAAGCGCAATTTAATTTAGCCTAACCCAGCTAAATATATTTTAGAAACGTTAACATTAATTTATTAATAAACAAATTCAATGAAATATATTTTTTCGTTATGTTCAGAATGATTTTGGCGAAATTATTGCATACACAAATTTTCACTTGTCTTATATGGCAAGGTGAGCGTTGCTATTTAAGCCAAAATCGCAAGTTTTACCTAATCGGCACGACAATATATATATATATATATATATATATATATATATATATATATATATATATATATATATATATATATATATATATGTCGTGCCGATTAAGTAAAACTGGTCAATTAGCAAGAACTCATTTAAAATTAAGTCCTTTCTAAAATTTTCTCTTATACGTTTAATGTTAATGTAAAAATTTATAATTTTGTACCAAAAGAAACTTGTAAAACCTACCTAACCTTATTATAACAAGCGCAATTTAGTTTAGCCTAACCCAACTAAATATATTTTAGATACGTTTACAATAATTTAATAATAAACAAACACAGTGAAATATATTTTTATCGTTAGGTTCAGAATGATTTTGCGAAATTATTGCATACACAAATTTTCGCTTGTCCTATATGGCAAGAAGAGCGTTGCTATTTAAGCCAAAATCGCAAGTTTACAAATCCACGACATAATATATATACTATATATCATTATATATATATATATATATATATATATATATATATATATATATATATATATATATATATATATATATATATATATATATATATATATATGTCGTGCCGATTAGGTAAAACTGGTCAATTAGCAAGAACTCATCTAAAATTAAGTCCTTTCTAAAATTTTCTCTTATACGTTTAAAGATATATTTTTTTCATTTATGTTAATGTAAGAATTTATAATTTTGTACCAAAAGAAACTTTGAAAACCTACCTAACCTTATTATAACAAGCGCAATTTAATTTAGCCTAACCCAACTAAATATATTTTAGATACGTTAACATTTATTTAATAATAAACAAACACAATGAAATATATTTTTTTCGTTACGTTCAGAATGATTTTGGCGAAATTATTGCATACACAAATTTTCGCTTGTCTTATATGGCAAGGTGAGCGTTGCTGTTTAAGCCAAAATCGCAAGTTTTACCTAATCGGCACGACATATATATATGTGTGTGTGTGTGTGTGTGTGTGTGTGTTGTGTGTGTGTGTGTGTGTGTGTGTGTGTGTGTGTGTGTGTGTGTGTGTGTGTGATTGTGTTAGTTACCATTTTCTCCTAGGCACATGTCGATTAGACACTAGGCCTGTTGTATGTATGTGTGTTGAGTGTAACGAAACACTTCGAAATGTTTCGGCCCCGCCGGGAATTGAACCCGGGCCTTAATAAAATTGTTGAAAATATTGAAAATAAAATTAATTAACTATCGACTCTCTCCTTTCCTTTCTTTCTCGCTGTCTCCCTCCCTCCCTCCCTTTCTATCTCTCTCCCTCCCACACATTTCCTTCATTAACCCACCCTGTATTTCCTCGCTCTCTCTGCTTATTATCTTCTCCAGTCATGTGGCCATTCCTTTCCTAAGCTACAATTCCTTAAGTGGGACTTCCATCACCACACACTTAACACTTGAGAACCGTCTCATAACTTTCTAAGTGACAAGTGGTATTTGCTGCGTAAATCAGTAGAGCTTATGCTAGTATTATCTCACGGCTTACGGCCGCCATGGAGAGCCTTGGGCTATGCTTGTTGGAGTCTGCCACACACCAGAGGCTGGTGTCTTGACGTAACTAACCAACGTGAGTGAGTCTGCCACACACCAGAGGCTGGTGTCTTGACGTAACTAACCAACGTGAGTGAGTCTGCCACACACCAGAGGCTGGTGCCTTTACGTAACTAACCAACGTGAGTGAGTCTGCCACACACCAGAGGCTGGTGTCTTGACGTAACTAACCAGCGTGAGTGAGTCTGCCACATACCAGAGGCTGGTGTCTTGACGTAACTAACCAACGTGAGTGAGTCTGCCACACACCAGAGGCTGGTGTCTTGACGTAACTAACCAGCGTGAGTGAGTCTGCCACACACCAGAGGCTGGTGTCTTGACGTAACTAACCAGCGTGAGTGAGTCTGCCACATACCAGAGGCTGGTGTCTTGACGTAACTAACCAGCGTGAGTGAGTCTGTCACATACCAGAGGCTGGTGTCTTGACGTAACTAACCAACGTGAGTGAGTCTGTCACACACCAGAGGCTGGTGTCTTGACGTAACTAACCAACGTGAGTGAGTCTGCCACATACCAGAGGCTGGTGTCTTGACGTAACTAACCAACGTGAGTGAGTCTGCCACATACCAGAGGCTGGTGTCTTGACGTAACTAACCAACCTGAGTGAGTCTGCCACACACCAGTGGCTGGTGTCTTGACGTAACTAACCAACGTGAGTGAGTCTGCCACATACCAGAGGCTGGTGTCTTGACGTAACCAACGTGTGAGTCTGCCATACCAGAGGCTGGTGTCTTGCGTAACTAACCAACGTGAGTGAGTCTGCCACATACCAGAGGCTGGTGTCTTGTAACCAACCTGGAGCTCCACCCAGTGGCTGGTGTCTGCGACTAACCAACGTGAGTGAGTCTGCCACATACCAGAGGCTGGTGTCTTGACGTAACTAACCAACGTGAGTGAGTCTGCCACATACCAGAGGCTGGTGTCTTGACGTAACTAACCAACGTGAGTGAGTCTGCCACATACCAGAGGCTGGTGTCTTGACGTAACTAACCAACTGATTGAGTTCACATACCAGAGGCTGGTGTCTTGACGTAACTAACCAACGTATAGAGCCATACCAGAGGCTGGTGTCTTGACGTAACTAACCAACGTCCCCGACGTAGAAAAATTGATCTGCACATACCAGTGTTGTCTGAAACAACCATGTTTAATAATTTATACCCACGGGTAAGGACGACGTTTCGCTCACTGCAAAGCGCTGTTGAAACGAAAACACGCTGTGCACGTTGTCGTTTTATACTCTTGATCCAAGGAATTAAAGCTACTGTCTCTCTTTTTCCATTCGAAAAAGATAATAATAATAATAATAATAAAATAATAATATTAATAATATATTTGATAATTAATAATAATAGTAACATGTGATAATTAATAATAATAATACATGTGATAATTAGTAATACTAAAAATAGTAGTAATAATAATAATAATAATAATAATAATAATTCATGTGATAATTAGTAATAATAATAATAATAATAATAATAATAAAAGTAATTGGATTTCTGGCCAATTTACGTCATTTGGTCATTGGTGGTGAACTAAACTAGAGGTGAACGTAGCTTAGTGCTCAAGTGAAATTTAATATAACATTTTATGTTTCGCTTCACATCGCTCTGAAATTTACGTATTGAACTACGATGAGAAATTAACATATTTGAAGGGATCTTGATCCAAGAAATTTCAGCTATCCTTTCCTTTGTAAGACTGACTTTGATAATTTCAGATTATTTAAAAGATACTGGATTATATGTATTTTTTTCGGTAAATAAATTCCTAATTTATCAAAGGAATTTTCAGAGCGCCATCAGGTTAAAAGTACAAATTCCTACCTGGTAAATTCCCCTCCCCCCCTACAACCCTCCCCCCCCGTGCAAAATTAATTAATGTCAAGGCAAATTTCCATTAATGCGAATTTAAATCAGAAGTGCAGTTGACGCAGCGTGGAGAAATATTCGCAAAATATGTCACTTCCACACACACACACACACACACACACACACACACACACACACACACACCTCCTACCAGTTAATCAGGGCAACGTTTAGAGAGGGCACGGCAATACGTTCAACTAAATTTGTACAGAGCTTCATAAAATTTACTAGACGGCATTTCTGAATGTAAAACGGTATTTCTAAGTGTGTAGGCAAACTGTGGTGTGAATGCCTGAATACTGTCTCTCATTTCAATATCTGAATGATTCATGTGGGATAGAAAGAGAGAGAGAGAGAGAGAGAGAGAGAGAGAGAGAGAGAGAGAGAGAGAGAGAGAGAGAGAGAGAGAGAGACTCTCTTTTAAATTTGGATATATATTTTTCTTACTCATAGGGAATTTATAGTCTGTCTACATACATAAATTTATTGTTATATTTCTCTGTCCAAGGTCCAGCTATTATTCCTGGAAATATAAATGAACATAAGAAAGGAGGAACACTGCAGCAGGCCCACTGCCCATACTGGGCAGATCCTTCTCAAACCCAAACCCACTAACAAAAATATTTGCCCACTTCATTTTCAATACTTCCTAAGGAATGAGCTTTGATAACCCTATTAATTCATGTGGAGTACGTATTTTTGTAATGGAAAAAAGGAGCCACTGGCGACATTATCATCCAGCCGTGATGATGATGATGATGATGATGATAGCATGAGCATTTTACTGAAGTAATCAAAACCTCCCCAGATAATTATATTGTTTTACAAATTGTGTATTGCTAAATTATTGCATTCCGAATGATTGTATTCCGAATGATTGTAGACATTTACGTTAGAGAGCTGCCCCCGGCAACAACACACTGTGCTCTGTGTTTAATACCATTCCGTCTCTTACACTGTAACTCCTGACGAACCATTGATTTTACGAAATCATTGACTTATTAGTCATTTTGTCTTGTGACGGTTTAATATATATTTATATATAATGTTTCTTAATATTAAATGAAGAAGAATCTACAAATTACGTAAAAATATATTGCAGGGGATGGCTTAATTTCTTAGACTTGTCGATTCCTTATGTGTTGCCTTGGAAAGTTTTTCATCAGCAAGTCAATCAGCTTGTTCCTTTATGTCTCTGGGCTCTTATGGTGTTCCCGGCCAACATCACTAATGTTCAAGTCTCCTTGGTACAGTAGTATTAGTCTAGCCCTGATTCTTTTAGCTGCCTCTGTCCTATTTTTTTTTTTTTTTTTTGTAGATAACTGAAATGCTTTAATTAGTAGTTAAGAAAAAAAGGAGGCGTTACTGAGCAGCAATTATGGAAGCAATTCGTTCTGTGTACACTTTTATCAAGTTATAAACTGACTCAGCTCTACACATTTCGAAGCTTTGTCCAAATGTAACCTTGACGGGCTATATATATATATATATATATATATATATATATATATATATATATATATATATATATATATATCTTCTTCAGCTATATTTTTGCTGAAGCTGCTTTATTTCTCATACATTCTAGTTTGAGTCAAACATAGTTTGGTGGATTGTAGAAGCTAGACCCTAGGATCATTTATAGATAATACCATTAAAAGTTATAAGGATGCAAGAAGTAGATTGATTATAAACTAATAAATAATTCAGCACACAAAACTGCAACACGTCTCTGACTCCACTAAACTTGCCATTGCTGGAATGTGCCGCCTCAGTAATTAATGCGGAGCATCTGATTGTCTGGTCCTCATCCGCACAGGCGTGCAGCTTGGTGAAGGAGGGGCGGGGAACAACTGGTCTAGTATCCCATCTTACTTCCCTATCCTCACTAGATTATTAATAATCCTATTTTTTCAATGGGTGAACCGGTGAGCTAGCTGAAGGTCTAGGTTACATGACTAAACGTGTTGGGTCATCATATGACTAAGACCAGCGTCAAACACTTGCACTGTTTCCTGACGGATCCTTCCAAAATCTAATTCAGTCTTAACCAGTCTAACCCAATCTTACAAAACCTAACCCAGTCTTACTTAACCTAACCCAGTCTTACATAACATAACCCAATCTTACATAACCTAACCCAATCGTACATAACATAACCCAATCTTACATTACCTAACCCAATCTTATATAACCTAACCCAGTCTTACATAACCTAACCCAGTCTTACATAACCTAACCCAGTCTTACATAACCTAACCTAATATTACATAACCTAACCCAGTCTTTCATAACCTAACCCAGTCTTACATAACCTAACCTAGTCTTACATAACCTAACCCAGTCTTACATAACCTAACCCAGTCTTACATAACCTAACCCAGTCTTACATAACCTAACCCAGTCTTACATAACCTAACCCAGTCTTGCATAACATAACCCAGTCTTGCATAACCTAACCCAGTCTTACATAACCTAACCCAGTCTTACATAACATAACCCAGTCTTACATAACATAACCCAGTCTTACAAACCTAACCCAGTCTTACATAACATAACCCAGTCTTACATAACCTAACCCAGTCTTACATAAGATAACCCAGTCTTACATAACCTAACCCAGTCTTACATAACCTAACCCAATCTTCAAAAATCGACTCCCCTTTTTTTTTAAACTTCTCTGAAATTTGGTCAAGTTTTTTTTTTTAAAGAGTATTTCATCTTCCTTTCTGCATAAGTACTTTCGATCTTGTTTATTCCAACAATCGCTTCATAAGTTTAGTCAATTTTTAACACCGTTGTTCATCAATATTTAGTTACGTTTCTTCTCTCATCTTTCATTCACCCATTATTGATCTTTTTCCAATTATTTTATTTGTGTTACTTTCTTCGTATTGTTTGTCAAATATACCGACGAGTATAATAACATACTTGTATACTAACATATTTGTAAATTAACATAGTTGAACATTAATAAAATTGTATATTAACATACTTGTATATTAACATACTTGTATATTAACATACTTGTATATTAACATACTTGTATATTAACATACTTGTATATTAACATACTTGTATATTAACATACTTGTATATTAACATACTTGTATATATACATACGTGTATAATAACATAGTATATCAATATATTAGTATATTAACTTACTTGTATACTAAAATATAAGCATGTTAGCTTGTATATTACATACTTGTGTATTAACTTACATATATTAGCATACTTGTATTCTAACATACTTGTGTATTCACATACTCGAATTTTAACCTTCTTGTATATCTTGTATACCTTGTGTATCTTCAGGAATATTAAAAATTCATTATTGAACCTGAAAATATTTGGTTATTATTTTTTTTTTCACTGGTAGAACTATCATGGGTTGCTAGTTTATTATTTTATGTCTATCTTTACCCTCACTCCCTGTGTGTAAACTTAGGTTATGTCTACTTTTGCTCCTCACTCCCTTTGTGTAAATTTAAGTTATGTCTGCCTTTACCCTCACTCTCTGTGTGTAAGTTTTGAATGGATCTCAGTGTATGATTAGCGACTCTGTTTCACTATTGTCAGCCTCGGTGAGGCTGGTTGATTTATGTTTGAGACATATTGATTGCACGAGGATCATTAAAGGTGCCACATGCCTAATGTTGTATACCACCAGTCAAGGATACTTTAAACTTACAGAATAGGGATCAAAGAAAATTCTCAGCGTATGGATACTGAGATACATATTCCTCTCTGTGTATATATCGTTGTTTGCTGCATCATGACTATGCACTGACTAAATGCACTTGGAACTGGTGTGTGTTCCCCAGACTCGTATCCTACTGCAGTATATTAAGTTTTCCCGTCCGTTCAGCATTTCATACTTTTAGAAAAGTTCACTTTCACTTCATCACTTACATTTACTCGCCACGAAATTCTGATTTTTTTTTTTTGGCTTACCCTACTGTACTTTTGTTTACTTACTTAGTGGTGTGTGTGTGTGTGTGTGTGTGTGTGTGTGTGTGTGTGTGTGTGTGTGTGTGTGTGAGTCCTGGATCCGATTTTCGAGATTAACGGAACTCGTGATCAGGAAAAGTGTGAAATATTTTAATCCAGAATAAAGTTTTAACCTGGTCGAGTATTTCTGTATTGCCAACGTAGGGAACGTGTGAAATGGCTCTTGGGGGGAAAAAAAGTGACCCCCTTTTTTTTATCAAGCAAGCCAGAACATTTATTCGAATGGTGTTCGTAGACAAGTGTATTTACTAGATAGACTACCATTAAGGATCATTGATAAACATTAATAGTGTCTAGTGTCTGTGTGAGGGCTTAACTACTTGCGCTATTCGATTTGTGCATGGATGGTTCGAGTCACAGTTCCTGGTTCCGTCTCTTGAACTTTGTTTTGCTCTGTTTCTGCTCTCTGTCTTCTTGAAATTCCTCATATCTACTCTTAATGCTGCACGAGTTTGTCTCAGTTATTTCCACATTCAGTTCACGGCACATTTCGTCGACGTTGGTGACGATACATCGCACTGTGTGGGCCAAACG
>WNWK01001858.1:117500-150000 GCA_009830355.1 Cherax destructor | reverse complement strand
GCTTTAAGGTTAAGGAGACTTGAGGTGAGGTTTTAGTGCTTTAATTTGAGGTTGTAGGGAGTTGAAGTGATAATGTAATGAGTTAATGTTTGATGTGAGGTTTGCGGAGATGAGGTGACATTTTAAGGATTTGTTGTGAGGTTGTAGGAATCTGTTGTGAGGCTGTAGGGAAATGAGGTGACGTTGTAGTGAGTTTTATTTAAACATCAGCTCATTTCAAAGTCCAGCTCTATCTAAGGTATACTATCACCCTTCCCAGAATGTGACCCACAACAGATAACACACAGGTACCTTCATACTGCTAGGTGAACAGAGGCAGCAGGTGTAAGGAAACATGCGCAACGTTTCCACATATGCCGGAGATCGAACCACAGACACTCATTAAGTGAGGCAAGTGCGCTGCCAACAGAGCATTGGGCCACGGGTGATGTTTTAGGGTCTTAAGGTGACCCAGATCTTTGAGAAAAGGAGTACTGAGGTGGAGTGAAGGTTATGAGGCGAGGTGTCGCCTTTCCTTCGTTTGTCTCTTTCCAGTTGTATTTCTCAAATTTTTTCTTCTATTCTTTTCGAACGTCATTGCTGTTTCTTGCTCGTACTTATTTTGCTCAGTTTATAACTTGCTTCGGTTTTCTCTATCATCACATTTCTCATCCTTCTCATTTTGCTCGGTCTCTCCTTCTTTGTATTTTTTTCAATCGTTTTTCTTTCTCATTTTCGATATAATATTTTTACCCACTTCCCTGTCCTCCGCTTCCTCCTCCTCCTTGCTTAAATTCCTCCTTCATATCCCTACTCCTACTCATTTCTTCTCTTTTCCCTTTTTCCTCCTTTCTCCTCTCTCAGTCTTAACCCATCATTCGACAATGTCAGATCGTATATAAAATTATATAAAATGTGCAGATCAAGTGAGGAGGGTTCATAAAAGCATCAGAGCTCTATGAAAAGATACTAAAAACACTTATGCTATTCATCCTTAAGAAGCGAACTTCCAAGAAGGGAACTTCATTCAAATCTTCAAGATATTAAACCAATTATACACAGTCAAACATGAACTATTTGAATTCCAAAGTGAGTCGATGATGCAAAACAGCTACACTAAACTCGGAGACAAAACACTGCAACATATTGCTCTCTGGAGTTACAGGTTCCAAAATAATGCATTATTTTTTTAACTGATGTAGTCAGACAAAAAAAAAAAAATAGATTCCAATCGCAAGCTTCCTGTTTTGTCAGATGCCCATTCACGTTTCACATTACGTAGTGGTAATTCTCTTTATTCACATTTTGAAGCCAACAGCTAGTAGAAGTAACTGATAGGTGGACAGAGAGCCTTCTGCTATCCTATTCTTACCTCAGTTGGGCTCTTTTTTTTCCTCGGAAATTTTAAGTGGTAATGTTAAGGAGGTGAAAAGGTCGTAGATGCATTATTTATTATGCAATGCAAATGGCAGTATGTTACTGAATCTAGCTTTGTCTTTGTTACAGCAGGTGTTAAGGTTTGTTTAACTCGTATGTTGAAGATGATGTTTATCCACCTTGTGTGTTGAAGGTGATAATGTTTGTCTACTTCGTGTGTTGATGGTGCTGACGATTGTCTGCCTCGT
Organism: Cherax destructor; assembly: GCA_009830355.1. Classification (NCBI taxonomy): domain Eukaryota; kingdom Metazoa; phylum Arthropoda; class Malacostraca; order Decapoda; family Parastacidae; genus Cherax; species Cherax destructor. The sequence goes on along the minus strand of WNWK01001858.1, from coordinate 148,396 downwards.
GTGTTGACTGTGTTGCAGCAGGTGTTGCAGTTCATATTCCACTTCGACTTTGTGTAATTGGGAAGATTTATGCCTCTTTACGTCGTCTTATGTTCGCGCAAGTGTGGTTGTTAAGAGCACCTTTGTAAAGGCTTCAGACTGCAGCACCTGAAACTTTGGGTAAAGGATGTGTGTTGCATTAATGCTGCGGAGGAAGGGGGTAAGGCTGAGGAGTAATGGGGGAAGGACTGAGAGGATGGAGCTGAGAGGATGGAAATGAGGGATTCGGTCTGAAGGAATGGAACTGGGAGAATAGGGAATCCAATCAAAAATATTTAAAAGTCTACTTCTTTCAGCTTTTCATATATTATTTCGGAAAAGGAAAAAAGTTCAGATTTCCATTAGTGGTTCAGGCTAAAAGAAATTTACTGAAGAGCTTAATAAACAAACGTGATATTATAAGATAGGGGAAAATTTGTGAAAAAGCACGTGCAGAGGATTTAGACATTTGTATACATTGTAGATTATGATGAATCTTATTATTATGCACCTTTGTGTGAGTGTGTAATTACCAATTTGTAATTTTCTCTTTGTAGCTACAAGTGTCCCGCCTTCAGTACTCTCATCTTCATATAATTTTGTAAAATTCTGCTATCCTTTCCACTCCACTTTTTACTAAATTTTCTTAACATTTCACCATCTATATATCTAAAAGGCATTTTATAGTTTGTAAGTGTAGCGTTTGAGTGTGTGTGTGTGTGTGTGTGTGTGTGTGTGTGTGTGTGTGTGTGTGTGTGTGTGTGTGTGTGTGTGTGTGTGTGTGTGTGTGTGTGTGTGTGTGTGTGTGTGTGTGTGTGTGTGTGTGTGTGTGTGTGTGTGTAGTATGTGCTTTCAGACTGAGACATACAATTAAGGAGCTCATTACCAGCCCTCAGATCTCAGGTGTACACAGACATACACACACAGACACAGACAGACAGACAGACGGACGCACTCACACACACACTCACACTCACACACACACACTCACACACACACACACACCACACACACACACACACACATTCAGAAACACGTCTCAGCAATTCTTCGTATTCGTTGCTTGTTTCACAGAAGCAAATTAAAATGGGTTAGTGTCTCCAACACGTCACCTCTGCACTCATGTCTGAGACAGCGTCGCTCCTCACTTCACTTCCCACTCTTTACACATCGTACATCGGGTCGTAAAGACGAATGTTTTAGTGGCATTTTCATCCATGTTTATTAGGGAGTACCTGTGTGCAGAACGAGAGTTCCAAAACGATGCGAATTTGCAATTTTGGAAGAGACATTCACCGTCATTCTTATAATTAGAAGATTATGGTAACAGGTATTTTCACACTTTTACAATATGAAAATATTTGGTAGAAAAGAAAAACTAACGATTGGGAATCAGCACAATTACGCTTATTCACGTGTCCTCTCCAGCTGGTTCGGTGATAAATTTTTTTTTTCAGTGTTGATGTTTTGTACTACTTTTCTAACATGATCCGATTCATTCTTTGAAATTTAATGATTATTAGTCACTGTGAATTTTTTTTTCTGTTACCTACGTACATCTGCTTATTGGAAAGGCTTTTTATTGTTATGAGACATACAAATAGGGAAAAGGATAAAGTTGAAGCCATCTCTCTCTTCTCTCTCTCTCTCTCTCTCTCTCTCTCTCTCTCTCTCTCTCTCTCTCTCTCTCTCTCTCTATGTAACCGCCATCTTTCTTGGAATTCCTCTTGTTTTCTAAGAAATTCTTTTAGTATAGAATATTTTAATCATGCTTAGTGCATGATGGAAAAAGGGATTCTATAAAAATATTATACTAAGTTAAATTTTAACTCAGGAGAAAAATGTGATCGCCTTTGAATATGTACCATCAGAGAAGCTCTTTGAGAATACCCTATCAGTGAATCTCTTTGATTATTACCCATCAGAAGAGCTCTTTGAGAAAGATTTAATTGTCGTAACAAGTTTCAATCCTCAACACTATATAATATCACACCCAATCCACCCACCCCACACCACCCCTCCATACACCCCACACCACCCTTCCACAAACCCCACACTACCCCTCCACAAACCTCACAACAACCCTCCACACACCCACACCACCCCTCCATCACCCCACACCACCCTCCACAAACCCACACCACCCCGCCACAAACCCCACACCACCCCTCCACAAACCTCACAACAACCCTCCACACACCCCACACCACCCCTCCACCCACCCCACACCACCCCTCCATACACCCCACACCACCCCTCCACAAACCTCACAACAACCCTCCACACACCCCACACCACCCCTCCATACACCCCACACCACCCCTCCACACACCACACTCCACCCACCCCCACTCTAACCCTCCACCCACCCCACACCACCCCTCCACACCCCACTCCACACCTCCACCCACCCCCACCACCCATCCACAAACCCCACTACAACCCTCCACACACCACCTCTCCACACACCCCACACCACCCCTCCACACACCCCACACCAACCCTCCACCCACTAAACACCACGCCTCCACCCACCCCACACCACCCCACCACACACCCACACCAACCCTCCACCCACTAAACACCACGCCTCCACCCACCCCCACACCACCACTCCACACACTACACCACTACCCACTACTCCACTACCTACCCCACCACACCTGCTCGCCGATGTGAATGTAATTTGGAGAATAATAATAATAAGAAGACAGGGAAAATATACAATATGTTTTGAACAAATTACAGGTTGAATCAAATAAGTAACTACCATAATTTGAACGAACCAGGGTGGTAAGGAAGTAAAATATCCTATATGAAGAATTGTGGAAGGCAGACTCTATAACTAACTATTAAAATAAGTGCGACGGGGCAAGCGAGAATAATTCCAGTGACGTCCAGTGATGAAAGGTAAAAGCTATTTCTCTGCTGATATGTAAATACATGACACGCCACACCAACATCATAAACCTCCTCTCACCTCAAGACATTATGAGAAACTGACACACGGAAAAGCAAAGTTGTGAGCGAAAGATTGTTATGTAAATGAAATGCGGCACACGGTGTCCGTAGAGTTGTCTCAGACTTTTATTAGTTGGGCAATTCTCGTTTACGATATTATTAATTACAATGCATTTGTGCCCGGTTTTATTACCTACCCATGAATGTAATAGCCAGTTAAACACAGGAATACTAATCAAAAGAGCACACAGGCTGCTGACTGCTCTTACACCAAATTCGAGAGCTGGTAAATTGGACGATGATTATAATGGTTCATGAGCGACCGAAACCTCGCTCTTTTTATACTCGTAAATTGCAGATCTATTGTAAATTTTTTCCTGCACTATCATTGTGAGAATTTCATTCTTCGTTCTTACTGTTAAAATTATATTTAGATCTGACTTTGTAATATATATATATATATATATATATATATATATATATATATATATATATATGATCTATATAAAAATTACTTTAAGTATATAATTATATATATATTATAGGTATCCTGACAATTTGTATTATATATATATATATATATATATATATATATATATATATATATATATATATATATATATATATATATATATATATATATATATATATATATATATATATATATATATATATATATATATTGCAGCGTGAGGCGACTCTATTGCTGAGGTCAGGGAATAAACCCTGGACTTTAAATTAAAAAAAAAAAATTATGTAGGTAGTAGGCTGGTAGACAGCAACCACCCAGGGAGGTACTACCGTCCTGCCAGGTGACTGTGAAACAGAAACCTGAAACTGTTTTACATGATGGTAGGATTGCTGGTGTCTTTTTTCTGTCTCATAAACATGCAAGATTTCAGGTACGTCTTGCTACTTCTACTTACACTTAGGTCACACTACGCAAACATGTACACGTTTATGTATACACACTCGTCTGAGTTTTCTTTGATATTATCTTAATAGTTCTTGTTCTTATTGCTTTTCCCTTTCATATCCATGGGGAAGTGGAATAAGAATCTTTCCTCCGTAAGCCATGCGTGTTGTAAAAGTCAACTAAAATGCCGGGAACAATGGGCTAGTAACCCCTTTTCCTGTATAGCTTACTAAAAAGAAGAATAAGAAAACCGTCAAAGTGGGATGTTTGAATGTGCGTGGATGTTGTGCGAATGATAAGAAAGAGATGATTGTAGATGTTATGAATGAAAAGAAGCTGGATGTCCTGGCTTTAAGTGAGACAAAGCTGAAGGGGGTAGGAGAGTTTCAGTGGGGAGAAATAAATGGGATTAGATCAGGGGTTTCAAATAGAGTTAGAGCTAAAGAAGGAGTGGCAATAATGTTGAATAATCAGTTATGGCAGGTAAAGAAGGAATATAAATGTATAAATTCAAGGATTATGTGGAGTAAAATAAAGGTTGGATGTGAAAAGTGGGTTATAGTAAGTGTTTATGCACCTGGAGAAGAGAGAAGTGTAGAGGGAGAGAGAGATTTTGGGAAATGTTGAGTGAATGTGTGGGAGTTTTGAACCAAGTGAGAGAGTAATTATGGTTGGGGATCTTAATGCTAAAGTGGGTAAAAATGTTGTGGATGGAGTAGTAGGTAAATTTGGGGTGCCAGGGGTAAATGTAAATGGGGAACCATTAATTGAGCTATGTGTAGAAAGAGGTTTGGTAATAAGTAATACATATTTTATGAAAAAGAGGATAAATAAATATACAAGGTATGATATAGCACGTAAGGAAAGTAGTTTGTTGGATTATGTATTGGTGGATAAAAGGTTGATGAGTAGGCTTCAGGATGTACTTGTTTATAGAGGGGCAACGGATATATCAGATCATTATTTGGTTGTAGCTACAGTTAGAGTAAAAGGTAGACGGGACAAAAAGAAAATGGCAACAGCAAGTAAGAGAGAGGTAAAAGTGTATAAACTAAGGGAGGAGGAAGTTAGGGTGAGATATAAGCAACTATTGGCAGAAAGGTGGGCTAGTGCAAGTAGGAGTAGTGGGAGGGTTGAAGAGAGTTGGGATAGTTTTAAAAATGCAGTATTAGAATGTGGGGCAGAAGTTTGTGGCTATAGGAGGGTGGGTGCAGGAGGAAAGAGGAGAGAGTGGTGGAATGAAGAAGTAAAGGGTGTGATAAAAGAGAAAAAGGTAGCTTATGAGAGGTTTTTACAAAACAGAAGTGTTAATAGATGAGCAGAGTATATGGAGAGTAAAAGAAAGGTGAAGAGAGTGGTGAGAGAGTGCAAACGAAGAGCGGATGAAAGAATGAGAGGCTCTGTCAAAAAATTTTGCTGAAAAAAAGAAATTTTTTTGGAGTGAGATAAACAAGGTAAGAAAGCCTAGGGAACGAATGGATTTGTCAGTTAAAAACAGAGTAGGGGAGTTAGTAGATGGGGAGCTGGAGGTATTGGGTAGATGGCGGGAATATTTTGAGGAACTTTTAAATGTCGATGAAAAAAGGGAGGCGGTAATTTCATGTACTGGCCAGGGAGGTACAACATCGTTTAGGAGTGAAGAAGAGCAGGATGTGAGTGTGGGGGAGGTGCGTGAGGCATTACGTAGAATGAAAGGGGGTAAAGCAGCTGGAATTGACGGAATCATGACAGAAATGTTAAAAGCAGGGGGGGATATAGTGATGGAGTGGTTGGTATTTTTGTTTAATAAATGTATGAAATAGGGGAAGGTACCTAGGGATTGGCAGAGAGCATGTATAGTTCCGTTATATAAAGGGAAGGGGGATAAAAGAGAGTGTAAAAATTATAGGGGAATAAGTTTACTGAGTATACCAGGTAAAGTGTATGGCAGGGTTATTATTGAAAGAATTAGAGGTAAGACAGAGAGTAAGATTGCAGATGAGCAAGGAGGCTTTAGAGTGGGTAGGGGATGTGTAGATCAAGTGTTTACAGTGAAGCATATATGTGAACAGTATTTAGATAAAGGTAGAGAAGTTTTTATTGCATTTATGGATTTAGAAAAGGCATATGATAGAGTGGATAGGGGAGAAATGTGGCAAATGTTGCAAGTGTATGGAATAGGTAGTAAGTTACTGAAGGCTGTAAATAGTTTTTATGAGGATAGTGAGGCTCAGGTTAGGGTGTGTAGGAGAGAGGGAGATTACTTCCCGGTAAAAGTAGGTCTTAGACAGGGATGTGTAATGTCACCATGGTTGTTTAATATATTTATAGATGGGGATGTAAAAGAAGTAAATGCTAGGGTGTTGGGGAGAGGGGTTGGATTAAATTATGGTGAAATAAATGCAAAATGGGAGTTGACACAGTTACTTTTTGCTGATGATACTGTGCTTATGGGAGATTCTAAAGAAAAGTTGCAAAGGTTAGTGGACGAGTTTGGGAGAGTGTGTAAAGGTAGAAAGTTAAAAGTGAACATAGATAAGAGTAAGGTGATGAGGGTATCAAACGATTTAAATAAAGAAAAATTGGATATCACATTGGAGAGAGGGATTATGGAAGAAGTAAATGTTTTCAGATATTTGGGAGTTGACGTGTCAGCGGATGGGTTTATGAAGGATGAGGTTAACCATAGAATTGATGAAGGAAAAAAGGTGAGTGGTGCATTGAGGTATCTGTGGAGACAAAAAACGTTATCCATGGAGGCAAAGAAGGGAATGTACGAAAGTATAGTGGTACCAACACTCTTATATGGGTGTGAAGCATGGGTTGCAAATGCTGCAGCGAGGAGGAGGCTGGAGGCAGTGGAGATGCCCTGTCTAAGGGCGATATGTGGTGTAAATATTATGCAGAAAATTCGGAATGTGGAAATTAGGAGAAGGTGTGGAGTTACTAAAAGCATTTGTCAGAGGGCTGAAGAGGGGTTGTTGAGGTGGTTTGGTCATTTAGAGAGAATGGATCAAAGTAGAATGACTTGGAGAGCGTATAAATCTGTAGGGGAAGGAAGGCGGGGTAGGGGTCGTCCTAGAAAAGGTTGGAGGGAAGGGGTAAAGGAGGTTTTGTGGGCGAGGGGCTTGGACTTCCAGCAAGCATGTGTGAGCGTGTTAGATAGGAGTGAATGGAAACGAATGGTTTTTGGGACATGACGATCTGTTGGAGTGTGAGCAGGGTAACATTTTGTGAAGGGATTCAAGGAAACCAGTTAATTGATTTAGTTGGACTTGAGTCCTGGAAATGGGAAGTACAATGCCTGCACTTTAAAGGAGGGGTCTGAGATAGTGACAGCTGGGAGGGACTTTTCTCAGCTGTCGTATCTGAGCTCCTCTGCAAAGACAGTGATTATGTATGAGTGTGGTGAAAGTGTTGAATGATGATGAAAGTATTTTCTTTTTGGGGATTTTCTTTCTTTTTGGGTCACCCTGCCTCGGTGGGAGACGGTCGACTTGTTGAAAAAAAAAAAAAAAAAAAAAAAATATATATATATATATATATATATATATATATATATATATATATACATTATATAAATTCGCTAGTTGAAAATTATTATTGATATTATTCAAATGATGATAATAATAATAATAATAATAATAATAACAACAACAATAATAATAATAATAATTATAATAATAATAATAATAATAATAATTATAATAATAATAATAATAATATTAATGTCAATAATAATAATAATAATAATAATAATAATAATAATAATTATTATTATTATTATAATTATTATTATTATTATAATTATTATTATTATTATTATTATTATTATTATTATTATTATTATTATTATTATTATTATTATTATTATTATTATTATTATTGACATTACTATCGATTTTTAGGTTAAAAACATCACACACACACACACACACATTTTTAAGAAAGGAGACAGACACGAGGCATTAAACTACAGACCTGTGTCACTGACGTGTATAGTATGCAAAGTCATGGAGAAAGTCATCAGGAGGAGAGTGGTGGAGCACCTAGAAAGACACAAGCTTATAAACGACAACCAGCACGGTTTCAGGGAAGGAAAATCCTGTGTCACAAACCTACTGGAGTTTTATGACAAAGTAACAGAAGTAAGACACGAGAGAGAGGGGTGGATAGACTGCATTTTCTTGGACTGCAAGAAGGCGTTCGACACAGTTCCTCACAAGAGGTTAATGCAAAAGCTAGAGGATCAGGCACACGTAACAGGAAAGGCACTGCAATGGATCAGAGAATATCTGACAGGGAGGCAACAACGAGTCATGGTACGTGACGAGGTGTCAGAGTGGGCACCTGTGACGTGTGGGGTTCCACAAGGATCAGTCCTAGGACCTGTACTGTTTTTGGTATATGTGAATGACATAACGGAAGGGATAGACTCAGAAGTGTCCCTGTTTGCAGATGATGTGAATTTAATGAGAAGAATTAAATCAGTTGAGGATCAGGTAGGACTACAAAGAGACCTAGACAGGCTACAAGCCTGGTCCAGTAAACGGCTCCTTGAATTTAACCCTGCCAAATGTTAAGTTATGAAGATCGGGGAAGGGCAAAGAAGACCGCAGACAGAGTATAATCTAGGTGGCCAAAGACTGCAAACCTCACTCAAGAAAAAAAATCTTGAAGTGAGTATAATACCGAGCACATCTCCTGAGGCACACACCAATCAGATAACTGCTGCAGCATACGGGCGGCTGGAAAACCTAAGAATAGCGTTCCAATACCTCACTAAGGAATCGTTCAAGACTCTGTACACCATATACGTCAGGCCAATACTGGAGTATGCAGCACCAGTTTGGAACCCACACCTGGTCAAGCACGTCAGGAAATTAGAGAAAGTGCAAAGGTTTGCATCAAGACTAGTCCCAGAGCTAAGGCGATTGTCCTACGAAGAAAGGTTAAGGGAAATTGGCCTGACGACACTAGTTGCTGCACGATCCAGCAATATGGTGCTGCACGATCCAGCAATATGTTGCTGCACGATCCAGCAATATGTTGCTGCACGATCCAGACAGGAGGGTTAGGGGAGACATGATAACGACGTATAAAATACTGCGAGGAATAGATAAGGTGGACAGAGACAAGATGTTCCAGAGAGGGGACACAGAAACAAGGGGTCACAGTTGGAAGTTGAAGACTCCTATGAGTCAAAGGGATGTTAGGAAGTATTTCTTCAGTCATAGAGTTGTCAGGAAGTGGAATAGCCTAGAAAGCGACGTAGTGGAGGCAGGAACCATACATAGTTTTAAGACGAGGTTTGATAAAGCTCATGGAGCAGGGAGAGAGAGGACCTAGTAGCAATCAGTGAAGAGGCGGGGCCAGGAGCTATGACTCGACCCCTGCAACCACAAATAAGTGAGTACAAATAGGTGAGTACACACACACACGCACACATTATAAAAATCATATCAGTCGAGCAAAAATTAACTCAGGCCAAAGAAATTTAGCTCAAGTCTCATAAACTCAGAACACTTAGTTACGGAAAGTTAATAAAAAAAATATTAAGGCTTTCTCCTTAGACGGCAAAGCTCACAGAGTTGTACATCCCTAGTTCCACTTTCAATCTTCACTAATGCACTGAAATAGAGCCAGTGAGCAAAGAGTTTTGAATGACTCGCTTAACTTCACAACACGATGCAATACCCTCGTGTGAGAGGGTCATATTGAAGGACACTGCGATACTACATGGAAACATGCAAGGGACGTAGGAAACTAGGAGGGAATGATGAAGAAAAACCGGTGAGCAATGAAGGTAGGTGAGAAAGATGGACGGGGGGAGGAAGGGTGTGCGAAGAAGGGAGGGAAAGGATAAAGTTGAAGAGAGAACCATAGAGGTAGATTTGGAGGACGTAAAGCAGGACAGAGTGAAATAGATATAGAGAAGTGGACAGTAAAAGTTTATTCCGGTACGTAAGATCGTCTCCTACAAAAAAAGTTACTCACCCTCTTGCAGTTCTCCATCGGAGACCAAAACAACACGCCCAAGGAGAGAAAATTATTGCAAAAACCCTGGCTGCAAGGAGTCTCCAAAAATGTCCCCTTAGCAAACTGCGACCTAACTCTGAACATTACCATGCAAAACAAGGGAACACTAGCACACATCTGCCGCCTTCATGAAGGAACTTACCCAACCTGCCCGAGGTATAGCCGGCTATATTGAAGCTCCAGAGCCTCTCACCGTGTTAAAACTCCGTGCTGAAGGATGGGATGGAAAGTGCTCTTATCCATGGTGTTGAAGAAGGGATTGGAGAGTGTTCCCAGCCATGATGGTGAGCGGTGGATTTGAGAGTGTTCCATGGCATGATGTTGAAGAATGGATTGCACAGTGCTTCTATCCATGGTGGTAAAGGATGGGTTGGTCAGCACTCCATGTCATGGTGTTGAGGCGTCTAGTATTAGAAGCTCGAAGCAAGTCAAACGAAAATAGTACTGTATCTGTAAATACCAATGGTTTAAATATTTCGGTTAATAAATGGAAGGTTGGAGATATTTTTCAAATTATATTTCTATTACTACTTCTGCTACTACTACTATTACTTCTGTACTACTACTACTACTACTACTACTACTACTACTACTACTACTACTACTACTACAACTACTACTACTACTACTACTGCTGCTACTACTACTACTACTACTACAACTACTACTACTACTAAAAGTACTACTACTACTACTATTACTACTACGACTACTGCTACTACTACTACTACTACTACTACTTTTACTACTGCTGCTGCTGCTGCGGCTACTACTAAAATTACTATGATCAATAATATTACTACTAATAATATAATAATAATAATAATAATAATAATAATAATAATAATAATAATAATAATAATAATAATAATAATAATAATAATAATAATAATAATAATGATAGTAGTAGTATTAGTAATAAATAATAATAATAATAATAATCATAACAATAATAATAATAATAGTAATAATCATAATAATATTAATGATGATAATAACAATAATAATAATAATAATAATAATAATAATAATAATAATAATAATAATAATAATGGTTCCTAAAACATTCTTATGAATTTTCTTTATTAGAAATATATATATTAATTACATATACTATGCCAGCAATTTTTTTAACAGTATCTTAAGAGGAAATATTGAATTTCAAATATGTATGCTTTCTGCAGCTACATCATAAGTTGTAATATTAAAATATTTTTTACAGGGTGTCAGGATAAGTCTGGAAAAAGACCTCGGTCATATGACCAAGAGTCCCACTTAGTGGAACATCTTATTACCGAGACCAGTGTCAGAAAACACTTGTCCTGTTTCCTGACGAATAAAATACCCCCACCCACCCCCTCAATCTAAAAAAAATACACCTAATCAGAGGAGAGAAAACTAAAAGTATAATAACCCATTATGAAAAAAAATAGATGGACCTGCAAGGCTTCAAGAGAACAATCATATTTTGATTATATATTTGCAGTTCGAAAGACAGGCAGTCAGTTGCGAATTTAATTCCGGGATTATTGAAAATTTTTGCCATGTGACAACTGTCATAAGTATCAGCCAAAATTATATATATTTTTAAAATGCATGTTAGGTTCCTGAACGTTATTGGAAAGCTTTTGATATTGGGAAATGTGAAGTTATTGCTTTTAAAAATACCAAATGATATTATTAAATACCTCGACGTTTTAGTACTATGTTCAAACTTTTTCAACCTATCACTTTGTGTATAAATACATTAAAAGTGTTGTATTAGGGTGTATTAAACATACTATGATGTATACATTAGTTGAAGTGTAATTTATATGATTTAGTGTAATAAATAATATAAAAAATCACAAAATTTAATCATTAAAATGCGAAATATTACGAATAATATAAAACACACAATGCATAATGTGTATCGTGTTTAGGTATAAATGAATAATTTATATAAAAAATGTATCCACTCTATGCAGGCGGCTACTCTCTCTCTCTCTCTGTCTCTCTCGCCTCTCTCTCTCTCATTTCCTTGCTACTAACTTTCTCCGTGTCATTCCGCCACCATGAAGAGTATTGATGGTTCAGCTCCTCTCAGCTCCGGCCTTGACTCCATTATGTCTCTTATTCATCGCCTGGAAATATATCTTCAGCAGGAAATTAGGATCACGAAATCGGACATAGAGAAGCAGAGTGAGGACGGGTGTGTGGGAGTGGGGTAGGTGCGGGTCACCAAATGGTGGGATAGGTTGGGTGGGCCCTAAGTTGGGCCCAAGGAGGGCCACATGGGTGGGTCCTTGGACGGGGTCCCAGGCGATTAATCGGGATTGTAGGTAGAAAAATATTGGCGGATAATCAAAGTAAAGTAAGTGAAATGCGGCACAATCTACCCGTAGAGTTTTCTCAGACGTTCAAATATTTGCTCATTTTTTTCACGATATTATTAATTAATGCAACTGTCAAGATACTATACGTAGATACACGCTCACGAATAAAACTATGACCATGTCACATTATTGTTACGAGAGAACGACGGAAACACCTTCCCTCCAAAAGTTCTTTCATAACCTTATTATTAAGGTTTTTTGCTCTAGGAGCAATATATATATATATATATATATATATATATATATATATATATATATATATATATATATATATATATATATATATATATATATATATATATATATATATATATATATATATAGAAAATTCGGAATGTGGAAATTAGGAGAAGGTGTGGAGTTACTAAAAGTATTTGTCAGAGGGGCTGAAGAGGGGTTGTTGAGGTGGTTTGGTCATTTAGAGAGAATGGATCAAAGTAGAATGACTTGGAGAGCGTATAAATCTGTAGGGAAGGAAGGCGGGGTAGGGGTCGTCCTAGAAAAGGTTGGAGGGAAGGGGTAAAGGAGGTTTTGTGGGCGAGGGGCTTGGACTTCCAGAGGGCATGTGTGAGCATGTTAGATAGGAGTGAATGGAGACGAATGGTTTTTGGGACATGACGATCTGTTGGAGTGTGAGCAGGGTAACATTGTGTGAAGGGATTCAGGGAAACCAGTTAATTGATTTAGTTGGACTTGAGTCCTGGAAATGGGAAGTACAATGCCTGCACTTTAAAGGAGGGGTCTGAGATAGTGACAGCTGGGAGGGACTTTTCTCAGCTGTCGTATCTGAGCTCCTCTGCAAAGACAGTGATTATGTATGAGTGTGGTGAAAGTGTTGAATGATGATGAAAGTTTTTTCTTTTTGGGGATTTTCTTTCTTTTTGGGTCACCCTGCCTCGGTGGGAGACGGCCGACTTGTTGAAAAAAATAAATATATATATATATATATATATATATATATATATATATATATATATATATAATATATATATATATGGGTAGTAGGGAAGTGGAATATTCAAATGGCTTCAGAAAGAAATCTAAATATTCTTCCTTGAAGTCTTTTTATCCACTTCTCCGAGGCAATGGGTCCCACAATTGACACTAGAGGTGGACCCCATCCTATATATATATATATATATATATATATATATATATATATATATATATATATATATATATATATATATATATATATATATATATATATATATATGAAGAGAGTTCTGATAATTCATAAAGGTTCATTAGTCTTTTTCGGCAGTTGCCGGAGGTATAATGAAAGGCGAAGGTCGGAAGTGACTTGTATCACTAAATGAGCTATGAAATTGTTTTGCCTGAAAGGATTAATGAAGATACCTGAGACTATCTTTTCTTATTAGACTTATGTGTAAGAGTAGGTAATGAGAATAGATCTAAGGAAGAGGAAGACAGCTTGAATCCCTCTGATCTAGAGACTTTCACCAACTTCAAGGCACCGTTCTTGAAATGCGTTAAGGAACTCAACACTCTGTGGAAGCAAATTAGTATCAATTAAATAAAATGATCACGTGCATGCAAATAATTAAGGGAAAATTGTCTTTATTTATCGATGGACAAGATTGACACTTACTTACATGACTATATGAGAGAGGACCTCCGTAAATAAGAAATACATCTTCACCTTATGCTTGATTATTAAAATTTTTTTAATATTTAATGCAAGGGGTTCCTGTTGTGTCTGATATTTCAGCGAATTAGGCATAAACAAAGTTAATAATTCGTAATGGGTTCGATAATATTGTTAAAGTTAGGAAGCTAGATTAATATGAAATATAAAGCCTGATATCCCAGTCTCAGATCACCAGGAGATAAAGCCAGTTTGATGGGAGGTCATAAGGGCAACGATCAAAGGTCAGTAGGATCGTCAATTGCTCATGTGATTGAAAAAACAATACTAATGAATGTAAATTAGGTGTACAGTGGAGTGTTTGCTTGTCGTGTTCTTTTAGTGTTGAAGTGAAACTGACAGTACAGATATCTGAAAGTTTGAAAAAAGGAGTACTGCGAGATGTAATAGGCAAGATAAAGCCGAGAGTAATATGTGAGAGTGGGTGAAGCCGTCATTCGGGTTACCTCGGAGAACGTCTTCAGTTGAAGCATTCACGTCAGTCCCGTGATTGATTAGTGACTGACGGAGGGAGCTTATTTTTAAAGAGAATGAAGACACGGAAGGAGAAAGGCAGACACACACACACACATACACACACACACACACACACACACACACACACCAAGAGAGTGAACCAGACAGCAGCCAGCAAAGAGACTTGACCCCTGCAACCACATATATTTGAGCACCTATAGGTAGTACACACAGTCGTTTTCTCGCTCTCTCTCTTTCTCTCCCAGGCCTCACACAACCTTCAACACTCACCTTTATACTCTCCTCAGTATGTCTCCTGGACCCCCGACATCTAGATGGCTGTTTATACTGCACCTTTCTTCCCAGTATGGCTATCTTGCATATGAAAGCCCTAGTCTTACCAATTGTAAGTAGCTGAAAGTCGCAAGATATATATTCTAACTAGCCCCCCTCCACATCCCCCACTCACGTACTTCACGCGACCAGACGTTTACTTGGTCTAAGAGCATTAAAGGAATTGCAAAGCAGACCTCACCCTGAGTTTACAGACATCGGCAAGCCACAATGGTTCCATGGATCACGTTTTAAACATCTGTCAATGCCAAGTAGACTGACACAGAAACATCTATTTATAAATGCTCGTGGCATATGTGGAAACCTTTCAGGCTGGTGTGCAGTGGGCAGGCAGGTCGATCGCGCACAGTCCGTGACATACAAGAACAGTTCAGCAAAATACGAAAAACATCTCTAGATCAACATGAAAAAAGTATGAAACACATCCACAGTAAATGATATCAGGTGAGAAAGTCCAGAGAGAAAAAAGTTGATCTTTAATACCACAGAATCTAATACCAGAAATTCTAATACTACAGATTCTAATACCAGTGATTCTAATACCACAGACTATAATACCAGAGATTCTAATACCACAGACTATAATACCAGAGATTCTAATACTATAGACTCTAATGCCATATATTCTAATACTAGAGATTCTAATACTAGGAATTTTAATTCCAGGGACTCTAATGCCAGGGATTTTAATACCAGAGACTATAATACCAAAGGCTCTATTACCAGAGACTCTAATACCAGAGACTCATAAAGAAGCCTAGAGCCTTGCAAGCCAGGAAAGGTATCACGAGTACAGGCCATTAAATTCTGATTAAAAATTCCAAGGTAATGTAAGATCCATCGTGGCACTGAGCGGAAACTTCTAAATGTTCTGTATTTTTTTTTTATTTTGGTTGTTCACAGAAGGAAGTGTAAGCCAGTTGTTTGTTTGGGTGTGTGTGAGTGTGTGTGTGTGTGTGGGTGTGTGCGTGCGTGTGTGTGTGTATGTGTGTGTGTTTGTGTGTGTGTGTTTGTGTGTATGTGTGTGTGTGTGTGGTGTGTGCGTGTTCACTCAGCTAGCTGTAACCACCTAGTTGATGGTTAAGAAATGGCATATCATTCTACTAGTATCACGAGTTTCCTGTCTCTTAGGCTTGTACGTACCTGTTCTTAAACCTGCGTATGATCACTGAACAGGTGGGGTTTGAACCCATGGGAGTAAATCCTAAAACTCACAGGCCAGGGCGCTGATCAGCATTCCTAGCGCCGGGACGATTTTTATTAGTAACCATCCCTATTGGCTAGTGTTGACCCTTATTATCACTCTCCTGGCTAGTTGCCTTTCCCAGGTTAGTACCCCTCGTCCTAGTCTGACGTATCTCCTTGTTTAGTGCTCTCTCCATGGCTAGATTTTTCGTTCTTATCCAGCCTCCCGCCAAACAAATCACATAACACTGAAGACCTCAGCGCATGCATTTAAATGTTACCTTTGGCTTCTTCTCAGTCGTTCTTGTGATGACATCGATAACGTAGATCGTGCATGCTTGCATGGATCAGCAGGACGATACTGCGGGGATAGACGATAGTACTTCAGGACGATACCGAGGGAATACACGCTGTTACTGCAGGACAATACTGCGGGGATAGACGCTGGTATTTGATACCGTCAGACTAGACGCTGGTACTTCAGAACGATAGTGTGAGACTACACTCATGTGCTTCAGAACGATACCGAGAGAATAGACGCTCTTACTTCAGAACAATACCGTGGGTCTAGATGCTGGTATTTCCGACCGATATCGAGGACGTAGACCGTGATACAAAAGAACGATACAGTGACCGTGGTGCCTAATTCATCAACGCGCTACCGGGATTTTAGACGTTGGCGAATCTCAACGATACCTGGGTATTTCTGGACGATACCTGGGTATTTCTGGACGCTATTCGGATACCGAGTTTGGTACCTCTGAAAAATACCGTGATACTTGATGCTGAATCATAATGCTAATGCCAGAGATGTTCTCAAGCGGAAGAGGATAGGCAGGAGAGGGGAAGAGAGAGAGAATTATTATAGTGTAGAAATGCTTGATGATAAGGGGAGCAGAAAGAGATAAATGAAATAACTTGAGATTAAGAGAAAATAGATCATGGGAATAGAGGGAGATGACGGATGCAAGAGGAGATAAAGAGAATATGAGAGATAATGAATATTAGAAAATATATAGTGAATGGGAAGAGGAGAACAGGAGATAAAAGGGTCTACAAAGAAATACAAAGAATAAAGGTAATAACAGCAACATAGAAATATAATAATAATAATAATAATAATAATATAATAATAATAATAATAATAATAATAATAATAATAATAATAATAATAATAATAATAATAATAATAATAAAATAATAATAATAATAATAATAATAATAATAATAATAACATTAAAAATAATAATAATAATAATAATAATAATAATAATAATAATAATAATAATAATAATAATAATAATAATAATAATAATAATAATAATAATAAGTATTAAAATTATTATGACTTTATTATTATTTTCTTCGTCGTTGCTATCAGTTTAATTAATTAACATTTTCGAAGTAAATGACTATAACTTAAAATCATTTACTTATTATTTTGCATCGGAACATGTTAACGAAATTCGGAAATAAAATATATTAGTGACAGGGAAAAGGATTTGTCAGTGTGATGTTGAAAAGGATTTATCTCAGAGGCTTTAAAATTTCAATATTTACGTAGGTTATTCTTCAGAAAGGTATTTGTATATGAAACAAGCCGCCCTCTCCAACAGCAGCTCATCTATGGTGATATTTATCATCTTTTGCGCTCGTCACCATTTCGCCAGGCCATTCACCATACATCATACATGTGTGTATATATAATTAGTTGCAAACAATGGTCACGTCGGAAATGAGAAGGCGTGTGTCCTTATTCAAAGGATGGCAGCATCTGGGGAAGGGGAATGTTAATGTATCATCTGGCGACAATGGTCTCCTACTGTGTAAGGGATGAAACCATCTGCCGGGTTCACTGCCTGTCTGCCAGCCTTCCTGCCTGCCTGTCTGCCAGCCTTCCTGCCTGCCTGTCTGCCAGACTTCCTGCCTGCCTGTTTGCCAGCCCCACTGTCTTCTCTTGTGTCTTCCTCCCTGGCTGCCTGTTTGCCAGCCCCACTGTCTTCTCACGTGCCTACCTGCCAGCCATCCTGCCTGCCTGTTTGCCAGCCCCACTGTATTCTCACGTGCCTGCCTACCTGTTTGCCAGTCCCACTGTTTTCTCTCGTGCCTGTCTGCCTGCCTGTTTGCCAGTCCCACTTTTTTATCTCGTGCCTGTCTGCCTGCCTGTTTGCCAGTCCCACTTTTTTCTCTCGTGCCTGTCTGCCTGCCTGTTTGCCAGCCTCACTGTTTTCACTCGTGCCTGCCTGCCTGCCTGTTTGCTAGTCCCACTTTTTTCTCTCGTGCCTGTCTGCCTGCCTGTTTGCCAGTCCCACTTTTTTCTCTCGTGCCTGTCTGCCTGCCTGTTTGCCAGTCCCACTTTTTTCTCTCGTGCCTGTCTGCCTGCCTGTTTGCCAGTCCCACTGTTTTCTCTCGTGCCTGTCTGCCTGCCTGTTTGCCAGCCTCACTGTTTTCACTCGTGCCTGCCTGCCTGCCTGTTTGACAGCCCCACTGTTTTCTCACGTGCCGGCGTGCCTGTCTGATTTGCTTTCATACGTTGTTTTGTGACTAATTTTACCTACAGCTTACATCCCATATACTGAGAGGATCCTTCAGTAACATTGTCGTCTCTATCTCCTAGTTCTTTCCATTTCTGTCTCTAGTAACCTACCCGTCTCTGTCAAAAAATCCTGTCTGTGTATGCCTTCAGTAACCTTTCCAACTCTCCCCCTCAAACCAGTCACTCTCTTCCTTCAGTAACCTGTCAAACTTTGCCCCTCAAACCAGTCATTCTGTACCTTCAGTAACCTGTTCAACTTTGCCCCTCAAACCAGTCACTCTCTTCCTTCAGTAACCTGTCAAACTTTGCCCCTCAAACCAGTCATTCTGTACCTTCAGTAACCTGTCAAACATTGCCCCTCAAACCAGTCATTCTGTACCTTCAGTAACCTGTTCAACTTTGCCCCTCAAACCAGTCACTCTCTTCCTTCAGTAACCTGTCAAACTTTGCCCCTCAAACCAGTCACTCTCTTCCTTCAGTAACCTGTCAAACTTTGCCCCTCAAACCAGTCACTCTCTTCCTTCAGTAACCTGTCAAACTTTGCCCCTCAAACCAGTCATTCTGTATCTTCAGTAACCTGTCAAACTAACGTCTCCGTCTCAATTTGTGTTCAGAGCTCGTCTCTGTTTCTCTCTATCACACACTAATCAGTATCCACTCTCAAGCCTCACCTTCCTACTCTCTCTCTACTACACACACTAATTAACTTGCACTCGCCAAACCCACCAGGATTACCCTCAAAGCCTTCATAAACAAACCAACGGGGCACCTTCTCCAGTAATTTAGTTGCAAAGTAGAACTTTTCGGTTATATTCAGAAACGAGGATCCCAACTTCAAGTTCCATCCATTCTTTATCTTTTCAGTTATAGTAGCTGATGTTATATTACGTAAAACTACAGAGAGTTCGCTTGCTGATTTGTTAGAAATTACACACACACACACACACACACATACACACACACACACACACACACAAAGCACACACACATACACACACACACATACACAAACACACACATACGCACACACACACACACACACACACACACACACACACATACGCACACACACACATAACTGCTGCAGCATTCCGACATCTTTATAAGGAATTGTTCAGGACACTGTTCACTGTTTACGTTAGGCCCACATTGGAATATGCAACACCAGTTTGGAACCCACACCTAGCCAAGCACGTAAGGAAACTAGAGAAAGTGCAAAGGTTTGCAACTAGACTGGTCCCGGAGCTAAGGGGTATGTCCTACAAGGAGAGGTTACGAGAAATCGACCTGACGACACTGGAGTACATGAGAGATAGGGGGGATATGATAACGACATACAAAATACTGAGAGGAATCGACAAGGTGGACAGAGACAGGATGTTCCAGAGATGGAACACAGCAACAAGGGGACACAGTTGGAAGCTGAAGACTCAGATGAATCACAGGGATGTTAGGAAGTATTTCATCAGTCACAGAGTTGTCGGGAAGTGGAATAGTCTGGGAAGTGATGTAGTGGAGGCATGATCCAAACATAGCTTTAAGAATAGGTATGATAATGCTCATGGAGCGGGAAGAGTGACTTAGTAGCTGCCAGCGAAGAGGCAGGGCCAGGAGCAGTGAATCGACCCCTGCAACCACAACTAGGTGAGTACACACACACACACACACACATACACACACACACACACACACACACACATACGCACACATACACGCACAGTAGCGGCCAACGGAGAGGCGGGGGCTACGAGCAAATACTCGACCCCTGCAACCACAAATAGGGTGAGCACCTACCCATAAATGCACTCTCCCCTCAAACGCACTTTCCCCTCAGACTATCACCCCATCCTCTGTTTCACGGCAGTTACACACACGATAACGACGGCAACAGAGGTCAGTAATACTTATCCTACTGACACTCAATACGCAAGCGAGCTCAAAATAAATCACCATCGCCATCAAACTGACCCAAAGTTGATTGAAAAACTGAAGCAACTCTTTTTTTTTATGAGCGGATAAATAACGACTCGAGTACATCATAGACCGATTTCCTTGTAACTTTACAGGTCCATCGGAGCTGAAATTACAGGCCTCCAGCAATAAGATTATCGACCGTGGGAGAAACTGTGATATACCACTCTCTTGGGCAAGACGTCATTTCGCATAAACCTTTCGGCTGGAGGTCCACTATTGAGCACTCCAGGCGACTTACGAGGCAGTCATTTGGACGCGTCAACCCTCGCTGTCCCACGCAGAGCCGCTGGCAGACGCCAGGAGAACGTCTGCCAGTATTGGCATTCAGTTTCTGCCAGGCATGAACAGTTTTATGGTATAGGTTGAATCGCCATCGTGAAATATGGTTAAGTATTTTCTTCATTAGATACGCTGATGACGGTATGTGTGTGTGTGAGTGTGTGAAATACGTGAAAGGTTGAGTGCGTGAGTGTGCGTGCCGGTGAGTAAGAGTTTGTACACACTTAATTCCCCTTCCCAGTTTGTGTCTGCATGGGTTGTGTCGTAGCTCCTGCCCTTGCTTCGTATCTTGCCGCATGTTGGGTTTAATTCCTCCTGTCGTAGTGTACTCTGTTTAAAAATGTCGGAACATCAGACAGATAATTGTAATAAGACTCTGGATGCTCCGCAAACCTTTATTTACCGGCAACTTTTCGCTCATTCGCGGGCATTTTCAAATCAATGCATGACACATGTCACACGATATTTATATACACAGATATGGTGAGGTGGAAGTAGGCGAGATATGGTAATGGGCGACTGAGTCGTGACTGTGAGGTTACGGCATCTCTAGTACACAGTGTCTTGGATCTTTTTAAGAATGAGCTTAGTTAGGAGAAAGAAACTTATAACGACGTTTCGGCCCGACTTGGACCACAAACTAGTCACACACTAACACAGTTACTACTACTACTACTACTACCACTTCTTCCACTACCTCTTCCACTACTATCTCCACTTCCTTCTTCGATTTTTTCTACCTCTCTTTCTCCCATCCCTTCCCTCCTCTTGTATAAATACCAGCTTCCATACCTTCCTGTGTTAGTGTGTGCCTAGTTAGTGGTGCAGGTCGGACCGACACGTCGTCACAACTTTCTTTCTGCTATGTACGCGATATTTGTGCATTGTTCCAGTCACGGAATCGTGACTTTTTATTCATAACTAGATGTTGGTTTTGGTCGACGGTACATAGGGAAGACTGTATGAGCGCTGCTTCTAAACACGGTTTTCTAGTTGCATTCTCCTGTTTTATAATATCATACATGCGTAGTTCTTAGCTGAGACTGTATGTGTGTGTATTTCCCATGAAACACAGAGCATTGTTCTGGTTCATGTGTCTCACATGAGTATCTGTGATCAAGGAGTCTAGTGTGTGTGTGTGTGTGTGTGAGTGTGTGTGTGTGTGTGTTTGTGTGTGTGTGTGTGTGTGTTCTTCCTAATCACATTTCATTCTTCACATTCTAGACCTGTTTTTATACCTTAATCAATTGATTCACCGATTTTCGGGTCCAAGATTTATTTTTGTTTCTCTTTGTGTATTATTCATGTGCGTTATTCAGTCCCATTTTAATTCCCTTAATGCTTGTAATAATTTGTTAAATCTGAGCAGCTCGCAGTCTGGTCCCCTTTGTTCCATTTCCCGCAGCTTCACACGAATAATACGACAAAATATGCATACACTGAGAGGAGGGCAGCCTTATGAGAGAGATGCTGCTCATGGCTGCCATCTATCATCTGCATGACGCGTTGTCGCATGATGCAAAGTGGGGCGAGGGTGAGGGAGAGGAGTGAGGCTGAGGGGAGAGGAATGGGGTGAGGGTTCATGCGTGAAGGGTGAGGGGAAGAGAGATGAACAGTAAAAGCTGAGGCTAAGAGTTGAGGGGTTATGGTTGAGGGGTTAGGGTTGAGTGGCTAGGCTTGAGGAGTTATGGATTAAGGGCAAGAAACAAGAGGCAAGGAGACGAGGGGTTAAAGTAGTGGCATATAAGAGTAAGGGGAAAAAAGAGGGCAAAAAAAGAAGTGGGAAAACAAGTGGTGGGGAGAGGGTGAAGGATGGGAAAATAAGCTTTAAGGGAACAGGAGAAACTAAAGTAAAATATATGAACGAACTCCATTATATATATTCGCCTACGTAAATATTCCACTGTTGAGGCCCAATTTATCTCTTCGCACTTACAGCAAGCTACAATAATTATCTTATCTAAGAATCTTACAATAGAATAGTTATTTCTACAGTAACTTATAACTACACTAGCTTTCTTTAGTCATGAATATAACTTCTAACAATGTCTTTGTCGTTAAGTTACTTATATTTGATGTTACAGTCACGGTATTGTGCCTTTTTCTAATTAATATTTTTTTCTTTGTTGGTAATTACCTTTATAATAACAGTGGTCATAAAATTCTAGTGCAGTTAAATATGAAAATATGTATACATATGTGCGTATATATTTTTGTGCGTATGTATGTATTTTACAAGCCAGGGTATTTAAAAAATTAAATACACGGGTATCAAATTTTTAATTTCCAGGATAAAAAATGTTTAAACCCACGGTATTAAGATATTAATACCCTGGTATTGAGATGTTAATACCCTGGTATTGAGATGTTAATACCCTGGTATTGAGATGTTAATACCCTGGTATTAAGATATTAATACACTGGTGTTAAGATATTAATACACTGGTGTTAAGATATTAATACCCTAGTATTAAGATATTAATACTCTGGTATTAAGATATTAATACCCTGGTGTTAAAAAAATATTTGACGTAATAAACGAAAATCTTGGTATGAGGAAACTGTTGCAAGCAGATGGACGGCTCTGACATCACACCGTGCAATGTTTAAGGGATCACTCAACTCAGGAAATTTAAAAAAAAAAACAATATCAAAAAGCGAGTATTTAGTAGTTTTCGTGTTCATTTTTTGCCATTGTATATTTTTAAAACTTTAGACAATCATTTAAGGTAAAAATGATTTCGTGGTTTTAAAATTGTCCAAATTTATGAACATTCTAACAATTCCAAGTTTAAAATATTTATTGCACTAGCAATTTTACCCACAGACAAATTAAACTGAATGACCCTGGCTGTAAAATGCATCAGCTATGAAATTCTGAAGCCATTCTGAAGAGGCAGACACGTATGTTTTGATCGTGATAAACGAGAATTAAAAAAAATCACTATTGTACACAGAAAATGGTAAACTTTGTGCCCACACACTTGGATTTCCTTCTCCGTCGTCGTCAAATAAGAAGGTATATATTTTTTTGAGGTCTGAAGCTTCTCTACTGAGAATTCTGGAATGCTGGAAATGGGGCCAATAACTTCGGTCATTAGGCATCGGCACATGTCAAGTGTTCCTCGAATTTGGTCCTCGTTTCCGTACACAAACCTTCAAAATTTCAGTCCGATAGGATAAGAAGTTCTCGAGTTATGGGCGAAAGAAAATAACAAAATTGGAGTCAACAAAAGAAGCAACCAAATTAAAGGTAATCCGCTTCAGGGATACGTTTAAGGTATCCTCGAAGGGGCGGATAACTATCATTGTTGGTAAAGTCACTTATAATAACTATGCATGCAGTTAAAGTCACTTATGATAACTATGCTTGTAGTTAAAGGCACTTATAATGACTATGCTTGTAGTTAAATTCACTTATAATGACTATGCTTGCAGTTAAAGCCACTTATAATAACTATGCTTGCAGTTAAAGCCACTTATAATAACTATGCATGCAGTTAAAGTCACTTATGATAACTATGCTTGTAGTTAAAGGCACTTATAATGACTATGCTTGTAGTTAAAGGAGCTTATAATGACTATGCTTGTAGTTAAAGACACTTATAATAAATATACTTGCAGATGAAACCACTTATAATAAATATGTTTGCAGTTAAAGCCACTTATAATAACTATGCTTGCAGTTAAAGTCACTTATAAGAAATGTCTTTGTAGGCAAATTCATTCACGATACCTTCGTTGTATCCTGATCAGCTCTCTCTAAACACACAGCATGACGTATTTTCCCTTATTTTGCACACTGTATTCTCTCTCTGTGCCGTCTGTTGTAGTTGCTATACATCGCTTCAAAACTAAAATTAATACACTTCCATCTTTTCTATTGTTTTCATCTTGAATTTTAAAAAGAATTGCACGAATTTGTTTTATCCTGTCCAACTCTTCGACATAATTAACCCTTTCTAGTGAAAGCCACAGAATTAAAAGAAAAAAAATATTCGGAATTATAGTCAGCATTTCTAGCTTTGTAACTTAATTTATATTATTAACTTTTTTTGTGATAAATGGTTTAAAAACCGACAAGTTAGAGATTGAGACACTTATGCAACATATGGGAATCTTTATTTAAGAAACGTTTCGCCACACAGTGGCTTCATCAGTCCAATACAATGCAGAAAGGTGTAAGGAGAGGAGGAGTTTGAGGTAATCAGTCCCTCAGCCTGGAATTGATGTGTTCAGTCCATCACTCTTGTAGGAAGTACATCATAGGGCCAGAGAAGTGGCTTATACTGCAGTCAGGTGAGTGGAAGTAGGAGGAGGCGGGATCACAGTGGGACCATCCACTAGTGTAAGTAGGTCTTCGTCCAAAGGTTAAGTGTTGAAGAATTCGTTGTATCAACATCCAATGGTGTTGCAGTGTCTGACAGATGTGATAAATGATTTAAAAGGTGACTTTGTATTGGACTGATGAAGCCACTGTGTGGCGATACGTTTCTTCAATAAAGATTCCCATATGTTGCATACGTGTCTCAATCATTAACTTATTTACATTTCTATGCACATTTCTTTTCGTTGATGAATTTAATCGATTTTAAATTATTATTATTGCCTAATAAAGTTTATATATTTAATAACATTTTATTATGGAGAGTATGATATCTATTACCACAAAGATAGATATGTACATTGAGATGTGTATATCTCTAAGTGTGTGTGTATATATATATATATATATATATATATATATATATATATATATATATATATATATATATATATATATATATATATATATATATATAAATATATATATATATATATATATATATATATATATATATATATATATATATATATATATATATATATATATATATATATATATATATATATATATATATATATATATATATATATATATATATATTATTGCACCCACGAACGAGTGGTATTGATCAATAACAACACTGCGACTAGCCAAGGAGTCGAACCCATGCTGCTTTGGCCCACCTCATGATGAGCGAAAACACATGACGCTTTAGACCACTAGACCACACATACACGAAGTTCACTTTAATCCCTATTTTAGGGACTTGATATCCTTAACTTTTGGTGAATCGTATACATGCAGACGTAATGTCCCTTGTGTAGTCGATAGGCTTTAAACCTAATTATGACCCTCCTAGGTTTAGCGTTTCTTTTGATTATAATAAAAATAATTTAAACCCAGTTACCATCCAACCACCTTACGTACTTTACGAAAATATTTCATGTATTGATTTAAAATTTCCTTAAATTTTTAACTCTTACTAAATACTCTTGATCGTGGTCCCATCTACTGTACGTAGCCCTCAAGCGTGGTCCCATCTACTGTACGTAGCCCTCAAGCGTGGTCCCATCTACTGTACGTAGCTCCCAAGCGTAGTCCCATCTACTGTACGAAGCTCCCAAGCGTGGTCCCATCTACTGTACGTACACACACAACCCGCACATATAAAAGAGAGGAGCTTACGACGACGTTTCGGCCCGACTTGGACCATTTACAAAGTCACACTAACACACAGAGACAGAGGAAGGGTATTTATAGGCAGGCAGACAGGGGAGGGTACAAGAGAGTGGGGAAATGTAGGAGTAGTGGTAGTAGTGGTAGTAGTAAAGGTAGTAGTAAAGGTAGTAGAGTAGACAGTCATATGGGAAGGAGCACTGCTATGAGGCTAGCGACCCGCAAGGGGGGTACGAGAGGGAAGAAAAGCGAAAAAATGAAGGAAAATACAAGGCAAAAGAAAGAACAGAAAGAAAGGAAAACCCAAGGAGAAAAAAGGAGAAGGGGGAAGATAAGACAGGGAAGGACTCTAACTCCTTTTCCTTTCAAGGTAAATATTATTCTCAAACCTTTGGTGTCGCTATGGGCTCTCCTCTATCTCCTGTTCTTGCTAATCTTTATATGGAATACTTCGAGACTGTTCTTCTTCCCACTATTGATGTACGTCCTTCACTCTGGCTCCGCTATGTAGATGACATCTTTGCTCTTTGGCCTCATGACTTAAGTCTCTTCCAACCTTTTCTTGATGCTCTTAATAATCTTGCCCCTTCCATTAAGTTTAAAGCTGATTGGGAATCTAATTCTTTGCTTCCTTTCCTTGATGTTCATGTCCACCGTTCAGTTACAGGTTTTGCCTTCTCCGTGTACCGCAAGCCTATGCACAGTGGCATGTACATTCATTACTTCTCTTATCATGCCTCCTCTGTCAAGAAGAGTGTTCTTATCTCCCTCTTTCTCCGTGCTCTCCGCATCTGTGATCCTCAGTTTCTTGAAGCAGAAATTTCCACTCTTCATAATTCTTTTTCCCGCCTGGGCTACCCTTCCCATTTCATAGACTCTGCTTTCTCTCGTGCTAAACGGACTTTCTTCTCTCCTAAACCCTCTACTCCTGAGAACTCTCCAGTCCTCTGCCTTCCCTACATCTCTGGTCTCTCTAATCTCAGCAACTCTCTCCGTTCCTTAGACATCAAACTTACCTTTCGCCAAACTAACACTCTTCGCACTAATCTAGTTCATACCTCCCCTACCTCCACAGATTCTCCTGGTGTCTACTCTATTTCTTGCTCCTCCTGTCCTCTTCAGTACTTCGGAGAAACTGGCCGATCTCTTTCTGACAGACTCAGGGAGCACAAAAATAGTGTTAGGCTTGCCGACACTAATAATGCTCTTTTCTGTCATGTCAGAGATCACAGTCATCCCATTGATTGGTCTTCTGCTAAAACTGTCTACCCTACGTCTAACTTTCATAGTCGCCGCCTGGTTGAATCCTCCCTATACACAACTTTCCCTGTATGAATCTTAGCCCTGGCTTTGTCTCTGTTGATGCTTTCCTCTCTCATTACATTGTTAAATGCTCTAAACTTCAGAACACCCGTGACTTAACCTGATTCCTTCCCTGTCTTATCTTCCCCCTTCTCCTTTTTTCTCCTTGGGTTTTCCTTTCTTTCTGTTCTTTCTTTTGCCTTGTATTTTCCTTCATTTTTCGCTTTTCTTCCCTCTCGTACCCCCCTTGCGGGTCGCTAGCCTCATAGCAGTGCTCCTTCCCATATGACTGTCTACTCTACTACCTTTACTACTACCTTTACTACTACCACTACTACCACTACTCCTACATTTCCCCACTCTCTTGTACCCTCCCTGTCTGCCTGCCTATAAATCCCTTCCTCTGTCTCTGTGTGTTAGTGTGACTTTGTAAATGGTCCAAGTCGGAGCCGAAACGTCGTCGTAAGCTCCTCTCTTTTATATGTGCGGGTTGTGTGTGTATTGTTCCAGTCACGGTATTGTGCCTTTTTTGTTATTTACTGTACGTAGCTCCCAATCGTGGCCCCATCTACTGTACGAAGCTCCCAAGCGTGGTCCCATCTACTGTACGAAGCTCCCAAGCGTGGTCCCATCTACTGTACGTAGCTCCCAAGCGTGGTCCCATCTACTGTACGTAGCTCTCAAGCGTGGTCCCATCTACTGTACGTAGCTCCCAAGCGTGGTCCCATCTACTGTACGTAGCTCCCAAGCGTGGTCCCATCTACTGTACGTAGCTCCCAAGCGTGGTCCCATCTACTGTACGTAGCTCCCAAGCGTGGTCCCATCTACTGTACGTAGCTCCCAAGCGTGGTCCCATCTACTGTACGTAGCTCCCAAGCGTGGTCCCATCTACTGTACGTAGCTCCCAAGCGTGGTCCCATCTACTGTACGAAGCTTCCAAGCGTGGTCCCATCTACTGTACGTAGCTCCCAAGCGTGGTCCCATCTACTGTACGTAGCTCCCAAGCGTGGTCCCATCTACTGTACGAAGCTCCCAAGCGTGGTCCATCTACTGTCTGTAGCTCCCAAGTGTGGTCCCATCTACTGTACGTAGCTCCCAAGCGTGGTCCCATCTACTGTACGAAGCTCCCAAGCGTGGTCCCATCTTCTGTACGTAGCTCCCAAGCGTGGTCCCATCTACTGTACGAAGCTCCAAAGCGTGGTCCCATCTACTGTACGAAGCTCCCAAGCGTGGTCCCATCTACTGTACGTAGCTCCCAAGCGTGGTCCCATCTACTGTACGTAGCTCCCAAGCGTGGTCCCATCTACTGTACGTAGCTCCCAAGCGTGGTCCCATCTACTGTACGTAGCTCCCAAGCGTGGTCCCATCTACTGTACGAAGCTTCCAAGCGTGGTCCCATCTACTGTAATTAGCTCCCAAGCGTGGTCCCATCTACTGTACGTAGCTCCCAAGCGTGGTCCCATCTACTGTACGAAGCTCCCAAGCGTGGTCCCATCTACTGTACGTAGCTCCTAAGTGTTGTCCCATCTACTGTACGTAGCTCCCAAGCGTGGTCCCATCTACTGTACGAAGCTCCCAAGCGTGGTCCCATCTACTGTACGTGCTCCCAAGCGTGGTCCCATCTACTGTACGAAGCTCCCAAGCGTGGTCCCATCTACTGTACGAAGCTCCCAAGCGTGGTCCCATCTACTGTACGTGCTCCCAAGCGTGGTCCCATCTACTGTACGTAGCTCCCAAGCGTGGTCCATCTACTGTACGAAGCTCCCAAGCGTGGTCCCATCTACTGTACGTAGCTCCCAAGCGTGGTCCCATCTACTGTACGAAGCTCCCAAGCGTGGTCCCATCTACTGTACGTAGCTCCCAAGCGTGGTCCCATCTACTGTACGAAGCTCCCAAGCGTGGCCCCATCTACTGTACGAAGCTCCCAAGCGTGGTCCCATCTACTGTACGTAGCTCCCAAGCGTGGTCCCATCTACTGTACAGCTCCCAAGCGTGGTCCCATCTACTGTACGTAGCTCCCAAGTGTATTCCCATCTACTGTACGTAGCTCCCAAGCGTGGTCCCATCTACTGTACGTAGCTCCCAAGCGTGGCCCCATCTACTGTACGTAGCTCCCAAGCGTGGTCCCATCTACTGTACGAAGCTCCCAAGCGTGGCCCCATCTACTGTACGTAGCTCCCAAGCGTGGTCCCATCTACTGTACGAAGCTCCCAAGCGTGGTCCCATCTACTGTACGTAGCTCCCAAACGTGGTCCCATCTACTGTACGTAGCTCCCAAGCGTGGTCCCATCTACTCCTCCGATGTGATTCTCCTCATTAATTTCACATCATCTGCGAACAGAGACACTTCTGAGTCTATCCCATCCGTCATGTCATTTACATATACCAAGAATAACACTCCCACCAGCCATAAGGGGAATTACCAATAAACCCCTGGTTGTCTTCAAGAGGGAGCTGGACGGATACCTAAAGTCAGTGCCGGATCAGCTAGGCTGTGGTTCGTACGTTGGGCTACGTGCGGCCAGCTGTCCTTAGCGAGGTGACGAGTGTTGTCCTTAGCGAGGTGGCGAGTGAGAGCGCGGGCTACCAAGGAAGCTTCTACCAACACGATGGCTGTGCGTCTGCTCCTCCCCTCTTCAGCACCTCTCCTCGTCAACACCTCCCCTCGTCAGCACCTCCCCTCGTCAGCACCTCTCCTCGTCAGCACCTCTCCTCGTCAGCACCCAAGCGTGGTTTCATCTCTTGTACGTAGCTCCCGAGCGTGGTTTCATCTCTTGTACGTAGCTCCCGAGCGTTGTTCCATCTCTTGTACGTAGCTCCTGAGCTTGGTTTCATCTCTTGTACGTAGCTCCGAGCGTGTTTCATCTCTTGTACGAGCTCCTGAGCGTGGTTTCATCTCTTGTACGTAGCTCCCGAGCGTGGTTTCATCTCTTGTACGTAGCTCCCGAGCGTGGTTCCATCTCTTGTACGTAGCTCCCGAGCGTGGTTCCATCTCTTGTACGTAGCTCCCGAGCGTGGTTTCATCTACATTCAAAAATATTATCCGATATTTTTAGGATTGCATTCCTTCCTGAATTTCTTTGTACATATTATTAGTCTATGTTACTGGTGATATTTCCTATTCTTGTGTTGATTTCTCTTTATATTTTTCGTTTGGCCCTTATTACATAAGACTTTCACATTAATACCCTAATTCACACACACACACACACACACACACACACACACACACACACACATACTCACTCACACACACTCACACACACTCACACACACAGATACGATAAAGCTCATGGATTAGGACGAGAGTGGTCCTAGTAGTGACCAACTAAGAGGCGAGGCCAGGAGCT
>WNWK01001858.1:105000-112500 GCA_009830355.1 Cherax destructor | reverse complement strand
TTTATTATAACAAGCGCAATTTAATTTAGCCTAATCAAAGTAAATATATTTTATATAAGTTTACAATAATTTAATAATAAACAAACACAATTAAATATATATTTTTTTCGTTAGGTTCAGAATGATTTTTGCGAAATTATTGTATACGCAAATTTTCGCTTGTCTTATCCGGCAAGAAGTGCGTCGATATTTAAGCCAAAATCGCAATCGTATGTATATATATATATATATATATATATATATATATATATATATATATATATATATATATATATATATATATATATATTTATATGATATGTTAACTTCTAAAACTTCAGACAAATCCCCAATCAAAATTTCTTTTCGTCTTTTCGTTCTTGACATAATACTAAAATGAATTTAACTTTTTCACGACTCGCTAAACTTTTAAAACAAGGGCCGAAGAGGGTGATTCGCTCCTAGTTCCGCTAACAGCAACCAGTTCACTTGTTAAAAAAAAACATATCACGGGTGGGGTTAGAACCCGCGATCAGAGAGTCTCAAAACGATTTCGTGAGTCAAGTTCACTTGTTGGTGTCAGCATCTTAGCGATGTACCATACAGGCAAGTTGATGAATAAGACGCATATGCAACACCTGGGTATGTTTAGTATGAAGACGTTTCGCCCACCCGTGGCTTGAAGTTGGTGGCGTTCGCACCCCTTTGAAGGAATCCAGTCATACCAGTTAGCTAGCAAAAAAAAAAAAAAAAAGGAATTTTAGAACACCAGATGTTTTGCATCGGAAAATTAATTACATCGTGCGTCGTTGCAATTAATTAATTAATTACAACGACGCACGACTCATCCCCAAGGAGGAAGACACAGAGAGACGCAGGATCTGGGAATCATCACTCATTTTATCAAACAATTTCAATCAGAACAACGGATTCTGCTACGTAGCTGAGCTTTTGTCAAAGAAACTTCTTCATCGTTATCCCACAGAGCAACAACCCTGCAGGAGGCCTACTGGCCTATGCTAAGTAAACAACACTGCAGGAGGCCTACTGGCCCATGTTAAGTAGCTTCTTCTCATGTGGAAAATGACATTGATGGACAGTTCAGGACATTTATTAGAGGAAACACTTGGCCACGAGAAGCTTCTTCAGTCCTAATACAGAGATAACTAAAAATGATAATATTTAGTTGCAGGAGTTAAGTGGCAAGCTGCGAGAAGGTAGTAGTAGCAATAGTAGTAGTAGCAATAGTAGTAGTAGTAGTAGTAGTAGTAGTAGTAGTAGTAGTAGTAGTAGTAGTAGTAGTAGTAGCAAAAGTAGTAGTAGCTGTAGCAATAGTAGTAGTAGTAGTAATAGTACAATTGCGGTGAGATGGGTTGGGTTCGAGAAGGACTAACGGCGTCACAAGTGGCGAAACGTTTCCTCTGATAAATATTCTGAACGGTACATATGTGTCTTTTGCCACATCATGACGGTAGGATTTGTCCACCGTGATATCGCCTGCGACTGCTTCACCTCACCTGTCTACAGGTGAGATTGATGGACTGATTACAACGACTCCAGGCTGAGGGACTGATTACCTCAAATTCCTTCTGATTTTCACCATTCTTCTTTGTATAGGACTG
The DNA here is from genome assembly GCA_009830355.1 of Cherax destructor. NCBI lineage: Eukaryota > Metazoa > Arthropoda > Malacostraca > Decapoda > Parastacidae > Cherax > Cherax destructor. The sequence goes on along the minus strand of WNWK01001858.1, from coordinate 110,899 downwards.
ATGAAGCCACTGTGTGGCTAAACGTTTCCTCGGTAATGATACCCAAGTGTTGCACATGCGTCTAATTCATGAACTTGTCGGTTCTCTGTCTCATTCATCTACATGACGGTATGACCATTCCATTTATCAGCTCCTTGTATCCAACCTCTGCTCTGCCATATATTAGTGCAACCTGTCATCAGCCTATCTATGAATGTGCTTCAGTGTACCTCATCAGACTCTTCATCTCACCTCATTCTCTCTCTCTCTCTCTCTCTCTCTCTCTCTCTCTCTCTCTCTCTCTCTATATATATATATATATATATATATATATAGGATGGGGTCCACCTCTGGAACAAATTGTGGGACCCATGGCCTCGGAGAAGTGGATAAAAAGGCTTCAAGGAAGAAAATTTGGATTTCTTCCTGATGCCATTTGAACATTCCACTTCCCCTACCACCCCATTCTCTTTTTTTTTTTTTACCAATAGGTATATTTTATTACATAATATGGTACAAAAGATTCAAGAGATACATTGTTGATATAAAGATGGCATATACAGTACACGAGGTGTGAGAGATACATGTCTAGTACATATTGTTACATGTTTGTCACTGATTATAATGCGAAAATCTCATCCAGCTCTTCCGAGCTTGGGCGCGTGCCCAGAATACAGCATGCATTACCCCTCTGAACAGCAGCGCTGAGTCGCTGGAACAGAAAACTAGACGCCCTGGGATCCCTAGTTACCCTGTTGAGTCTTTTGCCCAGGTCCTTGAGGAACTTAGATGCACTCTTTCCCCATGAGCCAAGAGTCTCTGAGCCTATGGGAACAAACATATAATGATGGGCAAGTTCTCCATATTTTCTCGACTTCTGGGACTCCCTGAAGGTGGCAGCTGCCCTCCTTCCTCCCTGGTGTATATATATATATATATATATATATATATATATATATATATATATATATATATATATATATATATATATATATATAAATATAATCACTGTGTGGGCGAAACGTTGTCAATAAAGGATCGATTTTCATTGCAGTTATGTCTCTTTTTCCATCTCAAGTCTTGTACTCAGCAACCAGAGTGTTCACACATACACACACACACACACACACACACACACACACACACACACACACTGTTTCAGTATCCTCTTAGTATCCTTTAAGGATATTTGGCCACTTTCTCGCATCCCCTTTGCAAATTTCTCGCTGCTACGGCCACAAAGAAACAACTTGGGACTCGGGTGCATATAAATTTAGCTTGAATACTGATCTTCCTACTAGAGGTTCACGAGACCATATTCATTCTCTCTCTCTCTCTCTCTCTCTCTCTCTCTCTCTCTCTCTCTCTCTCTCTCTCTCTCTCTCTCTCTCTCTCTCTCTCTCTTCCTCTCTTCCTCTCTCATTCCCTCAATTAACGTGAGGACACTTGGCGCAGTTTCTTTTCCCCATGGAAGTCGAAACAGAAATATGTCATTGTTCTGCCTCAATTTACATTAGTAATCTCTAATCCCATGTTACCCTGTTTTATCCCATCTTACAAGGAGCTGCGTCTCTCCTCCTCCAATTAAAGACAGATCCTTCCACTTTCAGAGTGTGAGAAACCACAAATCCACAAGAGTTCTCGGGGTCCCCCTATTCCTTTGTTCTAATGCCAAGTCAAACCTTTCTCAAGGAGATTAATTAGATCTTTAACTACCCCTCTAGAGTTCATGAAATACTTGTAATTGATATATATATATATATATATATATATATATATATATATATATTATAGGGATATACTGAGGAGTTGGTTTCGGTATCCGTGAAAAGACTGCTGATATCAGCTGATGCATTTAAAATATTAATATTACACGTGTGAATAGCAATACTAGAATTAAGACTGTACCTTATGATTGTGAGGTTTATTCTCTCTCTCTCTCTCTCTCTCTCTCTCTCTCTCTCTCTCTCTCTCTCTCTCTCTCTCTCTCTCTCTCTCTCTTCTCACACACACACACACAGTGACAGGACAGTAGACAGTGACAGGATGTTCCAGAGAGGGAACACAGAAACAAGGGGACACAAGTGGAAGCTGAAGACTCAGATGAGTCAAAGGGATGTTAGGAAGCATTTCTTCAGCCACAGAGTAGTCAGGAAGTGGAATAATCTAAAGAAAAATATAGTGGAGGCAGGAACCATACATAGTTTTAAGACAAGGTATGATAAAGCTCATGGAGCAGGGAGAGCAGAGACCCAGTAGCGGACAGCGAAGAGGCGGGGCCAGGAGCTGAGTCTCGACCCCTGCAACCATAATTAGGTGAGTACAATTAGGTGAGTACACACACACACACACACACACACACACACACACAAGCAATTAGAGAAAGTGGAAAGGTTTGCAACAAGGCTAGTTCCAGAGCTAAGGGGAATGTCCTACGAAGAAAAGTTAAGGGAAATCGGCCTGACGATACTGGATGACAGAAGGGTTAGGGAAGACATGATAATAACATACAAAATACTGCGAGGAATAGATAAGGTGGACAGGGACAGGATGTTCCAGAGAGGGGACACAGAAACAAGGGGCCACAATTGGAAGTTGAAGACTCAGATGAGTCAAAGGGATGTCAGGAAGTGGAATAGTCTGGAAAGTGAGGTAGTGGAGGGAGGAACAATACATAGCTTTAAGACGAAGTATGATAAAGCTCATTGAGCAGGGAGAGAGAAGACCTAGTAGCGATCAGTGAAGAGGCGGGGGCCAGGAGCTGAGTCTCGACCCCTGCAACCACAAATAGGTGAGTACACACACACACACACATACAAACATGCCCAAGCAGCATAGCCTATTCGCTCTCATTGAAAGTGCAAGAAAATGGTAAATGTGAGAAGCAGCCAAACCCGAGGGGCAGGGGAATGTGTAGGAGGTGTAGTACACTCTCCAGATATAATGATAAATGATCCAAACAACAAATTGGACGAGTAATGAGAAACAAAAACCAATTACCTTCACGAAAAAACTGGGGAAATGTGCAATAAGGCGAGGAGGAGAAAGTAAAGAATATATAAAGAAAGATTATGCCTGAATAGCAAGCTCTTAAAATGGAGGAGGAAATGAAAAGCTGAAATGAAATATGGAACAAATAAAAGAGCAGGTAGATGGGGCAGCAACAAGAAGGGAAGGATGAGCAAGGAGATCCGGAATGTATAGAATGTATAAAGAAGTAAAATCACTAAGGAAGACGCTCTCAGAAGATCGGGAGGCAAGAAAAGAGGGATACAAAAAACAGCAAGAGAAACAATGAAGACAGAAAAGGCAGTCTTGAATAAAAAAGACAATGGGAAGAAATGAGAGGTTGCTGAAGATCCATGTTCTCCAGGTGACTGAAAGGGGGTTATTCTTGAAGCAGAAGATGGGAGTTGGATCCCAAAAAGTAAACTCTCCTTCAGGAGAGTCACGCCCTTTTGAATACAAACTTGGGTGTCCAGGGCCCCAGAAGCTAGAGCAATAACTCTGAAGTTTTAGTTAGTGAGTAGACAGACCTATATTGCAGTATTAATATCTAGACGTTCCCAGAACAGGCTAGTGATCTAACTCGATCTACTCTTCCACGTATACTCAGGTGTCTTCAACACGAGCAAGTGCGTGAGAGAAAGTGCATAATCTGTTATATGTTCTCTCAGATAACGTCGGATAAATCATACAACGATCTTTACTCTCGTCAGAGGACTGATGTAGTTCAGTGTGGAAAGATACAAAGTTCTAATTCATATGCAAATAATCCTGGCACCTATGGGTTAAATATAGAAGAACTTGAGAGCCACTGTAAGAACTATCGGAAGCCAAAATGTCAGTAACTGAGCGTCCCTGATAAAGCTAGCAAAATATACAAATAACAGCCTTCCAAATGTTACTCGACAACTCTGTCATCATTAATTAAGAATCATTAAAAGTATGCTGCGCAGCTCTGTTCGCCATACAATAGAATGAATATCCTTATATTAGAGAACATACAGGGAAAACTGATCAAATTAAGCATTGTATTAGGCATTTTTCCAACGAAGATAGACTGAGAACCCTGAATCGATGCGATCTTGAAATGCACAAAATAAGGACATATGACTGAGAAACATAAAAAAAATGCAAGAATAATTTTTATGAGATATAAAGAAGATAACGACCATATATAACCAAGCAAGATCCCGAATCATCGGATAAATGCTGCATAACTAAAGATATATAAAGGATCTAGAAAATAATTAATCTGGCAAAGGAGTTCTAGATGAGAGATTCAAACTTGCGAGTCGAGTCATTGATGTTAACATCTTAAGTAGCTTGAAGAATTAATATACGAGTGAGAAGGGGTGAGTGTGAGAGGAGCCTGCCTACCATGGGCCAATAAGCTTCAGAGCTCCTTCATTTCAGCGTCCTAATTCGTCAGAGTGAGCTGACTGCCAAGTCACTGCAACACATTTAGTAGCTTTGATCAAATACCCATATGAAGCCGGTTTTGGAGGTTATGGAGACATCGGGGGGTTCTCCATAACTTGGGGCCTCTGCTCTCTCTCTCTCTCTCTCTCTCTCTCTCTCTCTCTCTCTCTCTCTCTCTCTCTCTCTCTCTCTCTCTCTCTCTCTCTCTCCCTGGGAAAGAAGATAATACACTCAGCAACAGTCTCGATAGTTAGAAATAAAGCTCGAAGAACAGTTAGTATTGGCACAGTTCTAACACCTACTCGTAATCCTCCTTTTTCTCTTCTTCCTCCCCCTCCATCTTCTTCCTCCCCCTCCATCTTCTTCCTCCCCCTCCATCTTCTTCCTCCCCCTCCATCTTCTTCCTCCCCCTCCATCTTCTTTCTACCTCTCAATATGGAGGAGAAAAATCGCTTCATTCTGGAGGGCGATGTCATGGGAGGTGCCGACATGGGTTCGAGTGGGAAAGAGAGGTCAATATCCGCTGTCCAATATCGATAAGCTCCACTGCAAGACTTCATTTATTACTGTCGGGTTTCTGTGTGTGTGTGTGTGTGTGTGTGTGTGTGTGTGTGTGTGTGTGTGTGTGTGTGTGTGTGTGTGAGCATAACACCAGTGGCTATAAATCCTAGTTTTTTCTGCCGTCTTCCTTGGGTTACTACTAGTGCTAATAATACTCTGTCTGGTTACCAATGTTATTGTCTTATTTGAGGTCAGCAGTCGACTAGGACGGATTTATGGTTCCTTTGGCAGTGTGTACCTTATAGAAGATAGGTTGTGATGGTGGTGTCGGCGGCGGTGGTGGTGGTGGTGGTGGTGATGATAGGTCCAGCACCACCATCATCACGGTTGCCACTGCCATCGCCACATCAGCGAGTACTATCAATGCCACTAGAAAATATTTCTTACTACCACAGTTACCACTACCACCATCACCACTACGAAAATCACAGCTACAACCCATTCCCACTAGAGCCATAAACATTACCACACCTACCGACACCATCACAAGCACTTCCAAAACCATTACCATCACTATAACTATTACCACCACCACTACTACCATTACACCAGTTACCAGTTCCACTACCACCACCAACAAGATTAACCACCACTACCACTCCTGACTCTACCACACACACACGTGACTACCACCACCATCACCGTCACTACCACCATCACCGTCACTACCACCATCACCGTCACTCCCAACCAACAACACTACAGAAGACAACCAGCTACCAAGTCATGAATCCAGGAATTCAGACCAGCTGAAATTCTCATCCTGAGCGGCTAAATCTAAATTTCAGAGCTGTGAAAATACACAAACGGGGGTTTGTGTGCGTGCTCTGCTGAGGGAGGATTTGTGAAATGTTACTAAATTGTCTGAAGGTATTCATGCAGTTGATGTTCCTTGAATTCCCTCAAAGAGACTGTTGCTGCTTGCAATACGCAA
>WNWK01001858.1:60000-102500 GCA_009830355.1 Cherax destructor | reverse complement strand
GTAATAGACGAAAAGGGGAAGAGTAGAAAACTGCGTAAATGATGATGGTGGAGACTCAGGGACTGGAGGCGAGAGGAAGACCAGGAAATCAAAGCTTCCACTCAAGATCGTAAGGAAAAAGTCTTTCCTGATTACAAGATTACTTCTCATTAAGGTGCTGGTGTATGTGCGTTCGTATTCGTGTGTCTGGCCTCATATGTAATCATGTGTGTGCGTGAGTAATTATTCTTCCTTCGGCGTACGATCTGTCTTCGTTAGTGTGGGGACGTGGACCTTCAACTTTCCACTGGATATCGTAGCATTAGTGGTATATTCTACCGAGGAAAAATTGATGAATAATACATGTGTGCATCACCTAAGTAGCTTTATTAATGGAGACTTTCCGCCAACCAGTGGCTTTATCAGTTCAAAGTGGAGAAAAATTACCGGAGACGGTGGAAGAAGTGGACAGGTAGTTTGAAGTACTCAGTCTCTCAGACTGGCTATTTTTTTTTCAGTCCCACTCACTGGAGTGGGATGACTCGGAAGCATAAACCCTGACAGAGGTAAATACTCTTGGAGCCTTTGACGTCATGCTGCTCCCTGCTTCTTTAGTCTTCAGGATTTTTAGATAGGGCGGTAAATATGGAACGTTCTATGCTGTATCAGCCTAGATGCTCGGCGGGTGGTGGCAAACTGTCGGAGGGCAGGTCCAGCCAGCCACCGGGGGCAGGTCCAGCCAGCCACCGGGGGCAGGTTCAGCCAGCCACCGGGGGCAGGTTCAGCCAGCCACCGGGGGCAGGTTCAGTCAACCACCGGGGGCAGGGTCAGCCAGCCACCGGGGGCAGGTTCAGCCAGCCACCGGGGGCAGGGTCAGCCAGCCACAGGGGGCAGGATCAGCCAGCCACCGGGGGCAGGTTCAGCCAGCCACCGGGGACAGGGTCAGCCAGCCACCGGGGGCAGGTTCAGCCAGCCACCGGGGGCAGGTTCAGCCAGCCACCGGGGGCAGGTTCAGCCAGCCACCGGGGGCAGGTTCAGCCAGCCACCGGGGGCAGGTTCAACCAGCCACCGGGGGCAGGGTCAGCCAGCCACCGGGGGCAGGGTCAGCCAGCCACCGGGGGCAGGTTCAGCCAGCCACCGGGGGCAGGTTCAGCCAGCCACCGGGGGCAGGGTCAGTCAGCCACCGGGGGCAGGTTCAGCCAGCCACCGGGGGCAGGGTCAGCCAGCCACCGGGGGCAGGGTCAGCCAGCCACTGTAACAGTCTCAAGTTTGGTTTTGTACTCAGGTGTCGGAACAGTGGTGCCAGTGAACTATGCCAGTGGAGGTCGTTTTTCATCATTAATTAACAAGTACCTCGTGTTGAATGACAATACTTAGGCAAGATTCGTCAGGGAACACGACAAGTGTTGCCCGACTCGAGTCTTAGTCATTGATGACCAGCCGCTGGAGGAAGCTTTTGGTCATCTGACCGGTCCATCCCATTAAAAATTAAAGTTATAATTATAACCAGTATATCACATGATGACAATACTTGATAACACGTAATGATATATATATGGTGATACAGAACTGCATCACAACATTTCTCACTGCACACGCCTCTCTCTTATAATATTATCACAATTCTTGATCTAAAATATGTATTTGATGTCGTAAAAAGAACTGGTATCCTACATGAACTAGAAAAAAAAGGAATGTTGGTGGTAAGATACTCAATTCGATAATCGATTGTATGTAGTGACTTATATTCTCTGCCATGGTTTAGAAGAGAGACTAAAGTCATGTCTCTACGTACACTTAAGGGAAAAGTTCTCATCCCTCAAAAGGTTACCTCGAAGACAATAAATTCTTAATAAAGGGAAGGACGTGACTTTACTGAAGTTGATGGAAGTCTCACAAACAGATTCAGACCTAAACACAAATAACTTTCTTTACTAACTTAATTATTAGAGAATAGCTGAAAGTATTCTCTACCATTACTTTTAAATAAAAAAAAAAATGTTAAGAAAGATTCGAGTAATTTAATAACACAACACTTTACAAATTTACGCTTAAACTAATATAGATGAAGGTAGAACAGCGTGTCTGTCTTCAGCAGACCTTGTGTGTCTTCCACAGCAGTTGTCTGGTAGGACAGTCTCATCTGCTTCACAGGAGAGTGACTGCCCTATTTCAATATGCCCTGATTGTAAATACAAAGGTGACAGCCATTTTAATTGTTGGAAAGGCTTACATACAACAGACTGTACAAACACATACACACACGAACACACATACACACACCCACACACACACACACACACACACACACACACACACACACACACACACACACACACACACACACACACACACACACACACACACATACAAGACTGCTAACCTCGCTCAAGGAGAAAGATCTTGAGGTGAGTATAACACCGAACACGTCTCCGGAAGCACACATCAACTAGATAACTGCTGCAGCATATGGACGCCTAGGAAACCTGAGAATAACGCTCCGATACCTTAGTAAGGAATCGTTCAAGACACTGTACACCATGTACGTCAGGCCCATACTGGAGTATGCAGCACCAGTTTGGAACCCACACCAAGGGCAGCAACAGAAGAAATAGGGGAAGTTTTTCAAAGTATGGTTTTGCGGTGGCACCAGCCAATATCTGACTGAGAGAGAGGTCCAGCTGAATCCCAGCCACAGCTCGGTTCCCCCATACAACACCCCATATGGGGTGGGGTGGAAGTAGCCCACATTTTGCAGATAACATAAGGTAAAATAACCTGTTCCCAGCTTCTAACCACTGGGAACATGTCATGTGACGTAAGTTTCATTACAATAATGGATCATTTACATACAGAATGTAGCTAATGTGTACAACCTTCTAGCAAGAAGGTTGTACACTCCACCCGACCCCATATGGAGTGGGGGTGTGGGGGTACCGGTCTGTGGTTGGCATTCAGCTGGGCCTCTCTCCCTCAGTCAGATTTTGGCTAGTGCCACTGCACTACTAAAGTCTGAAAAAACTTATATTTCTCCTGTTGCTGCCTTTGCAATATTGCACAGCTCCTGATGACGCACTGAGAAGTGTGAAAGTACTTGAACTTAAGATTTCCACTCCCCGTGGCTTGTCTTGCATATATATATATATATATATATATATATATATATATATATATATATATATATATATATATATATATATATATATATATATATATTTATATATATATATATATATATATATATATATATATATATATATATATATATATATATATCAGAGACCTTGTGATCATGGGGAAAAAATGCACACGTTTCCTTAAAGAACTGGGTTCCAGGCCCATCGACACCACCAGGGACCCAAGGACAGCCACTTTCATGTTCCACTGCCTCAGTGTGGCCATCCTGGGAAAATGCATGCTGCATACTGGGCTCACGTCCGGCTTCGGATGAACTTGAGGAGATTCATAATCTTTGATATATTGTACCAATGTATTCATGTTTGTGTTTTCTGTCAATGTATTCTGTCAATTAATAAAGTTCATATAGAATATAGGGGATGGTAGGAGAAGAAAATTTTCAAACAGCTCCGGGAGAACCTTGAGTTTACCCTGAGGTAATATATATATATATATATATATATATATATATATATATATATATATATATATATATATATATATATATATATATATATATATATATATATATATATATATATATAATGCATGTAGCAATAACAAGCTTTGACGATTATAGTGAAATATGAACATTCTTGCTGGACAAACATTCACATTAAAGGGAAAAGCGTAACTGCTCTACCTTTCACACCTGAGGGAACACAAAGAACTATAAAAATAAAATATATAAAACACTCTAAGAGCTCACTAACATTCACTTTCTAAGGACAGCAAGATCATCACACAGTCTAACAGGAGAAGGCACCTTGGATAAATATATCAACTCCTTTTTTGAGTTGGATTCCTTCTCTTCAGAGCTTCCGAACAACTTCCTAACAAGGTGTCTCGGATTTTCTTCATCAAAGGCGTCTCAATCCCAGCCAGATCTCCTTCATTTACCATCTTGAAGAAATAATTCCTATTCACGGGTTTTTTCATGGCTTTCTGCCTTTGATCTGCTGAGACGAGATGTATCTTTTCATTCTTCGTCTTTACACTCTGCTTCTTTATGTGGTCCTGTGTTTGCGTGTGTGAAGTAATGAAAGATAAACAGCTCCAGAAGAGGGATTGTTGCTCTCAAGGTGATGTGGAGGCGTCTAGCATCTCTGTCTGTTTGTGTTGCTCCTGCTTCAAATTTGCATGGGACGTGACTCTTTATTGCCTTGCAGGAAGTAATTACGCTGTGTGTGCGTGTGTATGTATGTGTATGTGTGTGTGTGTGTGTGTGTGTGTGTATGTGTGTGTGTATGTACTCACCTAATTGTACTCACCTAATTGTGGTTGCAGGGGTCGAGACTCAGCTCCTGGCCCCGCCTCTGCACTGTCCGCTACTGGGTCTCTGCTCTCCCTGCTCCGTGAGCTTTATCATACCTTGTCTTAAAACTATGTATGGTTCCCGCCTCCACTATATCGTTCGCTAAACTATGTGTGTGTGTGTGTGTGTGTGTGTGTGTGTGTGTGTGTGTGTGTGTGTGATGTGTATTTGTGTGTGTGAGTGTGTGTGTGTGTATGTGTGTGTGTGTATGTGTATGTGTGTGCGTATGTGTGTGTGTGTGTGTGTGTGTGTGTACTCAATTGTACCCACCTAACTGTGGTTCGAGACTCAGCTCCTGGCTCCGCTTCTTCACTGATCTCTACTAGGTCCTCTCTCTCCCTGCTCCATGAGCTTTATCTTACCTCGTCTTAAAGCTATGTATGGTTCCTGCCTCCACTACATCACTTGCTAGATTATTCCACTTCCTGACTATTCAATGGCTGAAGAAATGCTTCTTAACATCCCTTTGACTCATATGAGTCTTCAACTTCCAGTTGTGACCCTTTGTTTCTGTGTCCCCTCTCTGGAACATCCTGTCTGTATCCACCTTATCTATTCCACGCAGTATTTTGTATGTCGTTATCATGTCTCCCCTAACCCTCCTGTCCTCCAGTGTTGTCAGGCCGATTTCCCTTAACCTTTCTTCGTAAGACATTCCCCTAATTTCTTGACGTGCTTGACCAGGTATGGGTTCCAAACTGGTGCTGCATACTCTAGTATGGGCCTGACGTACACGATGTATAGTGTCTTGAACGATTCCTTACTAAGGTATCGGAACGCTATTCTTAGGTTTGCCAGTCGCCCGTATGCTGTAGCAGTTATCTGGTTGATGTGTGCTTTCGGAGACGTGCTTGGTGTTATACCCCAAGATCTTTCTCCTTGAGCGAGGTTTGCAGTCTTTGGCCACCTAGCTTTTGCGGTCTTCTTTGCCCTTCCCCGATCTTCATGACTTTGCATTTGGCGGGGTTAAATTCGAGAAGCCAGTTGCTGGACCAGGTGTCCAGCATGTCCAGGTCTCTTTGAAGTCCTGCCTGATCCTCATCTGATTTAATTCTCCTCATTAACTTCACATCATCTGCGAACAGGGACACTTCTGAGTCTATCCATTCCGTCTTGTCATTCACATATACCAAGAATAGCACTGGTCCTAGGACTGACCCCTGTGGGACCCCGCTCGTCACAGGCGCCCACTGTGATACCTCATCACGTACCATGACCCGTTGTTGCCTCCCTGTCAGGTATTCTCTGATCCATTGTAGTGCTCTTCCTGTTATACACGCCTGATCCTCAAGTTTCTGCACTAATCTCTTGTGAGGAACTGTGTCGAAGGCCTTCCTCTGTGTGTGTGTGTGTGTGTGTGTGTTTGTGTTGTGTGTGTGTGTGTGTGTGTGTGTGTGTGTGTGTGTGTGTGTGTAATTCCTTAGCATTTGGGGGTCTGAGACACGTCTTCTCTCCAGTTCCTAACATTTAGTTGAAACTTAATCGTCATCTGTTTGAACATTACTGTATCAGCTTCCACTATGTCAGAGACTACTGTATTTATATAAGTGGCATGCAAGACCGTCAAGCTGATTATTAAGGCATATACGCGTTTTGTTGCAGACATTATAGCGCAATAAATATTGCCAAATATAGTACATAATTTTTGTTTATCACATTCTTGCTTGTTTAGCCTCTTCGTTACTTGATTCATCAACGTGTTAACCTTACGTATGTGTACCCTCGTCCATTAAAATCTATGGAAAATAATCCCTTGCTTCATCGTCGTATTTCTTGGGAGATTTAGTATGCGGTGATCATATCTCCCCATGCACATAAATAAATCACCTTAAACAGTTGAGCACTTGCAGCAAGGTCGTATGTAAACTTGTTGATCTTTATATTGTATTATATTCACTTGTCTCCTCGTATTCTACGTTCCTATACAGTCTCTACCTGCTCCCTCCATCCTTTTATCCTCGACCCTGCTACCCTAACTTCATTTACAAGCTAAAAGCTGTTACCTACATGAGCTCATTTATGAGCTCATATAGGTATGTCTCATGTTATAAGACATGCAAATATGGAACAGGATGAAGTTGGAGCCATCTGTGGGCCAGCAATTGCATTTTATCAATTGACTTTATTTCGTTGATATCATTATGCAGTACGAACATGTTTCAGACACGAGTCATCCTAGGATGAATAAATGATCTCAGATGTAGCGATGTTCTGGAGAAGGTTACAGTAAGAGTGAAGTTGCTGCTTGCTGCCCGTCTTGTGTAGAAGCTTGCTTCTCGCTGTCCTCGTAGTGGAGCCAAGTGTGGTACTTTGTCAATATTGGCCTTGTACATAGCAGTAAGGCCACCCACATTTCTCCTGTGTTGAAGGCTCTGCTGAAATGACAAATCTATCCAGGCTGGGTCCAGGCGAGAGATGAGGCATCTTGCTCTGTTCTCTGCTCTGTCAAGAAGTCGCAGGTGAGATGGGAGGCAGTCAATCCAAGAAAGTGGAGCATACTCAAGGTGTGAGCGTACTTGTGCCTCGTACAGAATCTTGCAACCTCTACTGTTTTGCAGATGCGAAATACGCTGAAATGCCGCCTTGTTTGCAAGATTTACATTGAGGTTCTTCATATTCAGTTTGGAGTCAAATTTCACCCCAATTATATATACTTCGTCCCCAGGTCCCAGCACTCTCCCATTCATACTTACTCTACGCACCATGATGGCTTTACCATCGTTGAGCCTAGAGAAAATCATTATGTGTGTTTTCTCAGAAGCAAATGTTACCTGCCATCGGTTTCCCAGGCTGACATAGCTGTTATCTGATTATTTTAATGTAACTTAGGGCAGCTGGCATTTCTTTCCTAGGATAAGTAAATGTCAGAGTGCAGTCAACTGCATATGCATGGGATTCTGGAATGAGATGAAGAAGGTCACTGAAGTAGACATTCTCTCTCTCTCTCTCTCTCTCTCTCTCTCTCTCTCTCTCTCTCTCTCTCTCTCTCTCTCTCTCTCTCTCTCTCTCTCTCTCTCTCTCTCTCTCTCCCTCTCTCTCGCTCACACAACACTGACAAAGCAAATGCATTTCAGTGAGCAGTCAGACAATCCATTAGGGTGTAATATTCTACCAATTCGACTCTTAGTGTTAGAAGCTTGGTAATCTCACACACAATACTGGCGGTCTGGAGTAAGGGATCCACTTGCTCTCAGATATTCTACTGGGCTTCGCATGGCTACAGTGTTGCTAATGCAAGCAATGCAGGCTATGGCTAATGTTAATGCTACTGCTCTTGCTCCTGCTTTTTTTTTTGTATATGCTGCTAATGCTGCAGATACTCTTTTTGTTTTCCCTGATGCTGCTTGTGCTATTGCTGATGTTATCATTGTTGCCAATTTTGCTGTTGCTGTTGTTCGTAGTGGTGCCACTGTTTTCCTTCTGCTTCTGCAAAAGCTTTCAATTAAGCTAAATCCAGTGTCCTTTAGTTTGTAATATGCGGTCCAGTATAAACACGACTGTTGTTTCATCTGGCGCTACTGATATTATTGCTGCCGGCAGTGCTGTTGTTGTTCTTGCTGAGCGTAGTGTTGTTGCTGTTATTGCTGCTGCTCTTGTTGGTGTTGCTGAGGATTTTCCTGTGGTTGTTACTATTGTTTATTATATATATATATATATATATATATATATATATATATATATTTTTATTTTTTATTAACACATCGGCCGATTCCCACCAAGGCAGGGTGGCCCGAAAAAGAAAAACTTTCATCATCATTCACTCCATCACTGTCTTGCCAGAAGGGTGCTTTACACTACAGTTATAAAACTGCAACATTTACACCCCTCCTTCAGAGTGCCGGCACTGTACTTCCCATCTCCAGAACTCAAGTCCGGCCTGCCGGTTTCCCTGAATCCCTTCATAAATGTTACTTTGCTCACACTCCAACAGCACGTCAAGTATTAAAACCATATGCCTCCATTCACTCCTATCAAATACGCTCACACATGCTTGCTGGAAATCCAAGCCCCTCGCACACAAACTTCCTTTACCCTCCCTCCAACCTTTCCTAGGCCGACCCCTACCCCGCCTTCCCTCCACTACAGATTTATACACTCTCGAAGTCACTCTGTCTCGTTCCATCTCTCTACATGTCCAAACCACCTCAACAACCCTCCTCAGCTCTCTGGACAATCGTTTTGGTAATCCCGCACCTCCTCCTAATTTCCAAACTCCGAATTCTCTGCATTATATTCACACCACACATTGACCTCAGACATGACATCTCCACTGCCTCCAGCCTTCTCCTCGTTGCAACATTCATCACCCAGTCTTACACCCATATATAGAAGCGTTGAGTATAATATACTCTTACTACATTATATATATATATATATATATATATTTTAATAATAAACAAACACAATGAAATATATTTTTTCGTTATGTTCAGAATGATTTTGGCGAAATTATTGCATACACAAATTTTCACTTGTCTTATATGGCAAGGTGAGCGTTGCTATTTAAGCCAAAATCGAAGTTTTACCTAATCGGCACGACATATATATATATATATATATATATATATATATATATATATATATATATATATATATATATATATATTATATCGTGCCGATTAGGTAAAACTGGTCAATTAGCAAGAACTCATCTAAAATTAAGTCCTTTCTAAAATTTTCTCTTATACGTTTAAAGATATTTTTTTCATTTATGTTAATGTAAGAATTTATAATTTTGTACCAAGAGAAACTTTGAAAACCTATCTAACCTTATTACAACAAGCGCAATTTAATATTGCCTAACCCAACTAAATATATTTTAGATACGTTAACATTAATTTAATAATAAAGAAACACAATGAAATATATTTTTTCGTTATGTTCAGAATGATTTTGGCGAAATTATTGCATACACAAATTTTCACTTGTCCTATATGGCAAGGTGAGCGTTGCTATTTAAGCCAAAATCGCAAGTTTTACCTAATCGGCACGACATATATATATATATATATATATATATATATATATATATATATATATATATATATATATATATATATAACAAAGTTAGTTTTGTAAATCTTAATTTTTCCACAGAGTAAAAGAAGGACGTAGAGTCCCAGGGTAGGTATGGTCGCGTGCCCAGAAGAGACGCAGTGGGAGGAACGACCATGTTGTGAGGTGTGTCTTGACCGTATATTCTGCCCCACGCAGCGGTCTGGCGACATTTATTGGGTTGTAACATTTCAGCAGTTGTCAGCCTTACTTGGTCTATGTGTCAGTCTCCAGTTGTGAGGATGAGAGGGAAGGAGAGAGAAGGGGCGAGGGAGAGAGAGAGGAAAAGCGGAAGAGGGAGAGAGAGTGTGAAAAGGAAAATGTGAGAGGGTGAGGGAATGAGGAAAAGGGACGGATAAGGACGGAAGGAGAGAGGGAGGAAGAGAGGCAGGGTAAAAGAAAGAGGTAGAGAAATGGCAAAAACAGGAAGAGGAAGAGGCAAGGAATGAAGAGGATGGGGAGAATTTGAAGGAGGAATACGACGAGGAAACAAAGAAAAAAGGTTAAGAGGGAAAAAAATCACATCGCATTATTTACATCAATAACGATACGTAGACAAGGAAACACAAATTTACAAATGTTAAAGGAAATCACTATACAGTTTTATTTACCTTTAGTAAATCAAACCAAATCAAAGTTTTATTGCAGTATAAATATACATGATTTAATTCTATAATAATATCCAGCTTACGTTAAGAATGTATAATTAAATATATAGAAAATTCTACAGTTTATGTAATGCAACATATACACTTTATTTAAGTTTAATATTTTGAAAGGCAAAAATGAATTAAAAATCGCTCATCTGAGAAAACTAGCTATTAAAACCCGTTATTCCTTCCCTGGGCCAACCCTCTGAAATATTACACTACTGCCATATTAGCACTTACCTTAATAAATTTTATCGACTTAAAATAGTTGTATGCAAGTCGCGTAAAATGACCTCGCATAGGTTAAAGTATCTTGGCATTCATCACTGAAGATGGGAGGGAATAGAAGGGAGATGAAGAGGGTAGGAAGGTGGAACGGAGATTGACGAAGAAAGAGAGAGAGAGAGACTGAAGGTGAGATGAATGGAGAGAGACGAAGAGAGAGACTGAAGGAAGGAGGAAGGGACAAGGGGCGAAAGAAGAGACTAGCAAGAAGGAAGAGGAACGAGGAAAGAGAGACTGAAGGAAGGAGGAAGGGAGAGGGAACGAGGAAAGAGAGAGAGAGAGAGAGAGACTGAAGGAAGGAGTAAGGGAGAGGGACGAGGAAAGAGACTGAAGGAGGGAGGGAGGAAAAGGGACTAGGAAAGAGAGAGACTGAAGGAGGAAGGGAGGTAGGGAGGGAGGGAGAGGGACTAGGAAAGAGAGAGACTGAAGAAGGGAGGGAGGGAGAGGGACTAGGAAAGGGAGAGACTGAAGGAGGGTGGGAGGGAGTTATCTGGCCCAAGGATTCTCCATCGTATTGGGTTGTTTCTTATGGATGTGTCACCTGTCTCTTGGTTCCCAGGCAAGTGTCCAGGGATAAATTTTCATTTATTCAGGCGTTGTGTTGTTCGCTCTCCTCGCATCTATTTCTCTTTCAGTATTCAGTTTCTTCTTTCTTTGTCTTTTTTCTCCCTGAACTTTTTTTTTTTAGTGTGTGCGTGTTTCGAATCCATTTCTTTTCTTTTCTGACTTATTTTATCGCTGCTTCCATAACATTCACTTCTTCCACGGGACTCACACAATATAATAATTTCCCCACGAAACTCTAACTCGATGTTTCAAGTAAACAGCTCAGTCTATCATCTTGCCATAACACCATCAGATCAGAGCACCATCACACTATCCCAACACAACACCATCACACTATCCCAACACAACACCTTCACACTATCCCAACACAACACCTTCACACTATCCCAACATACCACCATCACACTATCCCAACACAACACCTTCACACTATCCCAACACAACACCATCACACTATCCCAACACAACACCTTCACACTATCCCAACACAACACCATCACACTATCCCAACATACTACCATCACACTATCCCAACACAACACCATCACACTATCCCAACATACTACCATCACACTATCCCAACACAACACCTTCACACTATCCCAACACAACACCTTCACACTATCCCAACATACTACCATCACACTATCCCAACACAACACCATCACACTATCCCAACATACTACCATCACACTATCCCAACACAACACCATCACACTATCCCAACATACTACCATCACACTATCCCAACACAACACCATCACACTATCACAACATACTACCATCACACTATCCCAACACAACACCTTCACACTATCCCAACACAACACCATCACACTATCCCAACATACTATCATCACACTATCCCAACACAACACCTTCACACTATCCCAACATACTACCATCACACTATCCCAACACAACACCTTCACACTATCCCAACAAACACCTTCACACTATCCCAACACACAACCATCACACTATCCCAACACAACACCATCACACTATCCCAACACAACACCATCACACTATCCCAACACAACACCATCACACTATCCCAACACAACACCATCACACTATCCCAACACAACACCTTCACACTATCCCAACACAACACCATCACACTATCCCAACATACTACCATCACACTATCCCAACACAACACCTTCACACTATCCCAACACAACACCTTCACACTATCCCAACACAACACCTTCACACTATCCCAACACAACACCATCACACTATCCCAACACAACACCATCACACTATCCCAACACAACACCTTCACACTATCCCAACATACTACCATCACACTATCCCAACACAACACCATCACACTATCCCAACATACTACCATCACACTATCCCAACACAACACCATCACACTATCCCAACACAACACCATCACACTATCCCAACACAACACCTTCACACTATCCCAACACAACACCATCACACTATCCCAACATACTATCATCACACTATCCCAACACAACACCTTCACACTATCCCAACATACTACCATCACACTATCCCAACACAACACCTTCACACTATCCCAACACAACACCTTCACACTATCCCAACACAACACCATCACACTATCCCAACACAACACCATCACACTATCCCAACACAACACCATCACACTATCCCAACACAACACCATCACACTATCCCAACACAACACCATCACACTATCCCAACACAACACCTTCACACTATCCCAACACAACACCATCACACTATCCCAACACAACACCATCACACTATCCCAACACAACACCATCACACTATCCCAACACAACACCATCACACTATCCCAACACAACACCTTCACACTATCCCAACATACCACCATCACACTATCCCAACACAACACCATCACACTATCCCAACATACTACCATCACACTATCCCAACACAACACCATCACACTATCCCAACATACTACCATCACACTATCCCAACACAACACCATCACACTATCCCAACACAACACCATCACACTATCCCAACACAACACCTTCACACTATCCCAACACAACACCATCACACTATCCCAACATACTACCATCACACTATCCCAACACAACACCTTCACACTATCCCAACATACTACCATCACACTATCCCAACACAACACCTTCACACTATCCCAACACAACACCATCACACTATCCCAACACAACACCATCACACTATCCCAACACATCACCATCACACTATCCCAACACAACACCATCACACTATCCCAACACAACACCATCACACTATCCCAACACAACACCATCACACTATCCCAACACAACACTATCACACTATCCCAACACAACACCATCACACTATCCCAACACAACTCCATCACACTATCCCAACACAACACCATCACACTATCCCAACACAATACCTTCACACTATCCCAACACAACACCATCACACTATCCCAACACAACACCTTCACACTATCCCAACACAACACCATCACACTATCCCAACATACCACCATTACACTATCCCAACACAACACCTTTTCAACTACATCTCCCTCAATATGACACTATAACATGAAAGCACTGTCACGAAACAGAACCACATCCCAACACTATGATACCATCATAATATCAAACCTTAATATCATGACATTGTACCATGACACACACAATCATACCACACCACTCTCACATAATAATAATAATAATAATAATAATAATAATAATAATAATAATAATAATAATAATAATAATAATAATAATAATAATAATAATAATAATAATAATAATAATAATAATAATAATAATAATAATAATAATAATAATAATAATATTATTATTATTATTATTATTATTATTATTATTATTATTATTACCTTCGGGCCTATCCACCCTCATACACCACAATTCTGTCCTTGCTCTTATAAATACAGACTGTCTAGTGAACACCTTATTCTGGGAAAACTCTGCCTCTAGTTATGTTCCTAAATCGTGTTCTGAATTTCGTTATCACTGGGCTACAAAATTCTCTACATGTAATCTGAACTTTAAGAAAAATATAGAATTATTATATTATTTATGTATAAAAAAAATGTTACTTTTTCCTGCCTCGCAATTCTCATTTATGAGGAACATAGAACAGAGAAAGAGACGGAAGGGGAGAGAGAGAAACAGAGAGACAGAGAGAGAGACTATATGGTGAGCATTTGGACATACATGAGAAAACAGATATCACTGAACTTTGGAGAGAAACTATGCATGTTTTTCCTGTCGTGCATTATCTACTGTTGGTGTTTGATCCAAGAATATTAAAGAAGAAGGCTCTCTTCTGATCCTTCACTCTCTCTGGCTACGGTGGGCATGAAAACATGGAAGGGATGGATGGGGGGAAATGTGCCATTCCATATATGAAAAGTGACATGGCATTTAGAAAAGCGTAGATGTGGATAGAAAGCATAAAGCTGCAACCACTCATTCTGTTTTTGTCTTAACTGTTCGTGTTACTCCACTCAACACCAGTGCTTCTGAACAAGCATCACCAATCCGACGATTTCAGTTTGCCCTAACATAGTGCATAGTGACATCCAATACGTGCAAAGTTCTTGTCCAGCTGGTGCTTCAATTACTGTACTGTTTTCCCCATTACGGCTTCGGCTGGTAGAATATTCCATTCTGTTTCCAAGAAGCGTTTGTATACGCTCGTGCTACATCTTCTACCCCGAAGATTCATTTTATTGTTTCCAGTTATAGACTCATTTGAAATTCCAAATAGCTAATCAAAACCATTTAATATTTTAAAAGTCTGAGTGAAATCTCGTAGTCTCCGTTTCCCAGGAGAGAAAAGCTTGAGTCAGTTTTGATTCTTTCTTCCACGGGTTTGTTTCTGGGTGATGGTACAAGCTTGGTAGCTCTTCTCTGTGCCTTCTACAGTGATGGTACAAGCTTGGTAGCTCTTCTCTGTGCCTTCTACAGTGATGGTACAAGCTTGGCAGCTCTTCTCTGTGCCTTCTACAGTGATGGTACAAGCTTGGTAGCTCTTCTCTGTGCCTTCTACAGTGATGGTACAAGCTTTGTAGCTCTTCTCTGTGCCTTCTACAGTGATGGTACAAGCTTGGTAGCTCTTCTCTGTGCCTTCTACAGTGATGGTACAAGCTTGGCAGCTCTTCTCTGTGCCTTCTACAGTGATGGTACAAGCTTGGTAGCTCTTCTCTGTGCCCTCTACAGTGATTACAAGTGCAGCTCTTCTCTGTGCCTTCTACAGTGATGGTACAAGCTTGGTAGCTCTTCTCTGTGCCTTCTACAGTGATGGTACAAGCTTGGCAGCTCTTCTCTGTGCCTTCTACAGTGATGGTACAAGCTTTGCAGCTCTTCTCTGTGCCTTCTACAGTGATGGTACAAGCTTCGAAGCTTTTCTCTGTGCCCTCTACAGTGATGGTACAAACTTCGAAGCTCTTCTCTGTGCCCTCTACAGTGATGGTACAAGCTTGGCAGCTCTTCTCTGTGCCCTCTACAGTGATGGTACAAGCTTGGCAGCTCTTCTCTGTGCCCTCTACAGTGACGGTACAAGCTTGGCAGCTCTTCTCTGTGCCCTCTACTGTGATGGTACAAGCTTAGTAGCTCTTCTCTGTGCCCTCTACAGTGATGGTACAAGCTTGGAAGCTCTTCTCTGTGCCCTCTACAGTGATGGTACAAGCTTGGTAGCTCTTCTCTGTGCCCTCAACATTGATGGTACAAACTTCGAAGCTCTTCTCTGTGCCCTCTACAGTGATGGTACAAACTTCGAAGCTCTTCTCTGTGCCCTCTACAGTGATGGTACAAGCTTGGCAGCTCTTCTCTGTGCCCTCTACAGTGATGGTACATGCTTGGCAGCTCTTCTCTGTGCCTTCTACAGTGACGGTACAAGCTTGGCAGCTCTTCTCTGTGCCCTCTACAGTGATGGTACAAGCTTGGTAACTCTTCTCTGTGCCCTCTACAGTGATGGTACAAGCTTGGAAGCTCTTCTCTGTGCCCTCTACAGTGATGGTACAAGCTTGGCAGCTCTTCTCTGTGCCCTCTACAGTGATGGTACAAGCAGCTCTTCTCTGTGCCCTTAGTAATGGTCAAGCTTGCGCTCTTCTCTGTGCCCTCTACAGTAATGGTACAAGCTTGGTAGCCCTTCTCTGTGCCCTCTACAGTGATGGTACAAGCTTGGAAGTTCTTCTCTGTGCCCTCTACAGTGATGATACAAGCTTGGCAGCTCTTCTCTGTGCCCTCTACAGTAATGGTACAAGCTTGGCAGCTCTTCTCTGTGCCCTCTACAGTAATGGTACAAGCTTGGTAGCTCTTCTCTGTGCCCTCTACAGTAATGGTACAAGCTTGGCAGCTCTTCTCTGTGCCGTCTACAGTAATGGTACAAGCTTGGTAGCCCTTGTCTGTGCCCTCTA
The DNA here is from genome assembly GCA_009830355.1 of Cherax destructor. Taxonomy (NCBI): domain Eukaryota; kingdom Metazoa; phylum Arthropoda; class Malacostraca; order Decapoda; family Parastacidae; genus Cherax; species Cherax destructor. The sequence continues at coordinate 86,053 of WNWK01001858.1, read as the reverse complement.
CAGTGATGGTACAAGCTTGGATGTTATTCTCTGTGCCCTCTACAGTGATGGTACAAACTTTGCAGCTCTTCTCTGTGCCCTCTACAGTAATGGTACAAGCTTGGTAGCTCTTCTCTGTGCCCTCTACAGTAATGGTACAAGCTGGCAGCTCTTCTCTGTGCTCTCTACAGTGATGGTACAAGCTTGGCAGCTCTTGTCTGTGCCCTCTACAGTGATGGTACGAGGTTGCTAGCTCTTGTCTGTGCCCTCTACAGTGATAGTACAAGCTTGGTAGCTCTTCTCTGTGCTCTCTACAGTGATGGTACAAGCTTGGTAGCTCTTCCCGGTGCCCTTTACAGTGATTGTACGAGGTCGCTAGCTCTTCTCTGTGCCCTCTACAGTGGTAGAACACACTTGGTAGCTCTTTACTGTGCCCTCTCTAGTGATGGTACAAGCTTGGCAGCTCTTCTCTGTGCCCTCTACAGTGATAGTACAAGTTTGGTAGCTCTTCTCTATGCCCTCTCTAGTGATGGTACGAGGTTGGTAGCTCTTCTATGTGCCCTCTACAGTATATCTTCGTTTTATTTTGCAATTAGCAAACCAAAATTGGACGAAATATTTCCGAATGCGTGATACAAAAAAAAAGTTATATCTTTTTAATTTTATGTGCATAGGGGTAATGGTGTCAGTATCACATGCTGAAAATTTTATGCAAATCGGCTGAAAAATAAAAGTATACGAAAAAATAGAAAAAGCAATAGACCTTTTTTTCCCCGTTTTAATTTTCTGAATTTTGGAACAATATATAATTTCATAACTGGCACATATTGTTAAATGATTATATTTATTTTTATTATTATTGTTAGTTTTTGTTATTATTGATATTATAATAAGTGTTGCTATTTTTATTATTATAATTATTATTATGATTACATTCACGGGTGAATGCTAAACCAGTGGGGGTCATACAACGCCTGGAGAAAATAGGAGGCAATCAGGTTCGATCCAAGCAGGGAGAGTACAGGTCTAATTCCTTGGATTATGAACCCCCTCACCGACATCAAAGAACCTCCCTTGAAGATTCTGTCGAAATTTAAAAATAAATCCTAAAAATAACCCCCCCGCAAAATGCCTCCAAAATTCTCGCTTGAAAAATTCATAAAAGTCTATAAACAATAGCGATAATATTTAAATATAGTTTTGTATAACCATTCATTACCTATATCATGTTATAAATTCAAGTTATTAGCCCTACAAATAACGGGAGGGCTATAACGAGAAGGTTAAAAAGCCTCGATTGGCGAAAACGCACAGACCATCCCCACTCCGACGCCGGCCAAGGTTGGCCGTACACTGAGACTATTTTGAATTTGGTTGGTCGGTTCATGGGGTTTAAAGCCTGTCGGCCACACTAGGGGAGGGTCATTAAGGCTGCACGCAACCTTTTCACCACCAGACAAAATTACTTTAATACATTAAAAATGGGGATTAAAGTACACTCTCAGTATGTATCCTGCTCAACGCAGGATACATACACATCTCTGTGTATGCATCCTGCCCTGAGAGCTGTTGCACAAAACACAGCCCAGTGTTGCCAAATTTCACGTGTGTATTAATGAACAAAATGGGCAAAACAATAACTTCAGTCAAAAATTATTACCTAAATACATATTCCGAGGTGGGCGCTATTGATGGCGTCATCAACGAAACTTTCAAATTAGTGAAATATATATACAACACCGTCAGTACGAAATTATCTGAAAACTAAAATGTTTCTCAGAATTTCTACTTTTTTATGTTTTTTTAATCACATTCAGGAAGCAATTGTAGCTACCCTCTCCTGCCTGGGCTCAAACCTTGTTGCCTGTTATTTCCCAGACGCTGCATGACCCTTATAAGCTTAGCGCTTCCCCAAGACGTCCCTGTTTCCTGTCATGTGGACTCGTGAATATTTAATTATTATTATTAATAATATAAATATTGCTATTTTATTATTTATCATAATTACTATTAATAAGTATCATTGTTATAGCTATAATTATTGAAGTGTTATTGTGTGAAAAGCAGTGTTATTATTCTAATGTTGTATAATTTTGTGTTAAGTGATGTTATTGTGTGTGTTATGTGGGAGTGAGAGTGAGAGAGAGAGAGAGAGAGAGAGAGAGAGAGAGAGAGAGAGAGAGAGAGAGAGAGAGAGAGAGAGAGAGAGAGAAAGAAGGAAAGAGTGAGTGAGAGAGAGAGAGAGAGAGAGAGAGAGAGAGAGAGAGAGAGAGAGAGAGAGAGAGAGAGAGAGAGAGAGAGTAAGCAACGACGAAAGACATCCCAAAACAAAGCTTACTCATCCATCAGCAAAGTTTACCGTCACACACCGAATAGAAAACACGAGTCTGCGAGTGTTTTAGTGAAACAAACATTTATAAACATTACCCTAAAAAAAAGTGCTGAAGGTTCAGTGTTCTGTTGAACGTTCAGTGTCCTGCTGACTGTTACACCATGCCCTGTATTTTCTTTCAGTTGTAAGCAGTTTGTCAACGCTGTTTTAACTACGTGTCACGAAGTTACTGAATTGATGTGCCTCATATGTCAAAACCTTAACAAATTCATGAAACTCATGTAATATCTGATATTATGAATTATATATATATATATATATATATATATATATATATATATATATATATATATATATATATATATATATTATTTATTTATTTATTTATTTATTTATATTTATTTATTTATTTATTTATTTATTTATTTATTAACACATCGGCCGATTCCCACCAAGGCAGGGTGGCCCGAAAAAGAAAAACTTTCAACATCATTCACTCCATCACTGTCTTGCCAGAGGGGTGCTTTACACTACAGTTATAAAACTGCAACATTAACACCCCTCCTTCAGAGTGCATACACTGTACTTCCCATCTCCAGGACTCAAGTCCGGCCTGCCGGTTTCCCTGAATCCCTTCATAAATGTTACTTTGCTCACACTCCAACAGCACGTCAAGTATTAAAAACTATTTGTCTCTATTCACTCCTATCAAATACGCTCACGCATGCCTGCTGGAAATCCAAGCCCTCGCACACAAAACCTCTTTAACCCCCTCCCTCCAACCTTTCCTAGGCCGACCCCTACCCCGCCTTCCCTCCACTACAGATTTATACACTCTCGAAGTCATTCTGTTTCGTTCCATTCTCTCTACATGTCCGAACCACCTAAACAACCCCTCCTCAGCTCTCTGGATAATAGTTTTGGTAATCACGCACACCCATATAAGAGTATTGGTATAACTATACTCTCATACATTCCCCTCTTTACTTCCATGGACAAAGTTCTTTGTCTCCACAGACTCCGAAGTGCACCACTCACCCTTTTCCCCTCATCAATTCTATGATTCAACTAATCCTTCATAGACCCAACTGCCGACATGTCCACTCCCAAATATCTGAATACATTCACCTCCTCCATACTCTCTCCCTCCAATCTGATATCCAATCTTTCGTCACCTAATCTTTTAGTTATCCTCATCACCTTACTGTTTCCTATATTCACTTTCAATTCTCTTCTTTACATATCCTAACAAATTCATCCACCAACCTCTGCAACTTCTCTTCAGAATCTCCCAAAAGCACAGTATCATCAGCAAAAAGCAACTGTGACAACTCCCACTTTGTATTTGATTCTTTGACTTTTAACCCCACACCTCTTGCCAAGACCCTCGCATTCACTTCTCTTGCAACCCCATCTATAAATATATTGAACAACCACGGTGACATCACACATCCCTGTCTAAGGCCTACTTTTACTGGGAAATAATCTCCCTCTCTCCTACACACTCTAACCTGAGCCTCACTATCCTCATAAAAGCTCTTCACTGCTTTCAGTAATCTACCTCCTATTACATACACCTGCAACATCTACCACATTTCCCCCCTATCTCCCCTATCATACGCCTTTTCCAAATCCATAAATGCCACAAAAACCTCTTTACCCTTATCCAAATACTGTTCACCTATATGTTTCACTGTAAACACTTGGTCTACACACCCCCTAACTTTCTTAAAGCCCCCTTGTTCATCTGCTATCCTGCTTTCTGTCTTACTCTTAATTCTTTCAATAATAACTCTACCATACACTTTACCTGGTATACTCAACAAACTTATTCCCCTAAAATTTTTGCACTCTCTTTTGTCCCCTTTGCCTTTATACAAAGGAACTATACACGCTCTCTGCCAATCCCTAGGTACCTTCCCCTCTTCCATACATTTATTAAATAATAGCACCAACCACTCCAAAACTATATCTCCACCTGCTTTTAACATTTCTATCTTTATCCCATCAATCCCAGCTGCCTTACCCCCTTTCATTCTACCCACTGCCTCACGAACTTCCCCCACACTCACAGCTGGCTCTTCCACACTCCTACAAGATGTTATTCCTCCTTGTCCTATACACGAAATCACAGCTTCCTTGTCTTCATCAACATTTAACAACTCCTCAAAATATTCCCTCCATCTTCCCGATACCTCTAACTCTCCATTTAATAACTCTCCTCTCCTATTTTTAACTGTTAAATCCATTATTCTCTAGGCTTCCTCAACTTATTAATCTCACTCCAAAACTTTTTCATATTTTCAACAAAATTTGTTGATAACATCTCACCCACTCTCTTATTTGCTTTATTTTTACATTGCTTCACCACTCTTTTAATCTCTCTTTTTATCTCCATATACTCTTCCCTCCTTGCATCACTTCTACTTTTTAAAAACCTCTCATATGCTAACTTTTTCTCCCTTATTACTCTCTTTACATCATCATTCCACCAATCGCCCTTCTTCCCTCCCACACCCACTTTCCTGTAACCACAAACTTCTGCTGAACACTCTAACACTACATTCTTTAACCTACCCCATACATCTTCGACCCCATTGCCTACACTCTCACTAGCCCATCTATCCTCCAACAGTTGTTTATATCTTACCCTAACTGTCTCCTCTTTTAGTTTATAAACCTTCACTTCTCTCTTACTTACTGCTTCTATTTTCCTTGTATCCCATCTACCTTTTACTCCCACTTTAGCTACAACTAAAATGTGATCTGATATATCTGTGGCCCCTCTATAAACATGTACATCCTGAAGTCTACTCAACAGTCTTTTATCTACCAATACAGAGTCCAACAAACTTCTGACATTACGCCCTACATCATATCTTGTATACTTATTTATCCTCTTTTTCTTAAAATATGTATTACCTATAACTAAACCCCTTTCTATACAAAGTTCAATCAAAGGGCTCCCATTATCATTTACACCTGGCACCCCAAACGTACCTACCACACCCTCTCTACATGTTTCTCCTACTTTAGCATTTAGGTCCCCTACCACAATTACTCTCTCACTTGGTTCAAAAGTTTCTATACATTCGCTTAACATCTCCCAAAATCTCTCTCTCTTCTCTACACTCCTCTCTTCTCCATATATATATATATATATATATATATATATATATATATATATATATATATATATATATATATATATATATATATATATATATATATATATATATATATGTCGTGCCGATTAGGTAAAACTTGCGAATTTGGCTTAAATAGCAACGCTCACCTTGCCATATAAGACAAGTGAAAATTTGTGTATGCAATAATTTCGCCAAAATCTTTCAGAACATAACGAATAAAATATATTTCATTGTGTTTGTTTATTATAAAATTAATGTTAACGTATCTAAAATATATTTAGTTGGGTTAGGCTAAATTAAATTGCGCTTGTTGAAATAAGGTTAGGTAGGTTTTCAAAGTTTCTCTTGGTACAAAATTATAAATTCTTACATTAACATAAATGAAAAAAATATATCTTTAAACGTATAAGAGAAAATTTTAGAAAGGACATAATTTTAGATGAGTTCTTGCTAATTGACCAGTTTTACCTAATCGGCACGACATATATATATATATATATATATATATATATATATATATATATATATATATATATATATATATATATATATATATATATACATATATATATATATATATATATATATATATATATATATATATATATATATATATATATATATATATATATATATATATATAATAATATATATATATATATATATATATATATATAATATATATATATATATATATATATATATATATATATATATATATATATATATATATATTTTATATATGTCGTGCCGATTAGGTAAAACTTGCGATTTTGGCTTAAATAGCAACGCTCACCTTGCCATATAAGACAAGTGAAAATTTGTGTATGCAATAATTTCGCCAAAATCATTCTGAACATAACGAAAAAAATATATTTCATTGTGTTTGTTTATTATTAAATTAATGTTAACGTATCTAAAATATATTTAGTTGGGTTAGGCTAAATTAAATTGCGCTTGTTGTAATAAGGTTAGGTAGGTTTTCAAAGTTTCTCTTGGAACAAAATTATAAATTCTTACATTAACATCAATTAAAAAAATACATCTCTAAACGTATAAGAGAAAACTTTAGAAAGGACTTAATTTTAGATGAGTTCTTGCTAATTGACCAGTTTTACCTAATCGGCACGACATATATATATATATAAGAAGTGTGTTAATATTTCAGTTTTTTAACTGTAGTGTAAGCGCACCTCTGGCAAGACAGTGATGGAGTGAGTGATGATGAAAGTTTTTCTTTTTCGGGCCACCCTGCCTTGGTGGGAAACGGCCGGAGTGTTAGTAATAAAGTAAAAAAATGATTTATATATATTGTGCTCTTATTGAATTCTTTAACTTCAAATGCTGAAAGCTGAGTGGTTATACATATTTCAATAATTCATAGTTCGTCCACTGCCACTTTCACAGTCTCGTTTCACACTGAAAAACACGAACCCTCTGAGTTTCACACTGGAGAAGCACAATGCCTCATTGATTCACACTGATCCATATCAGCAGCCAGAGACGACCAGAGGAATTTGAATTCCAGTCAGAAAGTGAAAAAAATTGAACAGTTTGTCAAAGGTCCGATATGGAACTCAATCTTTTCCCTAAGTGTCCAGCAAGTGATCACATGAGATTCAAAGGTCTTTCTTGTATCAGATGAAGCAGGATCGGATACGACGCTATGATTCTATAACTGGATTGTCGAGAGCTTTTCATGAGAGCTTTCAAATAATGCTTGAAGTAATTGTCCTGAGAGAGAGAGGATAAACAGAGGATAAAATTACAGACGCATAGACAGCCAGATAGAGAATGAGGTAAGACACATAGAGACACACAGTTCAAATATGAATCAGTGCAGAATTAATCACGAGAACTCGTACAAGAGCACTAAGTATGATGCCCAAAGCAGCATAACACATCTCTCACTCTGGCGAATAGACTGGAACACCTCTCTCTCTCTCTCTCTCTCTCTCTCTCTCTCTCTCTCTCTCTCTCTCTCTCTCTCTCTCTCTCTCGCTGACACATGGAACTGAACACCTCTCCCACCCCCACAAAAATCGGAACATAACGTCGTTTCACATGGAACAATCTCAGTGATGGAACAACTATGGATTGTTAAAAATCATCTGTTCATTTTCATTTCCATCCGAGTGCTGCTTGCAGTAAACGTTAAGAGAATACAGCAAATACGTACCAGATATTAAAACTAAACAAGGAGAAATCCAGATGGATAAAATAAATCCAGGATGGGAAAACACATCCAGGTAGCCTGAACGAATGCAGGTAGTTAGAATAAATCCAGGTAGTTAGAATAAATCCAGGTAGGTAGAATAAATCCAGTTAGGTAGAACAAATTCATGTAGGTAGAACAAGTGCAAGTAGATAGAATAAATCCAGGTAGGTAGAACAAATCTAGGTAGATAAAATAAATCCAGGTGGGCAGAATAAATCAGGGAGGTAAAGAAAAATAGGGAAAAGAGGCAAGGGAAAAAGAAACGCTTGCTCCAGTTCGTCCTCTTCAACTTCATCATCCACAGCTGTCAATTTCAATGACACGTCGGGGGCCAACTTTTCTGACTTTTCAGATTAGCAGACGTCAGCAGGTCACGCCCTGCTCTGCTTCCTGCTTTCTAAAGGAAGACGAAATTAGACCGAGTTTCTAATATATTGTTCATTTCGCGACTAGCCAGCAAATTGTTCAGGGCTTCGAGCCGACGTTTCGGAGGGTTCCTGACCATTCTCAAGACACTGGCTAGTTGAGAAGGGTTGAGGATGGACCGGAATGTCGTCTGGCTCACATTTGCTAATGGTGGCTGAGCTCTGAAATTATTTACTAGCAACCTTAGTGTGAATTTCAATCTTAGTAAATATCACTGGTGGCAGATTCTCCCTCAAGAGATTCGAATCTCTGAAATAGCACCCCTGGTTTTATTATTATTATTCCTGTTATTATTATTATTGCTATTATTAGTAGTAGTATTAATATTATTATTATTATTATTATTGCTGTTTTATTATTATTATTATTATTATTGTTATTATTATTATTACTGTTATTATTATTATTATTATTATTATTATTATTATTATTATTATTATTGTTATTATTATTATTATTATTATTATTATTATTATTATTATTATTATTATTATTATTATTATTATTACTATTATTATTATTATTGCTATTATTATTATTATTATTATTATTATTATTATTATTATTATTATTATTATTATTATTATTATTATTATTAATCTTATTATTGCTATTATTATTATTATTATTATTATTATTATTATTATTATTATTATTATTATTATTATTATTATTATTATTATTCAGACCAGGCCGCAGGGGCGGTGACCCCTGGAACTCTCTCCAGGTATACTCTCCAGGTATTTTTATTATTTTTTTATTATTATTATTATTATTATTATTATTATTATTATTATTATTATTATAATTATTTATTAATAATATTATTATTATTGTTAGTGATATTATTTATTATTGTTATTATTATTATTATCATCATCATCATTTCAGGGATTGGACAGCATTCGTTCACTGACCTCACCACTGCTCCATGCCTGCTTAATAGGATTCATCCAGCGAGGTTTATTTCCACACACTAGGAGGTCAGCAAGGTACACCACTGTGATCACAAACGCAGGAATTTACAGACGAATCTCACGTCACATTGTCAATTGGGGTCGAATTGTTTATAATAACGTTGTCAAGATTTCTCGACTCGTTGTTATTATCATTTGACGAGTGAAGGGATAAAACTCTGGTGGTTCATTCATAGCAAGAATTTTTAGAGGTTCGATCTTCTGTTTGCGTATAATGGTTTGGTGTCTTAAAAGTCACAGTACTGTGGCTGGAACGATTCACAAATAACCTACATTTAGTCGAATAAACATATGATGACGTTTGGGTCCTTCGTGGACAGTTATCAAGTCACAGTTCTGATGTTGTCATAAGATTCGTGTCCTTAGTGCGAGTCACTCGGGATTTGTAACAAGAAACTGATGGCGTTCTCTCACCATACGACTCATGGTCCAGGTAACCTCGTTTCCCTATGGCAGTAGTATTTTAAAAGTAAAAGATGGGGTTTGTTGAGCGATGGATCTCCTCCTTAGATATTAACTTCACCTACCCATGTTTTTTTTTCTCTACCGACTCTACACTTGGTTTCGTCTACTCCACCCTTGACTCCACATTCCTAGTTAGTCTTTAAGTTAAGAAATAACTCCTGAAACTCTAGGCCAGTTCCTCTGAACTAGCTCTCTGGTTCACATTCCTGCTGTGCCAATCTCTGGCCCAGCGCTCCTTTTCACTTTCCTGCTGTGTCAAACTCTGGACCAACGCCCCGGTTCACTTGCTGTCACAAACTCTTTACCAGCATCCCGGTTCGCATTTCTGCTTTGCCAAATTCAGGACGAGCTACCTAATTCACCTTCTTGCTGTGTGTAACTCTGGACCAGCATCCCAATTCACCTTCCTGTTGCCCCAAAACTCGGAACCAGCGCCCCGGTTCAATTTCCTCCAACCTACAGACGAACGCAGCAAACACGCTAACCAACCAATTAATGCTCTCAGAAACGAAGTGAAGACCAGAGTGGAATTTACAAGCAGTAAGAAACTCTTTCAGTGGTACCTTAATCTCTCGACACCCGATTGATGGTCTGAAATCATTAAGCATTAATTAGATTCGGTCCCGCGCGAGGCTTCCTCTGTGATATCCGGTGAACAGAGGAGCTATCTAAATGGAATGAGAGATTAAGTCGACAAGACTATTTCGCCAAGCAGCCGGACTATCTCGAGGAAATGAGGGACTGCTATGATGAATTAAAAGACTATCTCGACGTATAGGAGTACCTTTACTAACAGAAGGAGTATCGCAACGAATATCAACGTGTAGAAGGACTTCCTCTACGAAGATAACAACTACCTTGACGAAAACAAAGATTATTTCGACAAATGGATGAGTTAAAATCGACGAAGTAACTATTTCCACTAATGGAAGAATTATCTCGACTTAATGTATGAGTTAAAATCGACGAAATGGAAGGACAATTTCGACGTGAAGAAAAACAATCACCATAACATATTTCAGCCAGTTCTAATTTCCTCTAACGTAAACATTGCTCTTCTAAGAAGCTCGAGGTTCTCCTTGATTAAAATATAAACTTTTGTGCATCGTCTAATACTTAAAATGATACACAAAATATTAGACAAAACATCAAAATGAGGGAGAGTATAGGAAAGTAGCATTTCTTTCTCTACTGTATAACACACACTTGACTGTAATAATGTAATTCAGGTTATCTACAATGAAAAATAAATGATGTTAATGCTGTTAAAATATTCTCTTGCATTGCTTTGTTTTTGTTATTCCAAATATTCTTGAATTATGTTGCGTTTCGTTAAAATAATTCAAGCGAAGTAAAATATTGCGAACTAGTCATGAAACAAACAAATGCACATACAAACACACACATAACACACACACACACACACACACACACACACACACAAAGCTAAGAGGAATGTCCTACCAAAAATAGGTAAGGGAAATTGGCCGGATGACACTGGAGGACAGGAGGGTTAGGGAAGACATGATAACGGCATACAAAATACTGCAAGGAATTGACAAGGTAGACAGAGACAGAATTTTCCAGAGATAGGACACAGAAACAAGGGGTCACAATTGGAAGCTGAAGACTCAAATGAGTCAAAGGGATGTTAGGAAGTATTTGTTTAGTCATAGAGTTGTCAGGAAGTGGAATAATCTGGCAAATGACGTAGTGGAGGCAGGAACCATACATAATTTTAAGACGAGGTTTGATAAAGCTCTAGAAGCAGGAAGAGAGAGGACCTAGTAGCGATGAATTAAGAGGCGGGGCCAGGAGCTATGACTTGACTCCTGCAACCATAAATAGGTGAGTACACACAAACACACGTATACATATATATATATATATATATATATATATATATATATATATATATATGCAAAAATATCACAGTAAACAGGTGATATCAAAATATTCAAGAAAACCACTATGAAAAAATAGAGGAATTGCAATCGCTTTCGTGACTACTCAAATTATCAAGGAACTATGATAATGTGAGTAGTCACAAGCGCTTGAATTCCTCTATTTTTCATAGTGGTTGTCTTAATATATGTATATATATATATATATATATATATATATATATATATATATATATATATATATATATATATATATATATATTATGTATATATATATATATATATATATATATATATATATATATATATATATATATATATATATATATATATATATATATATATATATATATACATATAAAACACAGGTACAAGAATACGGCAGTAATTTAAATTAAACAACTTAAAGGCGAAATTATTATTTTGAATGCAATGGATAAGATTATTTCAACAGAAAAAGAGGAGTAAGTATATATGTAAGTTACTCCCTCCGTTTCTCTCTCTCTCTCTCTCTCTCTCTCTCTCTCTCTCTCTCTCTCTCTCTCTCTCTCTCTCTCTCTCTCTCTTCTCTCTATCACTCTGTTTATCTCTTCTTCTTAATTTTATTATTATTAATTTTATTATCATCATTGTTAGTGCTCCTATAATAATGCTATACTAATAATAATAATAATAATAATAATAATAATAATAATAATAATAATAATAATAATAATAATAATAATAATAATAATAATAATAATAATAAAAAATAAAAATAATATTAATAATAATAATAATAATAATAATAATTTTAAACAGTAAACCCGCACGGAGCATACAGAGCTCCAGCGTTGGAAGAATTCTAGCGTTGCACCTTATGAAGCAGTAGTCATGGCAGAAAATCTTTACTTAAAGTCGGAACTACGAGAGAGAGAGAGAGAGAGAGAGAGAGAGAGAGAGAGAGAGAGAGAGAGAGAGAGAGAGAAGAGAGAGAGAGAGAGAGAGAGAGAGAGAGAGAAGAGAGAAGAGAGAGAGAGAGAGAAGGAGAAGAGAAGAGAGGAGAGAGAAGAGGAGGAAGCGTTACAGTCAGTTTTTCTGTTTATTTTTCAGTGGAAGAGCATAGGTAGGAACCTCGTAGAAATCACTTACCGTGCAAGTTTCTTGCTGAAGACAGTGTTTCGTTACCCCCAGCAGGAGCCAGGTATGATGAAGGTACTGGGGAGGATGGTGATGTTAGTAAGGATACGGATAATATTGAAAATTCTTCAATCATTATATATATATATATATATATATATATATATATATATATATATATATATATATACAGAGGATACGCAAAAGTGAAATGTTACGTAATTGAAACAAGCAATGAAAATGAATTAAGTTAAGGCAAGAAAAATAATACATACAGGTTCCTCCAACAGTTGGTATGGAGCGGCACGTCGTATTGTAGTCTGACTCTGATCCACTGTGTTCCAATGTGACGTAAATTGAATAGCCACGGAAGAAGCAGAAGATTCGGTCGCCTTAACTCTGGACACCGACGGTAGACTAAGGCCTGAGCTCTGATGATGAGTGCACGTCAACACGGTGTTGTGGAATACCTTGGCAGACCTGAGTGATCCGCTAATGAGAAATAGTTCACAGACTTTTTTTGTGTCAAAATCAAAGCAGCCCGTCGAATCTCTCTTTAGGTTTCGCTAGCTCGCTCGAAACATTCGAGCATCGCCATAGGAGTCTGGCAGTCAAATTACTTCCATAGATTCGTAGCACAGTATATCATCTACTAATCCAGAGTATCGTGTCAAGAGAGGCTGGCAGGCGGTGTTGGAATCTGCATTCCTCTCATACTAGTGCATCAACATTCACACGACCCACACCACACTCACACTCACATGCACACAAAATTCTGTACGTACAAGGAAACTTTTTCCCCTCACAGGAGATTCTAGTACTGTGGAGGGGCGACGCTGGCGGTGGTTGCTGGTGAAATTGGTAGTGGTGTCGTTTGGTTTGCAGTTGTTGTGGTGCTGGCTGTTGGGGTTGGTGGTGGTGTGTTGGGGAGAGGGTGATGGCTGTGTTTGTGGTTGGTTTTAGGCAGGAATGAAAAGGTGGTGGTGGTGTTGAATGAGGTGATGGTGAGCTATATGGTGATGATGAGGCACTCTTTCCTACTAGTTACCATCTATTTTCACAATCTCCTACTCCAGCACCTTTCTTTTCTTGCTCCTTTACCTCCTACTCTTCCTCTTCTTCCTCCTCCTTCCCCTTCCGTACCAGCCTCTTCTTCCCTTTCGATTGAAAAGATCAGAAATTCGTCTTCAATTGCATCAAAGTAGCTTACTGTTGCTGCGGCTTCGAGACGCTACTGCCAATGTTTTTAATGAAAAAATAAAGGAATATAGTTGCTCCCTGTGTGGAGAATGATGACATTGCAGGCAAGCGAAACTAGTTCTTATGCTAAGTGGCATTACGAGTGATAATCGGTGTACGTTCCTCCGCCACGACTCATCCCAGACGAGAATCTCTTTTCGACACACTAACTGCGAAATGAGTTTTCTTCAGAAACTTGATAATTTACTCCTAAAAAAACCCCGTAGGGGTTATTTTATAATGAAGTTTGGTCTTGGTAAGATTGTGCAGTGGTAAGGAGGAATTGATATCTGGAGGAATCTTTAAATAGACTTATTGGAGGAGGCAGTGAATTATCGTTCCTTCAGGTCCATCAGGAACGAGTGTTCCTTCAGGTCCATCAGGAACGAGTGTTCCTTTAGGTCCATCAAGAACGAGTGTTCCTTCAGGTCCATCAAGAACGAGTGTTCCTTCAAGTCCATCAAGAACGAGTGTTCCTTCAGGTCCATCAAGAACGAGTGTTCCTTCAGGTCCATCAGGAACGAGTCGGGATGTGGAGATATCATTCGAAGGAAGTCAGACCGCCAGTAAGCTAGTTATTGCTACTTTTTCAGATAAAGGAGCGTTGAGATACTTCTCTGGATCTCTTATGTGAACTTTGGCAGCTACTTTCAACCTGTCGTCTCAAGAGACTCAAATTAAGTTGTAATAGTCAACTGTCAATGAATAAACAAGGGCATCGTCACTATTTTATCATCCGAAATTGCATACCTCCTTGATGACTATTGCTCATCGTATCTCTTGCCTACTGCAATTTGCAGCAATTGTGCTTAAACTCGTTAAACACAAAATCACAGAATTTCACACACACACAAACACATCATCTGACACAACTTTAAGTGATTTGACGAAGTCATATCATTTGGATGTAAGATTCTTATGGGTAAAGTCAAAGAGAGATCTGAAGTGAGATTACATGTTGTTAATGAAAGAGACGTAGACAGAGCAAGACGTTGTTAATGATTGCATTTCGCTGTATTCGGTGACGTTGATGAAGCTCTTAGTCGTTATAATGAAGGCTTGCTCTAGCTACGTCTTTATATTTATTTAACAGGTTCTGGCAAGCAAGGAATGGCAGATCTACTCTTGTGGACACCTGACCTAAACTCTTGCGAACACCTGACCTATACTCTTGTGAACACCTGACCTGTACTCTGGTGGACACCTGATCTGTACTCTGGTGGACACATGACCTATACTTTTAAGATCACCTGACCTATACTCTTGAGGACACCTAATCTATTGCTTAAAGAACTGAAGCCTTTTTGCTATTGTATTTAGATTTTTCTATCTTTATCTTATATGTTATCTTTCAAGTAAATAAGGAAGAAGTACACACCATCTTCTTTACGGGGCACCTAACTGGTGCCCCCTAAAGAAGAAGCGTTTAACAACGTTTCGGTCCCTCCTGAACAATTATCAAGAAAAGTGACATGGCTCCAGGACAGACTGAGACATCTAAACTCTTTTCTCCAAATTATTGGCTTTGAAATGGTAAACCCACGGCATTGTGAAACCTGTTTTTCAAGAAGTATTTCTTTGAATGTCCTTTGCTGCTTGTGGAACGTAACACCGCCTCTAGACAACGGGTTTGAATATGGTACACGGAAGACCCTAGGAAAAGACAGGTAACGGAGAACTCTGTAGTCTCCAACGAAGCTAAGATGATCTCGTCCGATATTATCTAGATTTAAGGACTCTCGCGTGAGGCTCTACTGTTTGGGAACAGTAGAACAGAAGGCTCTCCTGTTCCCAAAACAGTAAATAAATCATGTGAAACAGTACGCACTGAGGGTGTTTATCAGTTGGACGGGAGTGGCTACTCGGCCCGTGGAGTGAGACTGGAGCCACACTGGTAGTTGGGCACGTTATTGATTCTCGCGGGGGTGGTGAACTGGTGGTCGCTGGCGGGGGGCCAAACGTGTGTGTGTGCGTGAGAGAGAGAGAGAGAGAGAGAGAGAGAGAGAGAGAGAGAGAGAGAGAGAGAGAGAGAGAGAGAGAGAGAGAGAGAGAGAGAGAGAGAGAGAGAGAGAGAGAGAGAGAGAGAAAGAGAGAGAGAGAGAGAGAGAGAGAGAGAGAGAGAAGAGAGAGAAGAAGATAAAAAGAGGCTGATGTAGGAACAGCTCAGCTTGTAAATAAAATTATGAACCTTAACCTAACCTTGTAAAACCCTGTGTAAATAGAGAGAGAGAAAGAAAGAGAGAGAGAAAAAAAGAGAGAGAGAGAGAGAAAGAGAGAGCAGTAAGTAAATATTAGACGAATAATGATCAAAATTAGCACTAGCTACGGTTGCTCCCACATACATGAAACACATCTCTTCTAACTCTCGTATACATGGAAAATAAATGCCCATTAAATCTCACTAGCAGGAAAAAAAATCTTTTTTGAAAATTGTACATATTGAAAATACAAGACACTGACCTAAATATTTTTTTCTTATACCGTTAATATCTGAAAGGAGATCACCGCGTCCATGGGCGCTTTGTATAAAAATTGTGACGTAATATGTGTTTAGAAATATGTACTACTGTTCCCGTTTGTGTGGGAATTTTGTCAACGAATTCTCACTTAAAGGGGAAAGCCGTCCTAAAATTCTCGTAAGCATATTAAAAAATTCTACTTAAAATTCCAACTTAATTGGAACACTTTTACCTGGAATTATGAAATACGAGTTAGTGGGGCGTTGGAACACTTATTAATCGGCGGATGATTTTGTGAAATTCCTAAAAACAGTTTAATGTTAGCTAAGAATTCCCACATTCAGGTAAAAGCTCTCTTTCTCGCCACATTCCAAGCGATCCGGAGCCAACCTTAACTTTTTCATTACTTCTGAGAAAGTTCAACTCTTGCCCAGTTTACTGGTCAGTGATTACTCGATTTATTTTATTAAACTTGTTCTGAAATTCGAGATCTTCGCAACGAGGAGGCCATGTAGGGGGTCAGAAGTACGTACACACACACACACACACACACACACACACACACATATACACACACACACACATACACACACACACACACACACACATACACAGCCTTTCTTCGTACCTCGTGCCCCTTAGCTCTGGAACTAGTCTCGTTGCATACTTCACTTTCTCCACTTTCTAAACCTACTTCTTCACTTTCTCCACTTTTTAAACATGCTTCCTCACGTGTGGGTTCCATACTGGTGCTGCGTACTCCAAGATGGGCCTGATATATGTTGTATAAAGTGCCGTGAATGACTGTTGAGAATCTTGTAGACCACTTTCAGGTTTGCTAGGCGAACACTGGCAGCAGACGTTATTCGGTTGATGTAAGCCTCTGGAGATATGTTAGGCATTATGCTTACTCCCAGGTCCTTCTCTGTGAATGAGGTCTGCTGTCTCTGTTCCCCTAGTGTATACTCTGTGTCCGGTCTTCTGGTCCCTTAACCACGGTTATGAAGATTATGGAAGGGACCAGAATATCAGACACAGAGTATTGAGTTGGGGTATAGAGACTACAGACGTCATTCACAGAGAAGAACTAGGGAGTAAGCATAGTGCCTACTATAACGCCAGAGGCTCACATCAACGGAATAACTTCTGCAGGCAATGCTCGCCTGCATATATATATATATATATATATATATATATATATATATATATATATATATATATATATATATATATATATATATATATATATATATATATATATATGTATGAATGTATATACTCTCGAAACTCATCAAAATATACGAAAGGAATAGATGTTTCGGGGGAAATGGGGAGGGGGGGTTGTCAATTTGTATTTAGAGTAAAGTTCCATTATGAAACTCCTCTATATAGTCCGTTTTTTTCGTAAATGCGACTGAAAAAAAGTCCATCCAAAATTTGAATAGTACGTCCTAGGATGAACTTTTTCGATTCAATTTCCAACAGAAAAAAATGTTCAGAATAGATTCATAAGAGAGCGTTCACGAACGATTTCCAAGTAGCATTTATAAATAAAATATTTTCTTCAAATATATGATAATATATTTGAATAATTTAGGGTAAACAATTTATCACCAGGTCGATAAATACCACCTAATTAAACATAGCAAGAGAGAGGAGGACTGGGGTGGTATGTTTCAATGCATGATAGTGATTAATTGATTGATAGCTTGATACATTCATTCATTTACTAATTGATTGATTGATTAATTAACTGACTGATTAATTGATTCATTGACTTGCTAAGTGATTGATTGATTGACTTGTTAAATGACTAAGTGAGTTATTTGATTGACTTGCTAATTGATTGATTCACTGACTTATTAAATGACTGAGTGATTGACTGACTTGTTAATTGATTGATTCATTGACTTATTAAATGATTGAGTGCCTGATTGATTGACTGGCTAATTGACTGAGTCATTGTTTGATTGACTGACTTCTTAAATAGCTGACTGATTGATTGATTGATTATTCCATAGAGCTTGGGTTGAACTATTATTAATTAAATGTATAAATTATAAACAACATTTATATTGGACCCTCTTTCACATATGCATTGCAAGAATTAACAACAACAACAATAATAATAATAATAATAAACTAATTATTATTATTATTACTATTATTATCTTCATTAATATTAGTAGTAGTAGTAGTAGTAGTAGTGGTGGTGATAGTTATTCCTTTGTAGTAGGAGAAGTAATAATAATAGTTTTAGCAGCAGTAGCAGGAGCAGCAGTAGCAGCAGCAGCAGTAGCAGCAGCAGCAGTAGCAGCAGCAGCAACAACAACAGCAACAGCAGCTGCAGCAGCTGCAGCAGCAGCAACAACAACAGCAGCAGCAACAACAACAGCAGCTGCAGCAGCAGCAACAACAGCAGCAGCAGCAGCAACAGCAGCTGCAGCAGCAACAACAACAGCAACAACAGCAGCAACAACAGCAGCAGCAACAACAACAGCAACAGCAGCTGCAGCAGCTGCAGCAGCAGCAGCAACAACAGCAGCAGCAACAACAACAGCAGCTGCAGCAGCAGCAACAACAGCAGCAACAACAGCAACAGCAGCTGCAGCAGCTGCAGCAGCTGCAGCAGCTGCAGCAGCAGCAACAACAGCAGCAGCAGCAGCAACAGCAGCTGCATCAGCAACAACAGCAGCAGCAACAGCAGCTGCAACTGCATCAGCAACAGCAGCTGCATCAGCAACAACAGCAGCAGCAACAGCAGCTGCAACTGCAGCAGCAGCTGCAGCAGCAACAGCAGCTGCAGCAGCAACAGCAGCTGCAGCAGCAACAGCAGCTGCAGCAGCAACTGCAGCAGCTGCAGCAGCAACTGCAGCAGCTGCAGCAGCTGCAGAACAACAACATCAGCAGCAACAGCAGCAGCAGCAGCAGCAACAGCAGCTGCAGCAGCAACAGCAGCTGCAGCAGCAACAGCAGCTGCAGCAGCAACTGCAGCAGCAGCAACAGCAGCCTCAGCAGCAACTGCAGCAGCAGCAACAGCAGCCTCAGCAGCAACAGCAGCTGCAGCAGCAACAACAGCAGCAGCAACAGCAGCAGCAGCAGCAGCAACAGCAGCTGCAGCAGCAACAGCAGCTGCAGCAGCAACAGCAGCTGCATCAGCAACAGCAGCTGCATCAGCAACAGCAGCTGCATCAGCAACTGCAGCAGCAGCAACAGCAGCCTCAGCAGCAACAGCAGCTGCATCAGCAACAACAGCAGCAGCAACAGCAGCAACAACAACAGCAGTAACAGCAGCTGCAGCAGCAACTGCAGCAGCAGCAGCAGCAACAGCAGCAGAAGCAGTAAGCAATAGTGGTATTCACCATTTTTCTTCCAAATATAATCTGAACGCAGTCATTGACAAATGTTGCAGCGCATTACGACCATCGCCTAGATCAAACTCGTTCCGCTTTCAATTTCTCTCTCTCGCGTTTAGAACTCAAAACTCTGGCGTTTGGTCCCAACGATATCCTCATTGCTACTTCCCCAGCTGATATATTACATCCATATATTACCACCTCCGCTGCCGATATATCTTGGCCAATATATACCTCCAATCTCTCTTCTCTCTCTCTGTGAACCTATAACACATGCAAAAGGATTTTAACGTAGAATGAATAATAGGATATATATATTTGGAATTTTTGTTTTGATCAAGGACTTGCGTTAATATTGTAATCAAGAACACAGAGTATAAAGAGTAATAGAGATTAATATATATTAGGTAATGAGAAGTATGGCTCTGGAATGGGATAGGATGGATAAGGAGCTGAGAACTATTGCTGAGAAGCTGATAAGGATATATCTAAATTCTGGGAATTTAGCTGAGAAATTGGAGAGAAATCGTAATTAAATTAGAGCATGTTAGAATTATATAACCTAGGATCAGATGAACGATACTCTGTATCTGGCCAGACCTCAAAAGCAAGGCGGAAACAAAAATATGAAGGCGATATAGTTTTTTAACCCTCATACTGGATGTAGACCAGATCGTAATCACTCATCAGCAATGAAATTATACGCTAGATAAGATCTGCTTCGTTGCCTACGATATGCTGTGCAGGAGGCAGGCGATATAACGGTGCCCCGGGGCTTGGTGGCAAACGCTCTCACTTCACACGGTGAGAGTCCGGGTTCGATTCCCCGCGAAGGGGTGGAAACATTGGGCGTGTTTCCTTACATCGGTTGTCCATGTTCACCCATCATCAATAATAATGGGTACCTGGGTGTCAGTCGACTGGTGTGGGTCGCATCCTCGGATAAAACTGACCTAATTTGCTCAAAATGCTCTGCATAACAAGGGGCTTTCTATATAGTAGTATGTCATTGATATCAGCTAGGCCTGTATACCTTGTACATGTACTTGTAGAAATAAAGATATTATTATTATTATTATTATTTTTATTATTATTATTATTATTATTATTATTATTATTATTATTATTATTATTATTATTATTATTATTATTATTATTATTATTATTATTATTATTATTATTATTATTATTATTATTATTATTTTATTTTTTATTTATTTATTAACACATCGGCCGTTTCCCACCAAGGCCGGGTGGCCTGAAAAAGAAAAACTTTTATCATCATTCACTCCATCACTCCATCACACAATAATAATAACTCCATCACTTTTAAGTTGTTATTATTATGTACAGATAATAGTATATCTCTCCCTGTGGGATATGTACCAGGTCCACGAAGACTGGGAACCCAGGTTAAAGTTTGGTTCCTTCAAAGTGATGTGCTGAGAGTTAGCTGGGTGAAAAATATTTTGAAGATTGGTTTTTATTTACACTAGCGTTTTACAGGGCGAGGTAAAAGAGAGTTCTTTTACAAAGTAAGAGATGTTGCCTTCCTTAGTTCACTTTCATATTTTTATTTCTTCTTCTTATTTTCTCTCTCTCTCTCTCTCTCTCTCTCTATATATATATATATATATATATATATATATATATATATATATATATATATATATATATATATATATATATATATATATATTCTTCTCTCCTCCCTCTCTTTTTTTACACAGGGTTTGACAAGGTTAGGTTAAGGATCCCTAGCTTTATTGACAATGTATTTACAAGTTAAGGATTCCTAACTTTATTGACAAGCTAAGAGCTGTTACCAACATCAGCTCATTTGAAAGCATTTTTATTGTTATGAAACATACAAGTAGGGAAAAGGATGAAGTTGGAGCCATCTGTGGGTCAGCATTTTCATTTGATCAACTGACTTTATCTCGTTGACATCATAATGCTGTACGAATGTGTTCCAGACTCGAGTCATCCTGGGGATAAATGATCTCAGATGAAGTGATGTTCTGGAGAAGGTTACAGCCAGAGTGAAGTTGCTGCTTTCTGTCCGTCTTGTGGTATAGCAGCTTGCTTCTCGCTGTCCTCGAGGTGGAGCCAAGAGTAGTACTGTTACGGCCCCCTACCTAACAATGGCTGTTAGGTAGTTTACCTGCCGGCCTGTGACGTCATCAAACGTGATGTTTGACCGCTGACCCGACTAGACCGACAGTGACTACCAGACTCTCATATGGAGAGTGTCTACCAGACTCTCATATTGAGAGTGCTAACCTGAAACTCCCATATGCACTTGGGAGAGTGTACCTGCACTTTAGAGAGTGTACCTTCACTTTGGAGAGTGTACCTTCACTTTGGAGAGTGTACCTGCACTTTGGAGAGTGTACCTGCACTTTGGAGAGTGTACCTGCACTCTGGAGAGTGTACCTTCACTTTGGAGAGTGTACCTTCACTTTGGAGAGTGTACCTGCACTTTGGAGAGTGTACTTGCACTTTGGAGAGTGTCCCTGCACTTGGAGAATGCACCAGACTCTCCCCTGCACTTGGAGAATGTACCAAGACTCTCCCCTGCACTTGGAGAATGTACCTAGACTCTCCCCTGCATTTGAAGAATGTACCTAGACTCTCCCCTGCACTTGGAGAATGTACCTAGACTCTCCCCTGCACTTAGAGAATGTACCTAGACTCTCCCCTGCACTTGTAGAATGTACCTAGATTCTCCCCTGCACTTGGAGAATATACCAAGACTCTCCCCTGCACTTGGAGAATGTACCTAGACTCTCCCCTGCACTTGAAGAATGTACCTAGACTCTCCCCTGCACTTGAAGAATGTACCTAGACTCTCCCCTGCACTTGGAGAATATACCTAGACTCTCCCCTGCACTTAGAGAATGTACCTAGACTCTCCCCTGCACTTGGAGAATGTACCTAGATTCTCCCCTGCACTTGGAGAATATACCAAGACTCTCCCCTGCACTTGGAGAATATACCAAGACTCTCCCCTGCACTTGGAGAATATACCAAGACTCTCCCCTGCACTTGGAGAATGTACTGTACCTGACACTGTTAAGATGTGGTGTCAGGACTCATCAGGGTGTAGTGACAACTGGTGGCACGACACAAGTGGAATAATCGTGTGATTTTGTGTTGGTGTCTGATGACGCGGTGACAAGGTTTTTTAGAGACTGAGTCGTGACACAGGGGTCGTGCCATGTGGCACAGAGAAGGTGTCGTGGGACACAAGCGAAGGAGTGTTGTGTAACACAGAGACAAGGGTGTCTTGAGGACACGGTAGAGAATGAGTGTCATGACTATAGGTGTGGTGGTGTCCTGTGTGACACCATGATGGCACCGACATCTGACACTGCCCTGAATTTTTATGATTGTTTTACTTGTGATGTTTTACTACGTTTTAAATTGTTATAAATGTGTATATTAAAGCTGTATAATTTTACACAGATTATATGTTATACATATTTATGTTTTTATATTAATAATATATATATATATATATATATATATATATATATATATATATATAATAAATATCTGAAATAAGAGAGTTTATTGTTATTATAAACAGTCAGTTTATTACAAATAAGTATTTTTTGTAATAAGTACTTTGACAATGTTGGCTTTGTACATAATAGTAAGATCATCCACATCCCTCTTGTGTTGAAGGCTCTGCTGAAATGACAGATCTATCGAGGATGGGTCCAGGCGAGAGATGAGACGTCTTGCAGGGGCAGGCAAACCAAGAAGGTGGAGCATACTCAAGGTGTGAGCGTACTTGTGCCTCATACAGAATCTTGCAACCCCTACTGTCAAGCAGATGCGAGATACGTCTAAGTGTTGTAAGCTTTCTGGCTGCCTTGTTTGCAAGATTTACAGCGTGGTTCTTCATGGTCAGTTTGGAGTTAAATTTCACCCCAAGGATATCAACTTCTTCCCCAGGTACTCTCTCTCTCTCTCTCTCTCTCTCTCTCTCTCTCTCTCTCTCTCTCTCTCTCTCTCTCTCTCTCTCTCTCTTCTCTCTCTTGCTCTCGCTTTCTCCAGTACAGTGTCTTCTCTCCACTTTCCTCCCTCACTATATACTTCTCTCTTTACCTTCCTCTCCCTCTTCCGCTATCCTTTTCGAAATTTCTCTCCACCTCTCTCCGCCTCTCTGTCCCTCTACCTCCTTCTCCATCTCCCTCTCCACCTCCCTCTCTTCCTCTCCCTCTTGAGGAACGTGTGTGGGGAAGTTTAAATGTGGCTCAGCTGAAATTTTATACAAAGACTCTGCCTTGGCCAAAAGTTGAGAAGTGGTAAACTGCTGGGAAGGAGGGAGGGAGGGAGCTGGAGGGGGGAGAAAGAGAGGGAGGTGAGAGGGCGAGGGGAAGAGAATAATATTAAAGGTAATAATAATAATAATAATAATAATAATAATAATAATAATAAAAATAATAATAATAATAATAAAATTAATAATAACAAAAAAACAACGACAACAACAACAACAATAATTAAAAAAAAAATAATAATAACGATAATAATAATAATAACGATAATAATAATAATAATAATAATAATAATAATAATAATAATAATAAATAATAATAATAATAATAAAATAGTAAAATAATAATAATAATAATAATAATAATAATAATAATAATAATAATAATAATAATAATAATAACAATAATAGGAAAAATAATCTGTGTATGGCAAGAGAAACTGAAAAATTGCACCAGCCTGCCCTCCATTAGTGCTATCACATCGACTGACGATCCTCGTGTTGACCATACTGCTCATCAAGATTTATTGCAACGAACATTGATGAACTAAAGAACATAAGAACATAAGAAAGAAGGAACACTGCAGCAGGCCTATTGGCCCATGCTAGGCAGGTCTAATGCTCCCACCGGCTTAAGCTAATGCCTTAACCTAGTCAGGTCAGTCACTTTCACTTAAGGGAGGAGCACGGCATCTGACCTAGTAGCACCCACACCCACTCATGTATTTATCCAACCTATTTTTAAAACTACACAACGTCTTAGCTTCTATGACGGTACTCGGGAGTTTGTTCCACTCATCCACAACTCTATTACCAAACCAGTGCTTTCCTATATCTTTCCTGAATCTGAATTTTTCCAACTTAAAACCATTGCTGCGAGTCCTGTCTATGCTAGATATTTATAGCACGCTATTTAAATCCCCTTTATTAATTCCTGTTTTCCATTTATACACCTCAGTCATATCATCCCTAATTCTACGCCTTTCTAGAGAGTGCAGATTCAGGGCCCTCAGTCTATCCTCATAGGGAAGATTTCTGATACATGGGATCAACTTTGTCATCCTCCTCTGTACGTTTTCCAGTGCATTTATATCCATTCTGTAATACGGTGACCAAAACTGTGCAGTATAATCTAAATGAGGCCTAACCAAAGATGTATAGGGTTGAAGAACAACCTGAGGACTTCTATTATTTATACTTCTTGATATAAAGCCAAGGATTCTGTTAGCTTTATTGCGAACACTTATGCACTGTTGTCTTGGTTTCAGATTACTGCTAACCAGAACTCCTAAATCCTTCTCGCAATCCGTAATATTAAGATCTACATTTAGTTTATATGTGGCATGGTTATTTTCCTGTCCAACATTTAGAACTTTGCATTTGTCTATATTAAACTGCATCTGCCACTTCTCCGACCACTGCACTGACCAATCATTTATTCAAGCAATGAGAGACTCCAGCCGGTTAAAAGACTTCATTTCTCGTTAATATGTAACATGTGGCTTGCCTAAATTGTTAAAATAAAATCACTCTTTTTATCGATAATTGTTAACTGTGTAAGTGATGATACTTATACGTGTGTACAAGGAAAGTGAATATCGCTGCAGAGAGTCTGACTATAAGGGAGTGCTGATGGGTGCGTTAATTAGTAATGGGAGAGAAAATTGATTCCATTCTGTGTTCATTAATGATCTATTCCGCGTTCGATGGTGTTCTATCCAATGGTTAGTGGGGCTCAGTCTTTTGATAAATGACTGTAACGTACCTAAGTTCGTCATTTGGTGTCCATATATTTCATTAGTTGGTAATTTTTAACGGTACGGTTAAAGTTGTTATCATATCATATTAATTCCTCTCAGTGTTTGACATCTGGGACAATGTCTAAAGTTTTGCTGCATAATATTATTTTCTCTACGGCTTTTATGTCTTTTTCTCTTATGCCTGTTATCCCTGCATTGTCTGAATACAATAGGGTTATATATTAATGTTGCCTGGCGTATTAACAACTGCATAACAAGCACACGGCTTGGCTACACCCGACAAATATACCGTCCAACGCCTACCTTCACCTGTTCAAATACAGAAGGAGTTACCGAAGGTATGTGCACCATGAGCTGAAAATCTCTTAGTATATAAACACAC